>OY992531.1:102428797-103028797 GCA_963921185.1 Dasysyrphus tricinctus
ACATGACAGGCTTTGAAGAAAGACTAGTAAGCCAGTTGACAAATTAAATAATAGTTTTTGGTTTATGCTTCCGATGTATCAATTTGTATGGGACTTTACGTTTTGTACTGAATATATGACTTTATTACAACAACCTATTTCATAGGATGTTCTGTTCTTACTTAAATTACTGAATTACTTAAACCAAACAATTTATTAAACAAATTAAATAGCAGCTACCAACTGCAAGATTTAAAGAACCAATTTCTATTCATACAAAATAAAATAAAAAATTTAGAAATTAAGAAAATAATGCAAAATATTATCTGGAGGCCTTGGAGTTTTACTGCCATACATATTATAGCATGAAAAACATCAAATTATGATGCTCCAAGCTAATAGAATTGCTCAAAGAACTGTCGTTTTTTGTTTATGAAGATTTATAAAAACAATAAGACAGTGAACCAAAATTTTATCCGTGCTTTTTTTCATATTGAGTGAAAGAACAGTACAAGTACAGTGTCTTTCCGTCTCAATACTACTTTTCTCTATACACTTTTATGAATTATTCTTTGATGCAAATATTGAGGAACTCGAAAACTTTAAATCCCCCATACAATATTGTACCAACATATATATATCGTTTTTCTGTGAAATAGTTATTTCTGTTTTTCTCAAAACTAACATTTTGTACTTGTACTGTTCTTCCACTCACCGATTCAATTATAATAGTAGGGGGCAACGCTGAGCAGGACACCATTCGAATTTACGATTAAAAAGTATCATATCATTAGTTGCTATTGCTACTTGATTGCGAATTAGTTACGCAAAAAATGTTAACTGTTTTTATGCTTTTCGAGAAAATAAGTGTCCTGCTAACTTCATATGAAATTAGCAGGTCACCTTCCTCAAAAATCAAGATAAACGATTAGAAAAACTTCGTTATTGAAAACTAGTTAATTGCGAATTAGTTACGCAAACAAAAAATCTATAACTTTTTTGGTTTTCGAAAAAATTGGTGTTTTGCTTACTTTATATGAACTTACCAGTGCCTACGTTCTGTAACTCTCGCATCGAAAAAACTGGTCGAGAAACGATGAAAACTGAAACAAAATGCATGAGTTTTGTTTCATTTTTTAACGTTTCTCGACTGATTTTATCGATGCGAGAGAACGTAGGTACAGGACAACTTTCTCAAAAATGAAGTTTAATGATTTGTAAAAAGTTAGCTGTTGAGAACCAATTAATTACGAATTAGTCACCCAAAAACAAAATATCTTCCGTTTTTGGTTTTCGAAAAAAAGGGTGTCCAGCTGACTTCATATGAACTAAGCAGGACGACTTTCTCAAAAATGAAGATAAACGATTAGAAAAAACTTGTTTGTTGAGAACTAATAAATTGCGAATTAGTTACGCAAAAAAAAAAAATGGGTGTCCTGCTATATTTTAACCCTTTACCGCATAGTGGCTCATATATGAACCAAACCCTAACATTGTATTTTTGAGTTTTAAGCTGGCCATACAAACCAATCTGAAATCCAACCGAGCCAATGGAATATAATAGCCAAGGATATAATCTAAATATGAAGGGATTCATCATCATCGTGTCCTGTAACCCCGGCTGGGGCATAGGGCGTCAACAAAACGTCTCCATCCTTCACGGTCTGCTGCAAGGTACTTAAGCTGTGGCCACGTCTTTCTCTGGGATTCTGCTTCCGCTAAGACAGTTGATTTCCATGTTGTTCTTGATCTTCCAACCCGCCGTGCACCCTGAGGATTCCATTCAAAGGACTGCTTTGCAATTTCATCGTTTGGTTTCCTCAGTGTGTGACCAATCCAACGCCATTTACGCTTTCTTATGTCGACGTCCAGCCGCTCTTGACTTGTCCTGCGCCACAATTCCTCATTTGATATTATTTGTGGCCAGCGAATCTTTAGGATGTGGCGAAGACAGCGATTCACAAAAGCCTGCAATTTCTTCGAAATGGTAGACGTGACTTTCCAGGTTTCACAAGCATATAACAGCACGGATTTGACATTGGATTCGAAGAATCTCAACTTAGTGCGCAAGGAGATTTGACTGGATTTCCAAATTGGGGACAGAGTACCGAAGGCAGCACGAGCTTTATTTATTCTACTTTTAACGTCCAGATCCGTACCACCCTTTGCAGAAACAATACTGCCAAGGTAGTTAAATTGTTCCACTACTTCAACTGGCGTCTCCTGTAAAATAATACGCTGCTGTGTGGAGCGGCCTGTGAGCATTATTTTTGTCTTTTTGCTGTTTATTCTTAGACCACTCGACTCTCCCTTCACTTGCAGTGTTTGGCACATCCCGTTCAGCCCACTGATGTTATTTGCCAGTAGACATATGTCATCGGCATAGTCTAAATGACTGAGCCTTTCGAACGGTCTCCATTGAATGCCCTGTCGCTCAGCTGTACCAACACTGGCCGTCAATACGTCGTCCATCGCCAGCAGGAAGAGAATTGGCGATAGAACATCCCCTTGTCTCACACCCTGTTGCACTACGAAGGAGTCGGATAGCTGCCCATTGTGCAAAAGGGGAAGGGATTCATACAACAGCGTAAAGCCGTCGTAAACGTAATAAAGTTTTAAGATTCTTAAACCTGTCACAACTCGTATGGAAAATTAGACGAATATAAGGAATTTACAGCTTTACAACGTTTACGACGTCCTTACGCCTTTGCATGAATACCCTCATTATTGACATTGCAAGTTTTTTTACGGTCTTATGAAGTTATAATTACTTATAAGTAGTCACATTTGGCACATCATGCAGAAATATTCATTCTTGCTTTGTCTCTTGGAAATAAACTGCTGGTAGCCATCTTCTAATAACTTATTAAATATGATCGACATGGAAGATAGTACGGGGTAGTTAGACTTTTGCTGGGAAATAATTCAAACATGCAATTTGACTTCGATATTCGAAAGGGTATTAGTACACGAGCCGAAAACCACATTTTTCAAAATTTTTGTTTTTTTTTTGTTATCAGGAGGAACTCACGCATTTTTAATGCTAGAAAAAAATGTAGAATAAACTTGTAGAAAATGTAATTGTCAACAAAATATTTTATGTCGATGAGTGCTTTTTTTAAAAGTTATACTGCATTTTGTTAAAAGAAAAATTGGGGTTGATTTTTGTATATTCATCATATCTTATTTTTTTGTTCTAAAAATAAAAAATCGAAATAAAGTTATAGTCCCTTCAATTATTTATATTTTTGGCCTCAACATTTTTCTTATGCGGTATATCTCTGTAGCGCATATATGTACTATATTCAAGTAATCCATACAGGATTTGAAACGAAAAAACTAAACATTAGTTTTTGAGAACTAATTAATTGCGAATGAGTTACGCAAAAATTAAAATTAATTGCGTTTTTGGTTTGCGAAAAAATGGGTGTCCGGCAAGAGTACGATAACTTAGGCGCCAAGAAATAACAACGGTTTTTTGTAGAACAGTTCAATACAAACATTTTTTTTCTATAGGAGGGGGGTCTATCTCACCCCGTTTGGGTGGGAGGGGCAATTTCATAAAAACAGTACCAAAAATGTAAAAAAAATATTTAAAAATAACGGTAATACTTACAACAAAGTATGATATCTTTATTTAAAGCCAATACTTTGTTCTATTAGCCAGTTTTTGAATCAAGTGAAATCTATGTATGGTTTTTGAAAAAAATGAATTTTAAACTCAAAATTTGCGAGAAAAAAGCATAAAAAAAAAGGTTTAAAGTGTAATTTATTAAAACTGTAAAATTATATGTAATTTTTTTTTTCTGAAATTCGTTGCTCTAATTAATTCTTAATCAAAAACTGAAAACTAGATGATTCTATGTCTTCTAGTTTTTGAAAAAATCGATAATTACTATAACTACTTTTGTATGGGAGTTTTGTTTTTTGCTTGCTTAGGCCTGGTTCACACGAGATTGTACCGCACGTTTTTTATCGCATTCGGTTTTTACCGAACAAAAATCGGGTGTTCACACGATATTTATATTTATTCGTTTAAAACTCGAATAGCTACAGTATAATGAAAATGAATGGAAAAGTTTGAATTTGTGAAGTATTTTATTTTTATCTTTTTAAGGGAAAGGACTAGAAAGCTGAAATTTGAACGGATGATAGAAAATATTGATTTAAATATGAATTAAAAAAATTAAGAGTCCTAGAATTCCGTTAGACAGAGATAATGGCATTATCTTAGCGCTTTCACATATGAACTCATATCTCTTTAGTGCAGTGCATTGATGAATTTCCTTGTTGTTTTAAATATAACATATAAATAAAATTACGGTTATTTTGATACCCCATTCATCATCGTGCGTGGTATATATGCGACACAATCTTGATTTTAAATTGATCGAAAAATCAAAACAATTGCATTGAAATTACCTGCTTGGACCATTGTCCACGACCATCCACCAGCGAGAAGATCCCGTTATCTACATGGAGTTTTTTTTATTAAAATTTGATATGGATGGCTTTAAAAAATTATAGCTCCCGTTCTACTGATTGGATCTTCAAGGTTAAGGTCTTTAAAGAAAGCTGACATAACGGGCTGTATTATATAAAAAAAATCATTGAGGAGGGGCAAAAATGTTCATACTAAAGGGGTGAATAAAGCCCAATTCAATTCCATTTATTTTATTCTAAATTCAAATGTTGATGAAAATTTTTATGATTTTGAAAAACAAAAAACGCACATTTATTGCCTCATTTCTCTTCTTTATTTTAAGGCCTTAACCTACAAGATTCAATGAGTATCACCGGAGTTATAATTTTTTTAAATCAACCATATCTGTCGATTAATTTTTTTTCTGTACATCGGCTTTTCTCTCCACTGAAGCTCATTCAATGCCAACGAACAAATACCCAACGTGGATTTAAACCGTGTGAACGAGACTATATAAAACTATACGCCACTGGAAGAAGATACGTCGCAATTCATTCGTTTTTTTTGATAAGTCCGTTGAGTATTCGATAAACGTACTTAGCTGAGTACGTTTTCTTGCCGTACAAATGTCGTGTGAAAGGCTCTATGCAAAAAATATACGCCACTGCTCATTCGCACGGATTTATACTGCAAAAAATCGTGCGGTACAAGCTCGTGTGAACCAGGCCTATCATAAAAAAAAACGAGCAAACATTCGAGTTTTGTACGGTAGTAGTTTTAGTAATTTTCAATTTTCTCAAAAACTAGAAGACATAGAATCATCTAGTTTTCAGTTTTTGATTAAGAATTAATTAGAGCAACGAATTTCAGAAAAAAAAATTATTATTACTTTTTTCTCGCAAATTTTGAGTTTAAAATTCATTTTTTCAAAAACCATGCATAGATTTCACTTGATTTAAAAATTAGCAAATAGAACGGAGTATTGGCTTTAAAAAAAGTATAAAACTTACCTGTAAGTATTACCGTTATTATTGTATAATTTTTTTATTCCTTAATTACTTTTTTTATGAAAATGCCCCTACTGACCAAACGGGGGGAGATAGACCCCCCTCCCATAGAAAAAAATTCTTGTATTGAACTGTTCTACTAAAAACCGTTATCATTTCTTGGCGCCTAAGTTATCGTACTCTCCCCGGGTGTCCTGCTAATTTCATGTAAACTCCGAACCTTGGCAAAATTTTGATTTTGGTGCCCCTCTAGTTTTTGAGATAAATGAAAAAAAAGAAATAAGCGTTGTATTGGTTGGATTTTTTGTAATCGGGAGATTTTTTAATGAATTTGCACTCGATGTTACCTTGCCAGCAACTTTCTTCTTTACATGTAAGATTAGACAATGGAACATGCTTAAGATAAAGATAACCTTCAATTCTTATGTTCCTTCAATCTTTCCAGATTTTTAAGCAGGAAGGAAAACCCAGTTCAAAACACTTTGGAGCCAAAAATAGACCCCAAATTATCGATGTTGAACAAAAATGAGAAAAAAAATTTATTTATGAAAATACTTTTGTCATTTCAATTTGTCTTATGAAATTTGGGTAAAATGAGAAAATAGGGCTATTGAATATACCTTTTAAAAAGGAACAATTACGTGCAAAGATTTTTATTATTGAATATGTTTATTTGGTCCATAAGCATGCTTAAAATTGAAAATGCTGAGAGAATGGTCACACTGGCCGTGGCCACTTTTAACTATTTATTTTGTCCAAGCATGTTTTGAGTCTATTCTTGCTCCAAAAAAAATGTACGCAATTTATAAAAAAAATTAGAAATCTTTGATTATTCGATTTTGTTAATTTTTGCTGCTAAAAGCAGCTTCCTGGCTTTTCCTGGCTTAAAGTCCAGGAAAATTAGACAAAAAAATGGCAAAACAACGAAAAAATTTTCGGCAAAGCTGAATTTTGGTGGAGAGCTTTGTTTTGACGTCTTAAGAATATCCTAAAAAGTTCCCTAAATTTAAGGAGGGGTAATACCTACGGATTAAAATTCAGTTGTTATTAATTTCTCGAAAACTATTATTTTTTTTAAATGTAAAGGTACCTTCAATTTGTAGATTATGTTATTCCACACAAAAAATATTAACATATTATGTACTTCTTTTCATTTAATCAATAGATTCTGAGAAAATCGTGCAAGACGCTCATGGTATAGACAGGGCTGGACAAGCTATACGTGCAAGCGGTGCAAATGCACAGGCACTGAACCAGGGCCGTAGCTAGAGTCGAATTTAAGGAAGGGCAGCGGTTAAAACAGGTAGGGCTGAGTTAAAAATGTTACTTGATATAATGAGGTAAAAGTTGTTCTTAATATTGTCGGGAGGAAGTGATAGGTAGATAAGGGCAAAAGATTTATTTATTTAACTTAGACAATAATGTTCAACACATCGGCCATTCAAAAAAAATTGAAACAAAAGAACTCAATGTGAAATTAAAGACAAAAATATATCTCCATCTCCAGCTATCTGTCAAAACCTCGTAAGGCCTTACTCTTTAATGTGTTTCAGATGAAACAAAATTTCTGAATTCAAATATCAATGTCTCGTAACTTTGTTATGGTTCCTTTTGGCTCCTTCAACTAGTTTCAAAGACTTTTTTGATCTAGGAACGTTTTTGTGTCCTCTAAGCAATTTTCAAATTGGACTTACATACGTGGTTTTGACAGAAAACCGACGATATATAGGTAGACCAATATTAATCATATGTATAAGAATTAACGAAAAATCTGTAGACATAGAATTCTACTTGTTGTTGTAAAATAGAGAAGTGATAAAAATAAAATGCACGACTGGGTCGCACGTACTTGCTCTTATGTTCAAGACACTGCGGATTTAAGAAAATTGTATATAAAAACATGGAAGCAATGTAGAGAAGCATGAAATACGACATTTAAATTGGCTAAAATAACTCTTTGACAGTTTGAGGTGAAAAAAAAGAAAGCCATCTTAATTCTTGATTGAATATGATTGTATTGTACAAATTTAAAATCGTTGGAGCGGTTTTTTTTAATATTTTATTATATATAAAATTCTTCAAACATTTTTAAAAACAAATGTTGGTATCAAATCTAAAATTTATATTTATGTGTATATAAAAACAAAATTTGAAAAAAAATTATCAACCCGTTTTTGAGATACCGAATTTTCAAAAAAAAAAAAAATTGAAACTTTTTTTAAAAATCCAAAAACTTTTTTTTTTAAATTTTGATAGGCAATATTATTTAATTTTATTTCAAATTTGTATATAAAAAAAATAATCTAAATCCGTTAAGACGATAACGAGAAAATTCAAATTAAAATAATACGTTCTATGACAGGTTCCTACTATTAATAGTTGATAAGTGTAAAATTTTATAATTTTTGGTAGTAGATCGTACTAATTTTAGTATATAGAAAAAGTTTAATCAAAACGTAGGAGTGGTTTTTGAGAAAAAAAAATATTTTCCTTTGCGGTTTTTTAACTTTTGTATGGAAGGTACCGTTTTTTTTCATAAATGTAAAATTTTTTCTAAAAGTATTTTAGAGAGTAATAAAAAACTCTTAAGTATCGAGTTTCAAAAAAAAATCGATCATGTCGTTTTCAAAATATTTGATTTTCCAAAAAATATTTTGAAACATTTTTTAAAAATCCAAAAAATATTTTTTCAAAAATGTTGGTACACGAAACTATTTATATTTTTTGGAAGCTTCTGCATAAAAAAATAATTGAAATCAGTCGTACCATTTTGAAGAAAATCAAAAATTAAAAATGGATCCTTGGGAGGTAACATTAATTACCATTTTTGAAAAATGGTTTTTCACCCAAAAGAAGCCTTTACTAAAATAAATTTATTAATTTTTTTTTAAGAAAAGTTGTCGAGCCGTTTTTGAGAAAAAAGCGATTATGTAAAATTGCTAAAAAATTGTATTGCAGGTACTGTTATTTTTGTTTCTAAAAAAAAATGAAAAAAATGTGTGGGCATAATCACCAACAACCACTATCTACCAAGTTTGAATAAAATCGATGGAGCCGTTTAGACTGTAGACGAACAGACAGACAGACAGAATTGTGCCACCCATCGCGATGTGCAGTGAAATTTTGACAAGTACTTTCAATACACTACTAAATTCTGGGACTGTTTTCTTGATAGGAGTGCTGTAGAAAAAGATATACCCTGAACATTTAATGTCTTCTCCGTTACCAAAATATTACAAAAGTTGTTATAAACGGTAAAATTTATTAGTATTTCTAATATTGTTCCGCATACAAAGCTAGACTTGAAAAAGAGTTATTGTGGAATTTAAAGGTTTTAATATCATGTCTAACTGACTAAAACAGGGTTACAGAGAAGACAAAATTTCACTTTTCTCTCCCGAATTTCAACTACTCATATGAAGTTTTTTTTTAAAGGTCTGAATTTCTTTGATCCCCACCCCTAAAAGTGATGAAGGTAATTAAAAAACTTATTCATATGTCAAATTGCATTGAAATCGCTCAACGCTTACACTCGTGCTGGCGAGCACTTGAAATTTTTGATGCAAAATAAATGGTGTTTTCGCAGTCTTTTACTCTAAGTGTCGGTTAAAGTGTTAAAGTTGATGGAAAATCTCTAAGCTTAAAAATTTTAGAAATGAGTGAATGTATATTAAATTCTACACAAAAAAGATTGTGACACTTTTTTTGTAGGAGCAACAGATTTTGATAAAATCATGGAAGAACGTTAAAATTAGAGCTGCTTTTAACTGTTCCTAATGCAATCTCAACATCTCGCCTGGGTAAAATAGCTAATAAACCTTTCCACCAAAATTCAGCCTTGTTGGAGTTTTTTTTTGAAGTGAAAGTGTAATTTTTCCGGGATACTAGGGAACCACAAAAATACTCTGTGCCAACATTTGAAGCAAATTATTGATCCACTGAATTAGGATATAGCTCGATGTATATGTACAGTGGACGCATAGACGCAAAGACCGATGGACGTCATTACCAAACCCACTTTTTTGTTTATTCCATCATCACAATGTAAGAATAATTGTTTAAAACCTAAACATTTTTATTTGTGATTATGAGCCACTTCCTTCAAATCCCTTTTTTGTTTGTGTTTTTTTTTCGGGAATTAAAAAAGGGAATATATTACAGATAGTTGATGATTTTTTTAAGGTAGGGCATAAATATTTTAAGGTAGGGCTTTGCCCCTTAATGCCCTACCGTAGCTACGGCCGTGCACTGAACCCCATGGGCGCATTGAGCAAGTATAAAGAGCTTCACAACCACTACCTTTCTATACTTTTCTAATTTTCAATTCTTTTCAATAGCTCACACCAATACTCATATCCAGTCTTATTCTGATAACTAAAGACAGATATCTACTGTTCCAAAAATAAGTCAATGGGTCTTTAGCCCAGGAAAAATGTACAAATAAATTTCCAATCTGCGGAAAAATTCCAAGTGAAGATTTTTGAAGCTTTTATCTTTATTTGTGCATAAGGAATACGCATGCGAAAGTCTACAAACTAAACTGGCTTGCGTTAAAAGTTATTCAAGGTTAAATGTCGAAAATACCGGTTTTCCACGTATAACTTTGAAACGGTACATGGTATTAAAAATTAATGCAGGCAAAACTTGTAGATAATGTGATTATCTACAAGAAATGTTAAAACACTTTTTTTTCTCTGACTGATGGTTAAGAAGATATCGGTGTTTAAAAAAACGTAAATTGACGAAAATATCCCTTTTTTGCGTATAACATAGAAATGGCGAGTGTTATTGAAAACATTTATAGACAATGTTTGTACACTATGTTACCCTTTACTAAAAAAAAATTTAATTTTTTCTAATGGGGTTTTCTTTTGGTAACAAAAATTGATTTTTTTCCCCTTCAGATCTGTCAAAACACAGATTTTGTCAATTAAAACCTTCCAATGGGCAAAAAAATCAATTTTTTTTTTTGATCGAAAATCAATTTTGCAGATCACACCAGAACAATTGAAAGCCATCAGTTTGACATGTCTGGATCGCTATAGCTTCATAGACACAAATTATTAACCAATACAATGAAAAAGAAAAATCAATCTGAAATCGTATACCATTCGCGACGAAAAAAATCAATTTTTAGATCAAAATCTGAATTTACCAAAAGAAAACCCCATAAGAGTGATAATTTTAAAGATATAATTATTTGAAAAATTTCGTCAAAAACCTGAAATTCCAGACTTTTGCCTTTAAATCTTAAATAACGAAATTGTCATAAAATAATTTATGTTCAGCTTATAGATTATAATGTAATCTACAAAAAATATTAACACACTTTTTTCCACACGAGTGACCAGTAACAAGATATTGCTACTTCAAAAAAGTTAAGTATTGAAAATAAAGATTTTTCGCTTACCACTCTTAAACGGTATATGTTAGAAATTTTAATTTTACACAGTTTGTAGGTTATTTACCCTTCTATAAGAAAATAAAAAAACTTTTTTTTTTTTTTGCACTTGTTTAAAAGATACAATATTTTATATAAAATGCACAAAAGTAAAAAATAACGGTATTTTGCGGTTTTCTCTTAAATGGTGAAGTTCTTGAAAAATAATTTATACTTTTTGTATATACAATAATATTCTCCTAGTAACTCTTATGAAGGCTTTTTCGATATAAGGCCCCAATAAAAAGATATTGAGACTTCAAAAGTATCAATTTTCGAAAATGCTTGTTTTTCCGGCCCAAAATGATTCGCCCAGCGACATAAAATAATAATAGGGTTTTTTGGAGAGACATAGTACAAACATTTTTTAATACTGAGGGGGGGTCTATCTCCTCCCAATCAACCGGGGGGAGCAATTTTCTGAAAAAAGTACTAAAATTTAAAAAAAAAATACATTTTAAACAAATGGCAACACTTAAAATAAAGTACTATATTTTTTGTAGACTTTCGCATGCGTATTCCTTATGCACAAATAAAGATAATTGCATTCAAAAATCTTCACTTGGAATTTTTCCACAGCGAAAGTACATTTTTCCTGGGCTATTGTGAATAAAAAAAGAAGCTAAAGCTAAAACTTGGATTTTTAAGTCAAAGCTAGGTTTTGTGTGATTAAAAACAAGCTTTAGCTAGAAACTAAAATTTGTCTTTTAGAAATAGCTACATTAAAATAGCTTAAGCTAGATTCATGTAGCTTTAGCTTGTTTTTCCAGCTTAAGCTCCAAATTGTTTGATTAATAAATAGCTCCAAGCTAGAATATTATAGTTTAAGCTACAAAAATATAAAGTTTCCTGGACCCCGGACAAGAAAGCTTTGATTAGTTCTTTTGATATGAAAACAATGGGTTTAGGAATAAAAAAAAAGTTAAAGCTACTTGCCATATAGAGCAATTAAACAGTTTTGGTAAATCAACAACAAAAATTTCCTTGCGTTGCTTTTCGGTTCCAAAAATAACAATTTTAGCTTAAGATTATAAGATACTTACTTACTTAAGGTGGCGCTACAGTCCGGGGTGGACCAGGGCCTCAACCAACAAGCTTCTTCCAGCCGGCTCGGTTTCTAGCTAGCTGTCTCCAGTTTCGCACGCCAAGTTGGTTGAGGTCCTCTTCCACTTGCGTGCGCCCCTTTTACGCTGTCCACCTCTACTGCGTTGTCCCACGGGGTTGGATTCAAAGACTTTCCGGGCCGGAGCATTGGTGTCCATTCGCTCTAGGTGACCCAGCCATCTTAGTCGTTGGTTTTTCACTTTTGTGGCTAGGTCGGTGTCGCTGTACAGCCCATACAGTTCGTGGTTGTATCTTCTCCTCCATTCCCCATCTATGCAGACGGGACCAAAAATCACCCGGAGAATTTTCCTCTGGAAACAGCCTAACGCGTTCTCATCCACCGTTAGCAGTGTCCATGCCTCTGCACCATACATCAGGACCGGGATGATAAGCGTCTTATACAGGGACAGTTTAGTTGCTCGAGAGAGGGCTTTGCTTCTCAATTGCCCTCTTAGCCCGAAGAAACAGCGATTGACAAGAGTAATTCTTCGTTTGATCTCAGCACTGGTATCGTTCGCTGAGTTTATAGCGGATCTTAGGTAGACAAAGTCTCTGACCACCTCAAAATTATAGCTGTCTATAGTGACGTTCTGTCCTAGACGTCGGTGTTGGGTGTCCTTTCTTGTTGACAGCATATACTTCGTTTTGCTTTCATTCACCGTTAAACCCATCATCTTGGCTTCCTTCTCAATGCCCACAAAAGCACCACTGACATCACGCTTTGTTCGTCCGATTATGTCAATGTCATCAACGTAAGCGAGTAATTGGACGGACTTTTGAAAGATTGTGCCTCTAGTGTTGACGTGAGAGTTTTGCACTATTCTTTCAAGAACGATGTTGAAGAAGTCGCATGACAGCGCGTCGCCTTGCCTAAAACCTTTTTTGACATCAAAGGTGTCGGTGAGGTCTTTGCCGACCTTGATGGAGCAGCGTGCATTCTCCATCGTCATCCTGCACAAACGGACGAGTTTGGCAGGGATGCCAAAACTAGACATTGCTCTATATAGCTCGTCTCTATAGATGCTGTCATACGCAGCCTTGAAATCGATAAAAAGGTGGTGGGTATCGATTTGAAACTCCTGGGTTTTCTCCAAGATCTGCCGTAGTGCGAATATTTGGTCGATGGTGGACTTCCCTGGCCTAAAGCCACACTGATATGGACCTATCAGGTTGTTGACTAATGGCTTCAGGCGTTCACAAAGTACGGCAGAGAAGATCTTGTAGGCGATATTAAGAAGACTGATGCCTCTGTAGTTGGTGCAGTCCAGAGGATCGCCTTTCTTGAGGATCGGGCAAACAATGCTGAGGTTCCATTCATCGGGCATGCTTTCCTCCGACCATATTTTACAGATGAGCTGGTGCATACTCCTAACCGATTCATCGCCAGCCACTTTGAATAGCTCAGCCGCAAGGCCATCAGCTCCAGCAGCTTTATTGGACTTAAGTTTAGATATGGCTATCCTCACTTCGTCAAGATCGGGTGGACGGAATTGTTGGCCTACGTCGTCCAAGTTGAATGGTGCAATTTCCATGTTAGCGGAATTCGGTTCGTCATCGCCGTTATACAATTTGCAGAAATGATTTTTCCATATCCTCAGCACCGACTGCGATTCCACCACGATATTCCCCTGATCGTCTTTGCAGGCTTCGGTTCGGGCCTTGTAACCTTGTAAGCTTATAAGATCGAAACATGTGAATAAACAAACGAAAGCTAAAAATATTAAGCTTAAGCTTGAATTTTCTAGCTAAAGCTATTTAGCGTAATTTTTTTTTATTCACATGAATCATCAATGATTTTTAGAAAATGTCTTCAATTGTCAATGAACATTGATCGTGTGTAAGTGCCCTATTACACGACGACTTAAGAGTCATGACTTTTTTCAAAATTCAATGAGTGCGAACGAGAAAAAAAATCTGATCTCACCTTCGCACTCATTTAATTTCGAAAAACTTCATGACTCTAAAGTCGTCGTGGAATAGGGCACTAAGGTCCTATAGACCGGTGTTCATAGTCCCCTATTACACGATGATTCTTTGCGTCTGACTCTTTTCAAAATTCAATGGGTGCGAAGGTGAAATCAGATGTTTTTTCTCCTTCGCACCCATGAAAATTCGAAAAGAGTCAGACGCAAAGAATCATCGTGTAATGGTGTAATAGGGGTAATACCAGCTTCACGTCAGGCGACTCATTTTGACGCTTCTTATTTTTATCTTATCCTATGTTCCCACCAAAATGAAATCCGAGATTTCGGTTGAAAACTTTTGATATTTCAAGTTGATGGAACAAGATTTCATGGAAATTTCAACGAAATCTCAATGAAAACTCTAGATTTCAACGAAATGTTAATGAAATCCCGCTCCCCCAACTAACAATTTAACTTGTTTAAGTGTTAATACAAGCTATTTTCTGGCTTGTATAGAAACTTAAACAGACCTTATAAAAATCATTTTGGCTGACATTAAACAAGCTATTTGATTCCTTTAAAACCTGTCATCACAAGTGCTATACAATCAAATTGCTTCCGATCAACTGTGTAATAAGGCCTTAAAAAGGCAAAATATTGCTCTACTAAACAAGTAATTATACGAAAGCAAATGGCTTGTATAATAAGACCTTTGAAAGGCCATATATAGACTTTGCATTAAGGCCTTATAAAAGCCACTCAATGCAGTTGTATTGAAAAAAAAATTGTTTGGTTTCAATTATTTAATATTTATTAATTTTATTTTATGGGTTTTTATTTTCTCCACAGGAGGGGGGCTTGAACTGCGTTATTTCTTATTCTGAAATGTGAAGAATTTTATTTTATATGAAAAAGTGTTACTAACTTACATGACTTTTCCGAGGTTTGAACTCACGTCCTTCCGATTACCGATCCAGCGCGCAACCCACTAGGCCATCTCCAATTCAAAAGAGTCATGTACAAATTTTAATGAGTTGATACACTTGACGCATACTTCACAGCCTATACACTTTTACCATCAAGAAATGAGTAGCAAAGGCTATGTGCTGGTTTTATAAAAAAACCTAATTCGTTTTTCTTTAATCTTGTTATGTAACTTTTTTTAAGTGTGAATCAATTGACTCTTTAAGTGTTTGAAAACATACAAAGTACCTACAAGATCCTTCAAGTTAATGTTTAAATCTTTAACATTTTTCATACATTCTTATGACAAGAAAAAAAAAAGAAAAACTTAAATCCTTACAATCGTTCATCTCGTCTTTATGTTTTGGGTAAACATTTATTTGTTTATAACAGCAAGTACCTGCGATTCATTCATACTTAAATTTAACATCTGTCACAAGCAAAACGAAATAGTTCGCGAAAGAAAGCAATAATTTGTTAAAGTTTACTACTAACATTTTATAAAAACTATATACTTCCTGACAGAGGGACACAGCTGTCACATCCAAAACGAAATAGCTCACGAAAGAAGGCAATCATTTGAATAAATGTGCTACACACATTTTATAAAAACCATATATTTCCTTACAGAGGGCACCATCTATGCATCTGTCAGAAGCAAAACGAAATAGCTCATGAAAGAAGGCCATCATTTCTAAAAGTTTGCTACTACCATTTTTTAAAAAGTATTTTTGTTCTTACAGAGGGCAACATTTGTGCATCTGTCAGAAGCAAATCGAAATAGCGCACGAAAGAAGGAAATCATTTCTAAAAGTTTGTTACCAACATTTTATAAGAACTTTATATTTCCTTACAGAGGGCAACATCTGTCACAAGCAAAACAAAATAATTCAAGAAAAAAAGGAACATTTCAATAGGTTTGCTTTAAACATTTTATTTTATATTTCAAAACAAATTACAAAAAATGCCATTATTATAGCGATATTACACTAGCATATAAATATGGCCCAATAGTGTCATATAAGTGTGATAGACATATTTATATGACAAAATATATATTACGCCATATAGGTATATGATCATGATTTAGAGCCATATATTTGATGTAGTGTAATATCGAAATAAAGGCGTTGTCATATATATTTGAAAGTCTTGTGCCATATATTCATATAAAAATCGGTTGATTTTATATGTTCATATGTTTGTCATATAACTTTATTATTTATTGTTGGCATATTGATCAAATTAAATAAGAATTCTTTATTGATTTGATCCATATTATAGTAATTATTATTGAAGACCTCGGTTTGATTTGTTTGATGCATTTATGCTGGTAAAGAATGCAATATGTTAACCATTAGGTGGCATAACCGTGTTAGTTGACAAAAAATAGATAGAAAATGGTAGAAACAATTGCATTTTGTCACTATGGTAAATTCAGCATAAGTGGCGCTAAATGAACCTAACCTGAATGTACCTACATATATAATATAAGCATATTATATAAATGGGGTATAAAATGAAAGCTAAGACAGTCTTCTACACGATACCAGTGGTCGAACAGACTTTTTTGGGCTGTTGCCACGAGTCGGACCACTTTTCTAAAATTAGGAATTTTGTGCATCCTTCAATGAAAATGAAAAGAAAGTTGTTAAGGCCACTTTCCTAGCCATTTTATATGATTTTACTCAGTTTCCCCTGATGGGATCCCATATCACGGAATCTGAGACCACCATTTGGTTCTGATTTCTGGTTTGAATTGGGTGAACGGCTATTTACTACAGTCTATATAAAAAAAACTAAAAAATGACGTATCGAGATTTTGTATCATGGCCAGTCCTATAGGCAAACCCTAAGCTTAAGCTGTCCATACGCGAGCGAGCCATCCGGTGTTAAAAAAGAAATCTTTTTTTTAAATGGTCAGACTTGTCGCAGCAGCCCAAGAAAGTCTGTTAGACCATTGGTATCATGTAGAAGACAGTCTTAGTCTTAGCTTTTATTTGATACCCCATTTATATAAGCTGCTTACATTATACATACATAGGTACCTACATTTACCGGAAAATGCAACCTGAAAAGTGCATTTTCTAACCATTGTGACCGGATAAAGCTTGTCCGACCAGTAGTTTTGTAAATGTTTGGACTTAAGCTATCGGTTGGCATCCAATTTTTGCGTGGCCGCGATGAAATACATACATAGGTAATCTTACGGTCTGTTGTCGGACTATAATAATAATTTTGATAACACAAAAAAAAATATTATTTTTATGTTATTGGCGGAATTTATTTTTGCATCTATCGGTTCCAGTTTAGAGAAAAAGTGACAATTATAGAGCAAGCAGCAAGGATTTATTAAACCAATTTAAATTATTATTTATTTTGACAAATTAATTTCCATTACTGTCAAATAATTTGTTTTTCATATATTTGATAATTCAAAGCTAGTGTGATAGCTAGCTAGCTTGCCAGAAGTCAATAATTCTAGATATGAAACAGACGAAGAAGAGCTAGCACGTGAAACGGAAAAGTCCTCAAAGAAAAGATTAAGTAAAAAGCGTAAAGCTGGCTCTTCACCTGAGGCAGCCTCGTCTTTTGAAATAATAGTTTCACCAAAACATGCGACAGTAAAAGAAAAACCTGTTAAGGAACGGCCCCCGCCACCGATAAATGTTATCGGTATTGAGGAGTATAACAAGTTGCAAACCATATTAAAGGCATTACTACCATCGGCTTTTAAAGTTATTTCGCTCAATAACAACAAATGGAAAGTATGTGTGAAAGACCCCGAAAGTTATCGCCTTCTGTCGCGAAAACTAAACGAAGAAAAAGTAGAGTGGTATACCTATGAAAATAAGTCGGAAAGACCCTTACGTGCTGTGGCGAGAGGCTTACACGCATCATGTTCAAAAGACGATATCATTAGTGATCTAAAAGAGCGCAAATTCAAAATCTTAGATGCAATTAACATCGTCAAAAGAGAGAAACAGACAAAAGAGGGTGAAACAAAAGTGGTACAGCGTGGTCTTCCACTATTTATACTTTCGTTCGATAAGACTGAAAAACTAGATGAAATTTATAAAATAAAAACAATTTTAAACATCGTAGTTAAGATCGAACCTCTAAGAAAGAGCACAAGGTTAGTCCCTCAGTGTAAACGCTGTCAAGAATTCAATCACACCCACACTTATTGCAAAAAAGAGCCAAGGTGTGTAAAATGCGCCGGAAAGCATTTAACCGTTGACTGCATCGGAAAAAGTGAAAGTCCACCGACGTGCATTAATTGTAATGGAAATCACCCGGCAAACTATAGAGGCTGCGAAGTAGCTAAAGAATTACAAAAGCGGCGATCGAAATCTGCCAAAACACAAAGAAACCCACAAAGGCAAATAGAAACCGTAATTCCCAAGACTTCCAAATCTAGTAAAGCTCCAAAACCTAGTATCCGTAAGGAAAAGAAAACAGTGTCAATACCTTCGGAGAATATATCAAAGCAAGAAAATGCAGAAACATATGCCCAAATAGCGGCCAAAAATATACCCGCAAACAACGACACTGAAACAGACCCGGTTTCAAAAGTCTTTTCAATAATTCTGTCGAAACTTGAGGAACAATGTGACACAAATAAACTTATCTTTGATAGGTTAAGTAAGCTCGAAAATTGTTTTCGACCCAAATCTCTCTCAAAAAAATTATGATGGAAAAGTTTAAAATTCTTACGTGGAATGCCAACGGATTATGGCAAAAACTTGGAGAATTAGAGATGTATATGCAGGAAAATGATATCGACATATGCTTGATATCAGAAACGCATGCCAAAAATGAATCAAATCTTAAAATCTACGGGTTTCTTGACTACCACGCTGTTCATCCTTCAAATAAAGCAAGGGGTGGATCATCGTTATATATAAAAGAGTGCATTGAACACTCAATAGGCCTGAAAATAGAGGTAGAATCGATGCAATTGAGTAGTGTTCAAGTTAGAACTAAAAACATTCTTCTCAATGTCTCTTCGATATATTGCCCTCCGCGTTGCAAAATCGATAAGAGTGAATTTACGACATTGATAAAGTCGCTAAGCCCAAACTTAATTGTTGGTGGTGACTTTAATGCGAAGCACACCTTTTGGGCTTCAAGATGCATATCTCAAAAGGGTCGAATGCTCTATGAGGCAGGAATGGAAAATAATTGCGATTTTCATTCGACTGGAAAGCCAACTTACTGGCCAACTGATCCGTCAAAAATACCTGATTTAATCGATTTGTTTATGGTAAAAGGAATACCCTCCAACCGTATTGAAATTTCAGAAGGCCATGATCTGTTCTCTGATCATTCTGCAGTCATACTCACTATGAGCGAAAGCCTTGTCAAAATTGAAAAACCACCCAGGTTAACAAACGGTAAAACCAACTGGGAAGGATTTAAGAAAGATATCGAGGACAACGTTGAATTGAGGGTATCATTACAAACGCCTCTTGAGCTTGAAGACGCAGTAGATACCTTTGTTGATATAATACAAAAGGCAGCGTGGAATAACACACCTTATCAAAGGGTTACGCCGCGCTATAAAGATATAAAATATCCGCAGGAAATAAAAGACTTAATAAAAGATAAACGAAAAGCACGTAAGAAATGGCAGCGAACCCGTGCTCCTCAACACAAAGCTCATTTAAATCGCTTGTGTAATATGCTAAAAACAGCGATATCAGATTTCAAAAACCGTGAAGTTGAAAATTACCTTGAAAGCTTGTCAGCTGGGAAAGAATCCAACTACTCACTTTGGAAAGCTATAAAAACAACGAAAAAACCAAAGCTTCCAGTACCCCCGATTAAGAAAAGCCTAAACGAATGGGCTAAAAGTGACAAAGAGAAAGCGGCGGTATTCGCCGATTACCTGGAAGAAACATTTAAACCTTCCGATGGGCAAGCACTCAATGGAAATATTAATATGAGTTTTAGCTCAAGTGAAAATTACAGAACCAGAAATGCTACGCTTGCTGAATTGAACAGAGAAATAAAGAAGCTAAAGTCTAATAAAGCTCCGGGGTATGACTTAATAACAGCGGAAATATTAAAAATGCTTCCTAATAAAGGATTAATTAACCTCCTTTATATAATAAATGCCGCTCTAAGGCTAGAATATGTTCCAAGCCAATGGAAAGTTGCGGAAGTCATAATGGTTTTGAAACCTGGCAAACCATCTCACGAAAAGAATTCTTACAGATCGATTTCGCTTCTTCCAATAATATCGAAAGTTTTTGAAAGAATACTACTCCTGCGCCTGCAGCCTATAATAGAAGAGAAACGATTAATACCTGAACATCAGTTCGGATTTAGAAGCAAGCATTCAACAATTGATCAAGTGCATAGAATAACTGACGTAATTGAGAGAGCTCTTGAAGAAAAGAAAATCTGTTCGACGGTCTTTTTGGATGTGTCGCAAGCGTTTGACAAGGTGTGGCACGAAGGCCTCAAATTCAAATTACGACAAGTTCTGCCTGAAGGACTTTATAAAATTCTTAACGAATATCTAGAAAACAGACTTTTTCGTGTAAGACACGGAAATGAATATTCTAATTTCAAAGAAATAGTGGCTGGGGTACCACAAGGTAGTGTTTTAGGTCCAGTTCTGTACCTTCTATTTACACGTGATATACCTCAAACAGAAGACACTTTCGTAGCAACGTTTGCTGATGATACTGCAATACTAGCAGTAGGCAAAACGATTAACGAAGCTACGATTAAATTACAAAATGCTCTTAATAATGTTAATGAGTGGACAAAAACATGGCGAATAGCGCTAAATGAACAAAAGTCAGTCCACGTGGACTTTACGTATAAAAAAATAAATAGATTGCCCGTCTTTCTTAATACCGGTCGTGTACCATTTGCGAATGAAGCAAAATATCTGGGAATGACTCTAGACGCGAAATTAAAATGGAAGCCGCACGTAAAAAGAAATGCGAAGAATTAAAAAGTAAATTAAGAGATATGAACTGGCTACTCGGTAAATATTCCAAGCTTAGTATTGATAATAAGTTGATTTTATACAGGCAGGTACTTAAACCTGTCTGGACTTACGGTATACAACTCTGGGGTTGTACCTGCGATACAAATTTAAATAAATTACAAACGTTTGAAAATAAATTGCTTAGGTCATTTGTAAATGCACCATGGTATATAAGAAACGAAGATCTTCACAGGGATCTCGGGATTCCTACGGTTCGAGACGAAATTAAGAGTTTCGTGCGAAAACATAGAAATCGGCTATTGGATCACGCTAATCCAACGATTATTGACATTCTTGACGAGTCGAATTTAGTACGCCGTCTGCAAAGAACAAAATCTTCCGACTTGGTGCGGTGAACACAAAACCGCTTTAAAATCGCGGAATAAGCAGAAACTTTCACCGGAAAGTTACCTGAAACACGTTACTTAACTTCGTTAAAAATAAATTGCTAGATAAGTTTCAACTTATGTAGTTGCAATCGGGAAGTGGAGGTGGTTTTAGTGTAGTAAGAATCTCACACTTCTATGAGCACGCGTTTTCCGGTCCTCATAGAGCCTGATGCAGGTTTTGCGCCTACCCACGGTCACAAAAAAAAAAAAAAAAAAAAAAAAAAAAATATATGTATGGCATAGTGTAATACAACTTGTCATATATTGAAAACCTTTGCCATACTTTATATGGCAGCTTAAGCCATATATATATGATAGTGTAATACCGCCTTTACTAAAAAAAACATAGTAGTTGTAAATGATTTAATACCGAATTCCTTACAACGATATCATAACGATTTTTTGGTTGGAAGATATTTGCAAGAAAATAATTTTTTTGGGATTGTGCGTGTGCCATTTGACAGTAGATTTGAGGCAAAAAATAAACAAACTTATGTACAAACAAACTCATAACAAATATTCAAATGTGCATTCATTTTTCTTGCGTAGTTCTGTTATATTAAAAACAAATATATTTACGAGAAAAGTTTGCAAAAATAAACAAAAATAGTAGTGCATTTATTTAAATTAAAAAAACAACACGAACTCATACAAGAAACACATCAGTCGAGGAACACTTTGGCGAACGCGCGTTTCATATTGTTAATCGACTTTGGGCACTTGAAAACGAAGTTCATTTAATATTTTAATAACTTCTTATTAATTATTCACTATTTTTTTTATAAAGACGTCTTTTAGTAATTATTTGTTTTTAATCTATTGATATGAATGACGAACACTTTGGAATATTTGTTAAGCCCGCTGCAGAATACTTTCAACTACAGAGAAATGTCAAATCTTGCTGCTGGGTGTAACACGCTTATTTAAGCAAGCCGTATACAAAATGTTTTTATTTACTGAGTATTCGTTGCAGTTCCTTGCGGTTGGTTGGTGGTTTTAGTCTTGAAATTGCGGAAGTTTTCTCTGGATCAGCTGACATGCCCTTCTGGCCAATAATGTGACCAAGAAATCTAACCTCTTTTTGCTCAAAAGAACATTTCGATTTATTGAGTACGAGTCCATTTTGTTGAATAATATTCAGAACTTCCTTTGTAATTTGGCGAAGCTCTTCTATGGATTTGGCGTGAATTAGTATATCGTCCACTGAGATTTTTACATTGTGAACGTGTGCTAGCATCGATTCGATTTTGTTTTGGAAGACTTCCGGAGCTGATGAAATTCCAAGGGGAAGTCTTTTGCAACTATACCTACCCCAAGGAGTAGCAAACGTTAAAATCTTTTTCGTTCGATCTGAAAGCTGCACTTGCCAAAAACCCTTTTTGCAGTCAAGAATAGTAAAGTATTTGGCACCTTTGATCTGGGCTGCGATTTCTTCTAATGACTGCATTGGATGATGACGACGAAGAATGTTCTTATTTATAGACGTGGGATCAATACAAATACGGATTTTGCTGTCCTTACGCACGACTACCATGGGTGAAACGGCAGGGGTAGCTTCCAGAGTCCGTTCTATTACACCAAGTTGCTCCATTCTGTCCAATTCTTCTTTGACTTGATCTCTAATTTTATAAGGGATACGCCGTGGAGCACTTATTTCAAACTGAGGATTGGGCACTAAATCAATGTCGTACACGAAGTTCTTAATGCAGCCTAGACCTTCGTAAATATCATTTTCGATGTTCATCTCATTAATTCTGTTGATTAGTCCAAGCTTTTCACACGCATTCGCTCCAAGTATGGGCTGAATGTTTGCATCAACAACTTTAAATGCAATTTTGCATTGTTTGGTGGCGATTACGCATGGTATTATAGATTCACCTAGAACGATCAAACGGTGGTTAGAAAATGAGATAAGGTTTTTTACCTTGCAGGGTCGTATCTCTGCCTGAGATTCATCAACAATTTTTTTTGGCAAAACATTGCATTGGGCACCAGTATCTAACTTTATTTGGTAATTTTTCTTTGCTATCGAGATGGTTTCTGAAAATTTGTCCTTATACTTGGACTTTTTGTCTCGCAAAATGCAACCGACTATCAATGAGCTGTCATCACTGTCGAATTCCTCAAACAAGTCAACTTTCTTAGAGGATTGCGAGTGTTCTTGCTTTGAGGTTGAAGGGGCCTTGCACATGTCTTCGAAGTGATGTTTACGTTTACACTTTCTGCAGGAGTGGTTATATGCTGGGCAGCTACGATACGTGTATTTCGCTCCACACTTGCGACAGTAAAATACTTTTTTTTCTTTCTGGGTTGTAGACGTTGATGACTTGTTCACGTAATTCACTTTTTTTTCATTTTCGTCTAATATTTGTGCTGCATGTTTCTGTGCTTGCTCGGTGGACTGGCATATGGCAATGGCTTTGCTCAGGGTTATGTCTTCGGAGAGTAGTTTTGTGCGGAGTTCATCGTTGCGGATACCAAGTATAAGCTGATCACGCAATATGCTTTCCAAAAGATTTTCAAAAGCACAATTTTGGGACTGCAGCCGCAGTCTAGCTACCAGTTCATCGATAGTCTCATTTTCTTGTTGCGTAATCCTGTGGAACTTGTACCTCTCAAAAGTAGTATTTACTTTTGGGATAAAGTATGCTTGGAAAAGGTCTTTGATCGTGTCGAGGGTTATTTCATTTTGTGACTCAGGTAGTGGTATAGCAAAGGTGTTGTAGATCTGAATCGCAGAATAACCGATCGCAGACATAAAAGTAGCCACTTGAATGTTATTTGGCTTATTTACCATACCTGTAGCAATCTCAAAGTATGAATACTGTTGCTTCCAAATCTTCCATTCCTTGGCCATATCCTTATCATGTTCTACGATAAGGGGTTTTGGTGGCCGTAGGAAGTTGCAAGTTTCGCTGTCGGCCATACCTTTTTATTTCTTTTTATTTTTGAGTAATTTTATTTATGGTCGTATGGGTTTCGGCACCATGTAAAGTTAAATAAAACAAGATCTTTACTAATTCAGTTTAACGATTTATTATTTTTGGATAATTCAATAAGTATCGCTTGAATTGGATAACCTCTTAGAACTGAGGTTTACCTCGTGGTTGTACAAAAGTGGCTAGTTGACGAACGTCATAGTAAGATGTGGATGTGTCAAACCATGTCAACAATATAAGGGTATGAACATACCCACCTCTCAACTTTCAGTGAAACAATTTTGACAGGCCTTAAACAGGCCTTTTCATACTAAAGCATACAAATCTTGCATACAACTTGCCAATTTCAATTTAAAAGTCATTAAACAGGCTATTTTCAAAAATTAATATTGGAAAACGGTTGGCTTGAATAATAAAGGCTAATGTTAGTTCTATGCGAGCTATAGTTTACCAAATTCGAAAAATCGGGCCTTACCCTGAGGCCACACGAGCAAGTACTTGCAAGCAAGTTGGCTACATACACTGCCTGTCAAATTCGTAATTTGCATTCCACTTGCCTCCCACTTGCTTTCCACTTGCATTCCACTTGCTTGTCTCCCAACTTGCTTCTCAACTTGCTTCACTACTGGCTTCAAAACTTGCATGCCAGTTGATAAGCAAGTTGCTTGGGTTTGTTTGTGTTAGTGAACAAATGTGAATGTATTGCAACTTGCATGCAAGTACTTGCTCGTGTGGCCTCGGGGTTATACAAGTTAAATTGTTAGTTGCACCAAGTCGAGAACTCCAAATTTTTCAGCTGAAATCTCAGATTTCGTTTTGGTGGGAACATAGTATTACTCTCATCTCTTGGAAAGAAAGATATGGCCAAATGCGGCAGAAGTTTTTATATTTTTTGAAAATGTCTGTCTCTCCTCGCCATCTCTTTCTTTTTAATAAATAAGAATGAGATAAAAAGAGAGACGTCAAAATGAGTCGCCTCACGGAAGCAGGTATTAGCTGTGTTCCTTGCCGAGTTTCAAACAGTTTCAGACCACCAGGTGCGAACCCGTTTCACAATAGCTTTGGTATATTAACACCGTCCTATATATTTTTGAGTAACCAAATGACATACCTACATACTTTTTTTTTAGCTCTTACCCTGAGGCCACACGAGCGAGTAATCGCTAGCGAGTTACTAATACATCGAAACTTTTCCTACTCGCTATAGCCAACTGGCTTGCCTTTTTCGAAGCCAGTTGAGAAGCGAGTAGAGTGGTGAATGATTTGACAATTAATGTATGTACCCAACTCGCTAGCGAGTACTCGCTCGTGTGGCCTCCGGGTTAGCTATTTTATGATTTGTTTATACAAAGAACGATTTATATGTTTTGAGTTCCAAGCGACTTGAACTACAAGAGCAAGTTCGTGCGACCCATTTGTGCGCATTTTATTGTAAACTATCTACTTTTTCAGAAATTAGGAAAAAAAATGTACCCCGTTTCTGCCTTTACAAATTTTTCACTCGTACTATTTGGGA
This sequence comes from Dasysyrphus tricinctus, assembly GCA_963921185.1. Classification (NCBI taxonomy): domain Eukaryota; kingdom Metazoa; phylum Arthropoda; class Insecta; order Diptera; family Syrphidae; genus Dasysyrphus; species Dasysyrphus tricinctus. Next base: position 102,454,469 of record OY992531.1, read on the forward strand.
AATGCTTAAGACTTCAAAACTATGCTCTCCACAGAAACTCAGCTCTTTTGAAAACTCAAAGGTTTCTTTCAAAATTGTACGTATTCGTAGTTTCAAACGTATATGAGCAGTGGTGAGTGGCGTACTCAGGGGGGGGGGCTAAAGGGGCTCAAGACCCCACAAGCAAAATGACAGAATATCCTATGATTTCCAATAGCAACGTAAAAATCTTTATTTTATTTTTCGTTAGTTCGTAGCTTTAAGGCCAAGGTTACGCATGTGAGTTTTACTTTCGTAATGCTATGTTTCCACCAAAGGCTTATCTCAGGGCAGATTTAATAAATCTATTTGGTGTTTCCACTGCACAAAAAGACTTAAAAAAGATTTGCTTTGACAGCACCTTTAAAAATGCAAATGGAGTTTCATTTTTTCTTATGAAGAGGAAGTGAGATGGAATGTTTCATTTGTGAAGAACTGAATTCAGCCATGAATATGAATCCTTCAGCGCCATATAAGAAAAGACTAGTTTGATTTGTAAAAGTATTTGTCCTAGGAACATTTATCAAGATTAATTTCTAATCTTCAAGGGTCTAGGGGTAAAAACGGCTTAACTCTTTTTGTTTTTAAACTTAACTATTGATGACATCTTATGGATTTTTATGAGTAAATAGGTCTGTTTGGTTACTGAAATTTCGTACGAATTCGTACGACATCGCCAAAGTGTAGCAACGAGAGAGCAAAATGAGAGAGCAAGAAATTTCCCCTCCATGAAAAATCTTGCAAATTTCTGCTACACAAATTTCTGTGTGCAGGAAGTAAAAAACTGTCAAATCCACGTCTTTGTTTCAATAGCACGCTTACTAAAAAAAATCCAAACATTTTTTTTTGCTCCAAAAATTAAAAGCACTGAGCAAAACGTCCACTTGCTCGCTCAAGCGTGAAATTGCCGACTTTAGAGATCAATAACATTTGAACCATTACGTGGTAGAATCAAAATGTGTGTGCAAAAAATTGTTAAACATATTCTACAACTTTGTAGAACTTTTTTCATAACAGCAATTAAATATAAGGCAAGAACTAAAAAGAGCATACTTCGAGGCGCTTTAACTCTGACAGTCTAGATATTCAACAAAATTTTGTATGCAAGAATAAAAATTGTAATTAAATTTGCTATGAAAAAGGCATCAAAACTTTCCTGGGAAAGAAAGAACGCGGCGGTCAAATTTGTTTTGTAACTTTTTACAAATACCGCTGGACCGCAATCTGTTTGACCAGGGCCTTAAATAATAGCTGCGACTCAAGCTCCGATTTCATCGTTGCTCACACCGTTGATCGAATCGTTTATCACAGCTCTTACATATGGAAAATCTTTTTTGCCTGTGCCGAATGGCCTATTCAAAAATTTTTATTTTACTGCAACTTTTATAAATTAAAATTGTGAAAGCCGAGCCCTGCTCATATATTTGGCGTGTTTTATTACCATCGGGATCTGGATCTGGATTAAGTTTTACACGTAATACAAAAACAAAATAATGGGAAATTTTCTAAAATTGTTTTTGTAACACGTGTTAAAAGAAGATCCAGATCCAGATCCCGATGATAAAAAAACACGCCTATTATTTAAGACACGAAACGGCAATAATTTCCTCCTATTCCCTCATCCACACAAAAAAAACAAAACACGTATTGAAAAAATCGGGAAATGTAAATACCCAAAAAGTCAAAGTGGAAAACAACAAATCAAACTGAACAACATTCTAGTACCTTTGAACATTTTTACCACTTCTACTACAAAATTTCAGTGACGTCATTGCGCTCACTTAGCTCAAAAAATGTCTAGTTACAAAAATGTAAACAGAGAAGCGAGCACAATTTGTTGTTGTTTTGTCTCCTTCTATCTCAGTTGCGCAATAATACTTTCATTTCGTTTTTCACAAAAAGTATGTATTCCTCTTTCAAGTGCAAATTTTTATGATAAGGAAACGTCAACTTTTTTTTGGCATTTAATCGAAACGAACGAAAGTATCAATTTTCTGTCACAAAGTTCACAGTGCAAAAAGAAAAAATCGCAATTCTTTTCGGGGTGTGACGATCAATTTCCAACAATTTTTCTCCAATTAATGTGTCCACCACTGGGCGAGTGATTATCCAAAAAAAGATGAAAAACGTTAAGTGAAATAAAACTATTGAGTAAACTACATAATCAAGTGCGCATATGAGCAGCATCCAGCCAAACTATTGAATTCCCAATCCGAGAAGAAAATTCGTTTCAAGGTCAGCTGCAAAGGGCAAAGGAATGGCTGGTGACCTGACAGGATGTGCGGCTCTTAAGAAATCAAAGTCCAAAGGCAGCGATAAGGACAATGCCAACAAGCGAGAGAATGGCGATTCCTCAAGCAAACCCAACACGGTTATGCAGACAACTCGAGGAGGTTTACGAGTCTATAAAATTGTGATTCTCGGTGATGGAGGTGTGGGAAAATCTGGTTAGTACACTTTGATTTTGGAATATCTATTTACCTACTGCATGGGGGAAAATCAATATTTTCTTGACTGAGTTTTATTTTTTTTTGCTTTTAGCTGTAACATTGCAGTTCGTAAGCCACAGTTTCCTCGACTATCACGATCCTACAATTGGTATGTATTAAATTTGCATTTGTTTTATAAAAATAATGTTATTATGATTATAGGAAGTTTATTTAATACTTAATTTTGGTAGGTATGTAAAAATGCATTGATTAACCTCCCTTTGACCATAAACAAATAAGGTATCCATATGGTTAGACCCGTAAAAAGCTATTATACATATTTCGTAATTCCTCAGACCCCAAAATGATTGGAGACAGTTTTGCAAACTCTGCAGTCATATTCAGGTTTCTGCAAATTGAATTAAATGACATAACTCTTAAGATTTTGATAACAGATGTAATCCTAGGATTCAGTTTGGTTCGAGTCATCTGCCATTTCATTTCCGTATTGTATCACGGCTTCGCCGGACCCATCAGAAAATGACAGGGTTTGTTGCACTGATAAATCCGCCAATTTTGATATATGGGTGTTTAGGGTTGCGGTTGGTGTAGTCCAGTAGATACTGGTTGTGAGAATTTAAACTACTCCGAATTTAAGTAAACATTTTTTAATTAATTACGTTATACCAAAGTTCTTGACAAAGAATAGCTACTTCTTGACACTGTTTATCAATATCGAATATTTTTATCTTTTTGTTTAAATTTGTTTTTGTTTCTTCTCGTATTGAACTAACCGCACTTTGTAGTTTCTCAAAGGATGTCACAATCCATTTCTCAATCGTTAATATTGCAATATCAACTGCTAAATAAACCATTCATGGCATCCCTTCTATACTGTATATTATAAGACCCCAAAACTTGGAAATTTTTGGAGTACCAATTAAATAATATCAGATCTCCACACCGAATATTTATACTCTCAAGTTTGGGAAATTTTATCTGAATTCATACATGAGACATTGAAAATACTCTACTCAATGATTTGTTCAACAAGCTTTTGTGTCCTTGACTACCTCGAAACTACTGCTACCAACAGTGACGGTTTGTCCTAGGCGATGGACAGATGAACCTTTGTTTGTTGATAGCATATACTTTGTTTTGTCCTCATTCACTTCAACCAAACCAACGCGTTTCGCCTGTTCATCAAAAGCTGTGAATGCTTCAAGTACAGCTCTCTTGGAGCGGCCGATGATGTCGATGTCGTCCGCATAGCCAAGCAGCTGAGAACACCTGTTGAAAATAGTGCCTTCCATGCTAACACCACTCTTGCTTACTATCTGCTCCAGGACTAGGTTGAAGAAATCACATCACGCATCTTGTCTGAACCCTGTACACACCTGGAATAACTCGGATGAGCTGTTACCCATTTGCACGTTGCACCGCGTATTTTGTAACGCCATGCGGAATAGCTGGATCAGTTTTTTCGGGATACCGAGTTCCGACATCGCCAATAGCAGCTCTTGGCGACTTATGCTATCATATGCGGCTTTGAAGTCGATGAATAGGTGGTGGGTCTCGACTTGAAATTCGTTGGTCTTTTCCAGGATTTGCCTCAATGTGAAGATTTGGTCTATCGTCAGGCCTGAAGCTATTTGACCAGTCATCGGGGATACTTTCCTCCTCCCACACTTAGTTGATGAGCTGGTGCATGCACCCTACCAGGACATCTCCTCCATACTTGAAGAGTTCCGCAGGTAGGTCATCCGAGCCGGCGGATTTGTTGTTCTTAAGCTTGTGGATGGCTTTCTTAACCTCTTCAGTACTGGGTGCTGGGACTGTATCTTCATTGACTGGTCTCATGCTTCTTTGTTCCCCTATCGCCTCCTCTACATAATTCCCATTAAGCAGTTGCTGGAAATGCTGCTTGAACACGTCTACAATTCCCTGTGCTTCGGTGACTAGTTTCCCTTCGCTGTTTCCAAGAGCTTGCGTGCCAGTCCTATAACCAGATGCCAGTTTTTTGGCAGTTTTGAAGAACCAGCGGGTGTTGGTGGCAGTGCTTGACTCTTCGAGATACTTGAGCTGAGAGGCTGCGGATGCTCTTTTCTTTCTGCGCGCAGGGTTTTTTTCTCTTTCCTTCTCTTTTCAAGTTACTCCTCTCTTGCTGCTCTTGTTTTCCGTTGCACCATTTGCATTTGTGCATTTTCCGTCCCCTGCTTCAATACCGCGCATTCATAGTCATACCACGGGTTCTTTTTTCTGGGTGGTTGATAGCCTATGGTGGTCTTGGCTGTCTCCTTAATGATGTCGCGATACTGGTTCCACTGGTTGTTGACGCTTGTGGCTGGGTGTACGGCAGAGAGTTTCCCGGTCAATTGCTCACTGTAGTCTCTGGTTTTCTCAGATGTGCTGAGGCATGCATTTCTTCCTTTGGGCGGTCTTCGTTTTCTTTTCGTTGGACAGTCGGGCTCTGAACTTTGTCACAACAAGAAAGTGGTCAAGTCCACGTTTGCGCTTCGGAAAGTTCGCACATCCAAGATGTTCGATGCGTACCTCTTGTGCCAATTAGCACGTGGTCGATTTGGTTGGCAGTTCGACCGTCTGGAGATCGCCAGGTTGCTGTGTGTATCCTTCGCCTGGGGAGCCTAGTGCTACTTATCACCGTATTACGAGCTGCAGCAAAGTCGATTAGTCGGAAGCCCTTATCTGTTGTCGTTTCGTGTAGGCTGTGCTTTCCAACTAATCCGCCAAAGATGTTTTCCTTTCCGCCTTTAGCATTAAAGTCTCCGAGTACGACTTTGACATCTTACTCCGGACAGGCTCCGAAGGCTCCGTCCAGGAGGTCGTAAAACTCCTCCTTGTTAGACTCCTCAGCTTCATCGGTAGGGGCGTGTGCACATATTAGGCTGATCTTTTAGAAGGTAGCTTTGATGTCTCTCGATCTGAGTCAATTTCGCACGACGAATCCTCATCCTAGCATGTGCAGTCTTTGATGACAGCTGTAATAAATGGCGCAATCTTTTCTTTTCGTTATCATCATCATCATCATCGTGTCCTGTAACCCCGGCTGGGGCATAGGGCGTCAACAAAACGTCTCCATCCTTCACGGTCTGCTGCAAGGTACTTTAGCTGTGGCCACGTCTTTCTCTGGGATTCTGCTTCCGCTAAGACAGTTGATTTCCATGTTGTTCTTGGTCTTCCAACCCGCCGTGCACCCTGAGGATTCCATTCAAAGGACTGCTTTGCAATTTAATCGTTTGGTTTCCTCAGTGTGTGACCAATCCAACGCCATTTACGCTTTCTTATGTCGACGTCCAGCCTCTCTTGACTTGTCCTGCGCCACAATTCCTCATTTGATATTATTTGTGGCCAGCGAATCTTTAGGATGTGGCGACACTCATTTATGTGGGCTGCCGGAACATAAATAACCTTTTAAATAAGTAATACGTCAAGAGAACAGGGATTATTATTCTTCTTTTTTTATTCACAGAGGATTCATATCAACAGCAAGCTGTAATCGATGGCGAAGCAGCTTTGTTAGATATACTTGACACTGCCGGTCAGGTCGAATTTACTGCAATGCGTGATCAATACATGCGCTGCGGTGAAGGATTTATAATTTGTTACTCTGTTACCGATCGCCATAGTTTTCAAGAAGCATCGGAGTACCGAAAGCTCATAACACGTGTTCGGCTATCCGAAGATATTCCTCTCGTTCTCATTGCGAACAAATTAGATTTGGAAATGCATAGAAAAGTAATTAAATTAAACTTCATAAAAATTGAAATAATAATATTTGTATATTCAGGTATCAACGGAAGAAGGGAGAAACCTTGCATCACAGTTTGGCTGTCCATTTTATGAGACATCTGCTGCCCTTCGGCATTACATTGATGATGCTTTTTACAGTCTTGTAAGAGAGATTCGTCGAAAGGAACAACAAAGAGTAAGTTTTTCTAAACGTAAAATAATTTTTGTTTAGCAAGATAAGTTTTAAAGATCATGCAGTTGTTTCTTCTCACCCATTCGCTCTCCTCCCAAACAGGAGAAAATATTTAAGCTTAATTTACTAAAGGTGAAAGCTGCAGTCTGGGTGTGAACCAGGATCTCAACCAACAAGGTTCTTCCAGCCAGCTCGATCCCAGCAGTCTGTCTTCAGTTAGTCTAGGTCTTCTTCCAATAGTGGGCGGCACTTGAGTTCGGTCTTTTGCGTCATACCTCTTCAGCGAACTAAGATTTTCCAGGCCGGACCATTGTTTTCTATTCGCTCTAAAGGACTCAGCCAGCTCAGTCGTTGGATTTTCACTTGTTTCGCTAGGTTGTTTATTAAAAGCTATATTTTCAATCCAGATACAAATCTGAAAGCGGTCTTATGTTACTTTTGATTTGATTACATCTGACATATGTCAACCTGAAATTTGACAGAGAGCTAGAAATATTGGGATAAAATTTGTCTGACTAAAATTTTGCAGGGAAACGATACGTTTAACTCTCTCAGAAACAGCAATATTGTATACGTGTTTACCAGGATATGACCAAAAATATCTAAAACTACCAAATGGCTAGACAATTAACTTTTGTTGAGATCTTCGCTGAATTAAACCAACTGGCTCATCATGTTTACGACTCAACTAAAATCAAGTCAATCCGGGAACACTCTAGATTTGTTTCTAACCTCTTACCCTAGTGTATATACAATTATTATCGCCTCTAGTAACATCACACATTGTGTCATATCTGTGAAATTCGCACCAAAATCCAGTTTAAGAAAAAACGCCTCAGAGAATTGTTTGGCAATACGAAAAAGCTAACTGGAAAGGTCTCAACTATTTCTTCAGGAACTTAAACTTGTCATTATGCTTCCTAGATAGTAGTATAGACTCCAGTACAGATATGATACAAAATTTAATTTTTTACTGAATGAGAAATTGCACCAGGAATAGGATAAAATCTATCAAACCGAATAAGTTGAAACAAGGTAGAAAGACCTGCAACTGCCATATTCAAGACCCATATTCTTGCATGATCAAAAATTGTCCCCTAATAGAGGCGTATTTTTCTTTCGCTCATTCTATATTCCAATTGCTCTTACGTCTTTTCTTTCCAAGGTCATGAAATTGCCGATTTTTCAGCAACTTAAGAAATATCTTTAAAAACGAAACCAACCTGCAATGTGGCTTTTGTAGCAAAAGGTCCACTGGTGATCTGATGGTATATCTCAACGAACAGTGGCACACATCTTCACATAGTTTTGCAGAAAGTAAAATGTTTGCACTTGATATTCCAAAAGCTTTTGACATAGTTCGTCATACAGCTCTCTTATCGAGAATGCGAACATTTGGTATCGATGAATATCTTCTTCGTTGGATTGAAAATTACTTTTTAGACCGCTACATAGAAGTCGTATTAGATGGTATCAAGTCTGATATTCATGGAGTAAATGCTGGTGTGCTCTATTTTGTCTCCGACACTCTTGCTTATATACATCACCGATCTCTTACCTGAAATTTCTAATAATTTTTTTTGCTGACGACAGTACCCTCAACTTTTTCAATTCTTTTCTAGATTCACATCCTTATCTTTTAGGCGTTGAACTTAAACTGTAGTAACTGGTAGTTTATTAAATTCTGACCGACTTGAATTTAGTGCTTCAAAGAACCAATGCTGTTCCCTGTCATTAAAGCAGAACTCACTGGTATGTGTATCAGTTTATCTGACGAAAGCTTAAGTATAACTCTCAGATCTGCTCCTGTAACTCACTTGAATTTTTAAAAAACTCACTTGAATTTGTGAAAACTGACAATGCTTCTAAATTCACCCTTGCGTTTCTGAGAGAATGGTCATCTCTTCTTACTTTATTTCTCATTTTCCTAATGCTCGTGTCGCAATGTTTACATGTTATCATCTTATCATCCCCCAAAAACCTTTCAGTGCGCACAACAAAAGATTTAATCACGAAATAATTCAATTGCTGTATTTTATATTTTTAGGCTCTTGGAAACGGATCAAGTTCGGAGAAAATAAATTCTCGCCGAAGAAGTCGCTGGTGGAGGATACGATCAATTTTTGCTTTAGTTTTTCGTAGGCGAAGAAATTTAAACTAATCCCTTCAATTTTATTCGTTCGTATGAGACGAGATAAATATTCAAAATGTTTCATCTTTAAAAAAAAATCTATACAAATGTGAGAGTTTCTTAAATCAAAAACATCAACCCAAAAAAAAAAAACACAAGACCCGTGAAGTACGTAAAATCGCTTTAATAGAAGGAGAAAAAAGACCTTCGTTTCTTTAAGACCTTCCTAATCCTCCTGTAAATTATCTATTTATAAAGGCTTACACAAAGCAATATGTGTATGCTAATAACTGATTCGAAAGGTCTTGAGCCTCCAGGACACGCACAAAAATCGAAAGTAATATCATATCCCACAGTTAGAAAAGGAAACTATACCAAAAAATCTTAAAACTTAAGTTACAATAAATTTATGTATTGAAATGAATGTTACATGTAATTTAATTATTTTTTTTTTTTTAATTTAATTTAATTAAAAGTGTATATTTTTGTTAAGAATTTTATTTAATTATTACATATTAGCTTTAAATTAATTTTTATTTGTTTTGTTCATGTTGCATTTATTTCTTTAAATTAAAATTTATTTAAATTAAACAGAAAACTAATCCTTAGATCAGACATATCCAGTCGATGTTAAGGCGTCAGGCTTAACCAAATAGCAATATCGGTCAAAACAAGCAAATAACATAAAATAAAAACAACAGTTTTTACTTACAAAGTATATATTTTCAAATCACATTCACTCTAATAGTTTAATTACTAAACAAAATAAGTTAAAGCAACGCAAAAAAAACAGATTTGTTCTTATAATACCTACCAAACCATCTGTGATTTTAATTAAGTACCTTTTAAGGTGGATACAATTTAAGAAAACAAAAAAATAGCACAATACAAAGTATATACCTACATTTAAAAATATATAAAATAATATAAAATTTTTAGATTATACTTTTGTTTCGCTGTTATCTTATACCTTCTTTACCTATCTTTCGATTATAATTTACTTAGTTTTATTGATATTAATACTAAACGGAATTATTCCTCTGGGTGCATTGGATGTTTAAGTCAATATGAGTCCTTTTTATCATTTGTATTCCTTTCTACTCTAAAAATAAAAATGAAGGGAACAAACAAACAAAAATAAAGCCGACATGTTGAAAAGCTCAAATATAATAAAAATACAAAATAAAATGATAAATATAATAGATAAAGTAAACCCTAAAGATGTAAAGCAATTAACTCGAAATAATCCTACATTTTGTAATAAACAACAAAACAATAGTTAATTATATAATAAACACAATATTAACGATAGCTTTGGTTTCTCACTAAAAATAAATAAAAATACTATGTAGCCTCATCAATAATGGTAGTCTGTTCTAGAAAAAAATTGTTGTTTTTTATTGTTAAATTAAATTGTGTCTATAACAAATATTACTATATATGCTCTAAATGAATACTTGTTAAGTATAATATATCTATTTAGTAAGTTATTTGTTTTTAATGTTTTAAATGTGTAAAAACTATAAGAATATAATTAAAAAAAAAGTACTACTACTACTACTACTAATATGGATATTTGATGTTATAATTTATGGATTAAACAAAAATATCCGCACACAACACCTTGTACACTAATACATTAAAATCTTTATTATATTGTGTACCAGCAATAAGATGGCTAAAATCTCTAATATGCCATCATTAAATAAATTACTGCCTTTTCATGTTTTTTCCTTGATTACCCTCAAAGAGCAAATCTTTTTATAGAGATTTATTTTTTATTAAAAAAAGTATCTTGTTTTATAACCTGAAAATATTTATCAAATGTTACGATTGTTTTTTTTTTCTTCTTGAATAATGTAATTTTTTGTTGATTACTCATTCATAACATGTGAAATACAAAAGTCCAAAGAAACATTTTATAGCTTTTAATCAAGAATTGTTTGTATGTAGTAAAAGATATAAAAATAAATAACAAAATTAAATTAAACAAAAAATGAGCATGTACATATATTTCTGATGAAATAATGACTGTAACGCCAGGCGCCAGAATCCAACTTTTGTGTAAATGAACCATAAGAAGCTTTTCAATTTTTTAAAATGGAAATTCACATGTACACATAATGCATTTAGTGAAAGGAAACAAATATGTCTTCGTTTTCATTTCCCTAACACCAGTAAAAGTCTGCTGTCAAATTCACTTAAAAGGCTATGATTGAGATGTGATTCTAAACCGCGATTACTAAATTCATCAGGTGATGTGAATTTAAACCGCGATCGAAACTTAGGTCCCTAATACCGTTCGTGAAGCTACCCAAAATGCCGGCGAATGAATCAATTTGGTATTACAATAAGCGATCACTCACCAGATTAAGGAATTTTTTTTTTTTTTATTCCCCAATATACTGTGCGAATCGTTATATGTAATTGCTAAATACAGCCCTTGCACCGTCAATATTATTGTGCAATTGTTGTTTTATTGGGCAATAATATTGTCTGGTGTAGGGAACACTAGAAAAAAAAGAATAACCGGCTTGGAAATAGTTTAGTCGGTGGTGTAATGCTTCTATGTAAAATGTATTCTTTTCAACACCACTTTCGTAGGGTTCGCTTCATTTTTATCTGAAGTTATTATAAATATTGTAAATGTATTTAAACTTTTGAACTTAAAAATGTATTTATCTTCTTCAGAGTCAGCTTTTGTAAACTTGTACATAAATCATCTTCTGTATCATTTTCGCAGGGTATTTACTCTTCTCTTTCTGATTATTTTAATGGCATTTATTCTTTCATAGCTTCATTCCGAAAAGACAATGGGCCCTACCAATAATCAAATTTAGCAACGATTTAAATATTTCAGTGGAATTAACCATAATATTATGGATCCCAAGTAATGAACCGTACATTTAATGTCAATTTTTTTGGAGTTCATACGACTTATGGTTTATTGTTTAGAGCCCAATTAAACATTAAGGTCATACCATGTACGGTTTATTTATTAAAAGTCCATTTCATGTGCATCTATTTCAATGAAATATTTAAGTCTTCACTAAATTTGATTATTGGTAGGGCGCAATGAGTCAATCACCCTTATTACGATAGTCGTTTAACTAAAACGAAACGGCTCAAGAAGCTTCACTTGGCATTTCAGTTTAACGACTACGAATATATTTGTAGGGGTTGGGGTTATCAATGTCAACAAAATAACTGCATTCAAACAAGATTGGTCCTTAGAAGGATCATTGTTTTATTTCTAAAATTTAAGCTCTTTAAATTAACATTAACCCCCAGACGAAGGAAGTTTTATATGGAAAATAAATATAAAATGTGAAATAAAATTTTGAAGTTATTGTTAATGTTGAAAACAGACGTAAAAGTATATCATCTTGTTTAAATTAGAGGAAGCCTTATTCCGGTAGTCGTTGTACTTAAACGCCAATAAAACGTCACGGCTCTAGAAGCGTTTCAGTAAAATGACTACCTTAACAAAGGTGACTACCCAAGAGCGGACACTTAACTTTTAGTTTCTTTCAAAAACAAATTGTCGTTATCGGAGCGGCGTTTTAGGCCAAGGTTACACATGTAAGTTTAACTTTCGTAAGCTACTTACGGAAGCAACTTTTGATAAAATTACAAGTGTAAACAGCTCTGTAAGTGACTTACAGTAAATTTATAAACTTACGTAAGCTGTAAGTTGAAGGAAAAACTTACAAGTATAAAAACGTTTTTTCCAACTTACGGAACTCTCACAGCTTACTCAAACGGCAGTGATAAGTTTTCAACTTACGGAAGTATTTTTTACTGTAAGTTCATCTGTAATGTAAAGCCTCTTGTAAGTTGCTTCTGTTAGACTTACATAAGTGGTAAGTATAACTTACATGTGTAATCTTGGCCTTAGTAAAACGACTGCCAGAATAATGATGCGTTTTTAACAACGCAGTAGGGGGGGGCGGGGGGCTCAACCATATCACGCAATATCCGTAAATGTCTAATAAAATAGGCAATTAAAATAAAACTGCTTTGAATTAAATTATATTAATGTAAAAATAAAACTTAAAGAATTTAAAAAAATCGTTTTTGGTGCTACATTGAAAAAAAAAAAAGAAACGTTGTAGGTCTGATTTGAGCAATTAATAATTCTTGTTTGAATGCAAAATTAATTTTGGCAAAGATAAAGCCGCCAGTTAACTGAAACAGGACCTAAAATCATAAAAACCGTTATAACACAAAAACAAAGCGAAATCGAGAAACTTACCTCATAGTAGTGTTAATAAAACATCGATTGTTGGAGTTTTCGATAGTATCGATTATTAAAAAAAAACAATCGATTAATCGATAAACAATCGATGGTTTTTACTAATAATAATAATAAATAAAAGCAATAAAAAAATAACATTTTAAAACAAATTTTCAAATTAAAAAGAAATCAGATTTTTCAAACATACATATTTCAATATGAAAAAATGTTAAACATGTGAATATAAATACATTCTAGGTGTATTTTCTAACGTGAAAATTCTGTAAAGTTCCACAATTTGGTCTCAGGCATAGTTAAATATAAGGTCTGATCCTTTACTTTGAATTTCTATGATTTTTAGTCCAAACTTCTGTCATTTTTTTATATGAACTTTGACAGAATTTTGGACTAAAATGCGCAGAAATGCACAGAAATTAAAACTAAAGGAACAGACCTATTGATGCAGAATTTTCCCTATTGGGCTTTTCCAAAAACTATCTTTGTCTTTTGTCTTTCTAATTTTGGCATTTCACAAAAAAAATAAGACGAAAAATTCACAGCTGCATCTCAACAGGCCAAAAAAAAAAATAATTTAAGTATTGTCTGCGTTCTTTGATAAAAATAAAGGATTTTAATAGTAATAAATAGTAAAATAAACATAATAGAACCATAATTCGGAAAGAACCGTGTTCAACAACCAACTGAACTTAAGCCCAGCTAAGATTTTTGTCATTCAAGGTCAATTTCGAGTTGACAACTCATTTCTCGGCAGTTATTTTGTCCCCAACTACAAAAACTTATCAACTGGACAGACTATCGATGTTTTCTCCAAACTATCGATAGTCCCGATAGTTCAAAACAATCGATTAATCGATTAAACTATCGATGTTTTACTAACACTACCTCATAGGTTTTTCAATTTAAAATGACCTCAGGTACCCATGGGTTTTATTTGCGGTGTGGCTGTGGGACTCCCTGTATTAGGTAGGTTGTAATAAATGATGAAAAATGTATTTAAATTTATTTTTATTCAATTTAACTTATTGTTAATTTAATTCAATGAATAGTTGTTGAAGAAATTGTATTCACTAAAAATTTGGAAAAAAATTCCCTATTTTTTTCAAAACGTGCGTATTCAATCTCGTGAAATTTACATATTCAATGGATAAAAGAATTTAAAAAAAATTAAATATTTTGTATTTCTTTTGGGAACTAAGGTATTAAAAGAAAAATTTTAGGTCAAAAGATCTGGATTTTGTGTTCCATAAATTATAACCTATAAAATATCCAATTGCCGTGTCCCTCCTTCCTCACTTCCTCCCATTTTGCATCTTTAATAAAGGAAAAATACTTGTTGGGATAGATTAAATTATTAAACTATTAAATGGGAGAAAAAGCGACAGTAAAAATATTCAACTTGATATTCGGTGTTCCTCAACGTTAAATTTCTTGAAAATGTTCACAATTTTCTGTCAGAAACCATAGAAAAAAAAAACCCAAGGGAAACTTCGTGAAAATTCCACCTTACCAATCAGGCATATTTTGAACATTTTATACGCTCTAAAATCAGTGGCTTAGAATATAGAGACCGAAAATTTTTGCTGAAAGCTATGTACCTATTTGTAATTATTTATAGTGTTTAAAAAAGTCAATCGTCTAAGTTGAGAGGCACTTTTTAACACTAAATAAAATAGCTGCCCAATTTGTCTACGGAGAACAATCAAAGCCAAAGCTTCTAAGAAACTAGAATGCCCCTGCCGGCATTGCTTAGCGTTACTGTCATACAAAATCCGATCGTATATTCCCTTCCCAGTTTAAAAGAATGAATAAACGTATTTCAATACAACGAGATTGGGACCATTTTTTAATAGCAACCTGCTTAGAAATCAACAAAAAAATTTGTAAAAGGTACAGTAAATTAGTTTTATTTATTTGAGTACAATTAAGTATAATTTCTTTTCATCTGTTTTGTGCTTTTTAATACTTATTAAACTTATATTTTACTTATTTTATTTATAATATTCAATATACATATCTACCTTATTTTTAATGTACATAGATCTGTTATGGCACTAGATTTCATCGTTCGGGAAAACCATGAGTTCAAATTCTAATTTTAGTTTCTCCAAATGTAGATAGATGCGATTGAAAATATATGTATTGCAACAAATAATGCGTTCTTATTTGAAGTTGAGAAGAGACAACGATGAATGAAGTACAACACAAAGAAAAAAAATATCTTAATTACAATGTTATCATCAAATGGACGAATCATATGGCATAACACTTTAATCTTCTAAAATTATAAACCTACTTTCTTAATAATAAAACCATCTGACTTTACAATCTAATTTCGAACGACTTATGTATATCCTGGTTTGATTTTATATAACTTATATTTTTTATAGGTTACATTGATATAAATTCCATGATCAAAATGTTGAGTCTCTAAAGGAGATATTTTTGTATTTCGCTTCACATAATGTATTCACTAATTTCATTGATCATCAAAGTATTTACAAATTTTTGCTTTTATAAATTCTTTTTCAAAATCATTTGCAAATGAAACATCAACAGCTCTCAAAGATAGATGCCTTAAATTTTCTCTCGACAAATCAAATGTCTTTTGGGCTATAACAAACTCATCAGACAATGTAGTGTCAAAAACTCCTGGGTCGTCTGTCTACAAATTAGTAAAAATTATATTATCATTTCAATAAAAATAAAAGAACATACATACACATAAAACAACAGGATGTTTTGATGAGTAAAGAGTTTTGAAATGATGCTCCTGATATGATTTAACGGTTCCGCACTTAACATTACTTGTAAGACAGCACTCAATGGGAATTTGTTTTTCTTTTGCAATACTCAAGTTTTGTGAAGACATAAATGTTCCATGGCCACACCTATCCATTCCAAATTGTAACATTTTATAAGTTTCTTCGTCATTTTGAACTTCAGCACAGTGGAGTGCAAGTTTTAAATTATTTTTTCGGGCTTCAGATAGTATTTTACTGTAATCTTCGAATGAACCCAAGGCAGGATTGCCACTCAAGTCAATACCTTTAATTAAATCCGATTGAGTTTTCATAGCTTCAGTAACCATATTGATTGTATCTTTGGCCGTTTCTATTCCCTTTGATCGATCAATTGACGGCAACAACTTGACGTAGATGTCTGGGTACTGGGAGCTTGCTAGACTTTGAATTTATTTATTTTTAAATATTTGCTCGATTTGTATACATATTTTTTTATGAACTTACCGTATTGTTTCCAAAACCGTTTGTAAATACTCGACTTTAGACATCTTGATGGTAGCTTTCGGGGTTGTACGCAATTCCAAGTACACAACATTGTCCTGTGAAAAATCTCGTATTACGGAAAGCAAAGCTCTCCGTAATCCATCTTTTGTTGTAGTTAATGCATGTGCTATTGGGAACTTTTTAAAACATCTAAATAAAAAGTTTAATTATGAATGAAAGATACAAAATGGATAAAATCAAAATTACTCGTCCAAAGAAAATCTTTGCTTTTGTTGGAAGCTTTCAATAGTTTTTCGAAATTCATTATTTGTTTTTCCATACTCAAGTGTTCCAAGTTCTAAAAGGGTATTGGTGCTTAAAGAACCATTAAGGTGAGTGTGAAGCTCCTGTCAGTTTGAATTCAAAAATTTAAATATTCGTGAATTTTCCTTAAAAATTTAATAAGAAACAAAAATATGGGGGAGAGTACGATAACTTTGGCGTCAAGAAATATTAACGGGTTTTTTGAAGAACAATTTAATGCAAGCACTTTTTACTATGGGAGGGGAATCTATCTCCCCCCGTTTGGGCAAAAGGGTCAGTTTAATAAAAAAAAGTACTAAAAATGGAAACAAAATATTTAAAAATAACGGTAATATGTACTTACAATAAATTATTATACCTTTCAAAAAAACAAAAAAACTGTTTAAACTCAAAACTGTAAAATTATATCAAGGGTATTCATGAAATGGCGTAAAGTCATCGTAGTTGTAGTAAAGTTGTAAACTGCGTAAATGTGTCTAATTTACAATACAAATTGTGATAGATTTACGAAGCTTAAAACTTTACTGCGTTTACCTCGGCTTTACCCTGCTGTATGAATACCTTTTTTTCTGAAATTCGTTGCTCAAATTTATTTTTTATCAAAAACTGGAAATTAGATGATTTTATGTCTTCTAGTTCTAGTTTTTGAGAAAATTGAAAATTACTAAAACTACTATGGTGCAAAATCGAATATTTGTTTTTTTTTCTAGTAGGTATACATACTTTGAACATTACAATAGCATTATTATAGGTAAGACATAAAAATTGTATGAATTTGCTGCAATCGTAACTAAATAATTTAAGTTAAATTTAGGTTTAAACAGACGTTTGGCTTTCAAAAACTGTATAGTACTTCATTGTAGGTATGGCAGTTATTTTTTAATATTTTTTTTTTTTTCATTTTAAGTCATTTTTTTTTTCTAAAACTGTCCCTACCTCCTAAACGGGACGAAATAGACCCCCGTCCTATAGTAAAAAATAGTTGTGTTTGACCCCTTTACAAAAAACCGTTACCAATTTACAGCGCCAAATTTATTGTACTCATGCCAAAAGATGAATGAATGCAAAGACAAATGTGATAAACCCTTACGGTACTAAACTTTAATGTTTTGTTCAATATTTGATATTTTTTAAAAACTTTGTTTTGCAAACAACGTAATTTTTTCAAAAAAATCTAGGTATAAGCGGTTTTGTTAAGCGGCCCATATACACACCATACTTGTGTACTCCGCCACACACATAACACCGATTGACGCAACGCACCAAACATCAAAGAATTTTTATTTTTCGCGCATAAAAGTGTGCACACAAGTGTATGGTGTCTACGGGCCGCTTTACTACAGAATTTCGTTTTTTATGTTGTATGTAAAACATTATTTGTCTCCAAACTCCAATATCTCGAGAACAATAATAGTATCGACTTCAGCTGAATGTAGTGTTTTGTGTCCGGAATGCAACTACAGTGAATCCTTCAGCGAAAAGGATTCAAGGGATTTCTCACACCTCAGTCAACATCATAACTTTATTGGAAGACAAAGATTGTTTGATTACTATCTGCATCTCCTTATACGTACCACCTTTGGCATGCTTTTGATAAATGTCTCCATGTCCATATCCATTTCAATTGAAATTGTAATTTATTATTGGCATCTGATGTAGTGCACGCAAATGCCACCACCTTGGTAACTTTAGGTATCTAATACGGTAGTTACTATTATAAGCAGATATAATTTGGAGATTAAAGTACATACATATCTTCGATTTTAAGAAGAAGAACTGTACAAAGAAATACTACTAATAGAAAAACTAATAGAAACAAACAAACGAAATGAAATTACTCGAAATAAAACCGATGTGACTGTGACGTCACACAACAAAACAAAGCACACTGACCTTGGTGAGCAAATGCAGTTCTGCAAAGTGCACGTTGCGGTCTGCAAAGCTTTAAATGGCCACGTTCGGGTGAAAAAATGTGTATATGGATTGTTTAAGGGCCTGGTCAAACAGACCGCGGTCCGTCAGTCATTTTTCGCTGAGTATTGATCGTTCGTTTCGTATGCTCTTCTAGCCTATTGAATAGACCTTTTAAAAAGGAACAATTACGTGCAAGGGTTTTATTATTACGCTGTAATAATACGCTTTTTGAGGCAATTGCAATTGGAATATGAATGGCAGTTTATTGCTTGGGTGGGCATTTTCATTGCCAGGCAATTTCAATTATAAAATGTGTGTATAGAAATATTTGACTGCAAATGCAGTCAAAAGCTGTTCAAATCCCGTTTTTAGTAAAATTTAATTTGAATTCACTATATTTTGTCATGTGCATTCTCATATTCTACGATTTAATTGAAAAAGTCAATAAAGAAGCCATTCACAATTACGGGGAACCCCATTTTTACTCAATTTATTGCCTTGACGATGGAAATCAATAATTGCCTCTCATCTTCTAGGCAATATTGCCATTGCCATTGACAAAGCGTCTCCATTCGCAATATTAGCTGCATTTTATTATCCCCCAAATCTGATCCGGATTAGATTATCATAATAAAACAAACAGAATCCCAGTGCGACGAGATTTTTATGTACCTAGCTCTGTTTATCCTTTTGCTTCTGTATTTTTTCTCTACTCTATTCTTTATTTTCTCCCTATTTTCAACTCAGAAAAGCCATCTATAAGTCAGAGAAAAAACTAATATTTGCAAGAAAATGCTAAGGGTGTGTGATCAGAATGGATTTGTAAATCGAAATCCAAAATCAAAGTTGGATTTTGTGTTGTTTTTGTAATACATGTATTTTCTTATGCAAATCCAATTCAGACCAGTGCCGAGATTCAGCTTTTTCAGCGAGTGAGATGAGATGACTCGCCTTACTCGCCGACTCATCTCACTTCACTCGCAAAAGTGATTCAGCTATTGAAGTGAAATGAGTAAGTTCGAATTTAGTTTCGAACATGAGAGAAAGAATAAATATAAAAGAGCTTAATTCTACCTCCTTGTCCCACTCGTTACGCAAAACGAAATGAAACAACAAATACAACAATGTAAACATTGGAGTATTTAATAATGGAGTTTGGAGTATCTTTTGTTTCAATTATTTTTTTTTGTCATAATTAAAGTTTATTGTGAGTTTCACCCTTGAGAAATAAAAAGTTTAAAAGTGTCGAAAGTGAATAGAATATAAATTTATTTAATATATATATGTGCATGTGATAGTAAAATAAAATTAAAGAATCAATAAAAGGGTAGTTGATTTTATCTACGTTGTTGTTTTTTATTTCGTTTCCTATCCATGAATAGGAATTCTTGTGAAAAGCACACATACCTATCCAAAACTGGAAATTTACCAACACATACACCAAGTCACTGCGGAAATATCTGGCGAGTAATCTGACATTTCATTTCACTCGCTCACTCACTCCCTTTTGCTAACTGAATCGATTTTCGACGAAAAGTGACTCATCTCACTCACTCCCTGCGGCTTCGAATTAGCTGAATCTCGGCACAGATCTGGGGGAAAATAAAATACAGCTATTAAAGGCAATAGCATCAGTGAGGCAGTTTATTGCCTCAAATATTGCCAATGGAGCGCATATGGAGTTTATTGAAAAAATAGACATCGGGACGTTTCAACATTTGCCTTGGTCTGCCATTTTGCTCTGTACTATCTTACCAACAAACATTTGACATTTCTATACAAATTATCGATAACACAACGACAATGATAGTCTGGCAATACCGTTTTTATCGAGACAAAAGTTAACTCCAGTTAATTATCTGGACTTAGCTAACTCTATATGGACATAGTTGTTGTTGTATTTAACATGCAAATTGTTTTGCTTTGTTGTCGTTTTTTTCACACAATTTTATTTGGACATGCAAAAAAACACAGCTATTGAATATGTTTGTTTGGCCCATAAGTACGGTGACCATCCGTCCTCTTTTTAAGAGGACAGTCCTCTTTTTCTGAGTCCTGTCCTCTATATTTTATTTTATTAAAGAGGACAGAAAACTGTCCTCCTTTTACTGAATTGTCCTCCAAATGTCCTCCTTTTATCTTTCAAACCATTTTTCTAAGATTGAAACCATATCAAGTATCTACTTTTTTCATTACTTAACTAATTGAACACATTACTTTATGACAGCACTAGTTTGAATCTAAACGCTTTTTCCATGTACTAGAATTTGGAAAAGATCTAGAAATAAATAGTGACGAATAATTTGGCTAGATTTGTTTAGTCAAACGATACGTCAATGAAGAAAAAATTAAAAAATGGACAACTGATGGTTACCAGATAAGAAAATTTTCGCTATTATTATCTCTAACTTGAAATACCCTGACCGAAAGAGTGTTTTCAAACTCAAAACATATTTAGACAAGACAACCGAGAGATCGTAATTTAAAGTTGACAAACTAGAGGCAATGTCAATAGCAAAGTGCGACAAATTACAACTTTGGCTGTGCTGATTTTTAAATCTTCTTAAGAAAAAAAAAATATCAAAGAAAAGAATTAAACACTGTTTCAGCCCTATTTATAAAACGTGCTCGGATATTTTCTAATTCACAATTCAACTAAAATTCTGATCAAAAGTTAACTACCTAACTTTTCATAAGAATTTTACTAATATAAATTTTGTAACAATAAAGATATAAACTGCTAATCTACGTTAAGTTCTATATCTTACCGAAAATCTAGAATCTAGTACAAACAACAAGAATTCTGATGTTACCAAAGAGTACCTATTTATTAAAGTGCACAGCCAAATATAAAAAAGAAAATAATACACAACTTTTACTAAGCAACGTAGGACTTAAATCTCATCATCATCATCGTGTCCTGTAACCCCGGCTGGGGCATAGGGCGTCAACAAAACGTCTCCATCCTTCACGGTCTGCTGCAAGGTACTTAAGCTGTGGCCACGTCTTTCTCTGGGATTCTGCTTCCGCTAAGACAGTTGATTTCCATGTTGTTCTTGGTCTTCCAACCCGCCGTGCACCCTGAGGATTCCATTCAAAGGACTGCTTTGCAATTTCATCGTTTGGTTTCCTCAGTGTGTGACCAATCCAACGCCATTTACGCTTTCTTATGTCGACGTCCAGCCGCTCTTGACTTGTCCTGCGCCACAATTCCTCATTTGATATTATTTGTGGCCAGCGAATCTTTAGGATGTGGCGAAGACAGCGATTCACAAAAGCCTGCAATTTCTTCGAAATGGTAGACGTGACTTTCCAGGTTTCACAAGCATATAACAGCACGGATTTGACATTGGATTCGAAGAATCTCAACTTAGTGCGTAAGGAGATTTGACTGGATTTCCAAATTGGGGACAGAGTACCGAAGGCAGCACGAGCTTTATTTATTCTACTTTTAACGTCCAGATCCGTACCACCGTTAGCAGAAACAATACTGCCAAGGTAGTTAAATTTTTCCACTACTTCAACTGGCGTCTCCTGTAAAATAATACGCTGCTGTGTGGAGCGGCCTGTGAGCATTATTTTTGTCTTTTTGCTGTTAATTCTTAGACCACTCGACTCTCCCTTCACTTGCAGTGTTTGGCACATCCCGTTCAGCCCACTGATGTTATTTGCCAGTAGACATATGTCATCGGCATAGTCTAAATGACTGAGCCTTTCGAACGGTCTCCACTGAATGCCCTGTCGCTCAGCTGTACCAACACTGGCCGTCAATACGTCGTCCATCGCCAGCAGGAAGAGAATTGGCGATAGAACATCCCCTTGTCTCACACCCTGTTGCACTACGAAGGAGTCGGATAGCTGCCCATTGTGCAAAACAAAACACCTCGCGTTGTTGTAGGACTCTTTAATAATGGCAACAATTTTTGGTGGAATTCCTCTACCAAGCAACGATCTCCATATACATTCTCGGTTAACTCGATCAAAGGCCTTTTCAAAATCCACGAACATGAGGTAAAGCGGTGATTGATATTCCATCGACTGCTCGAGGACGATACGCAGGGTGTTGATATGGTCGACACACGATCGACCACTGCGGAAGCCGGCTTGATGCCTCTTGAGTGTAGACTCGATTCTATCCTTTATTCGCTCGAGTATGATTGTTGCCATTAGTTTTGGGAAAACGGACAAAACGGTGATACCACGCCAATTGTTGCAATTCTTTAAGTCACCTTTCTTTGGCAACTTAACAATCACACCATCCTTCCAGTCCCTGGGATAGCTTTCGTTTTCCCAAATGTTTTGTATCAGCGGATGTAAAATACTAGCCGCTGCTACGGGATCGGCTTTCAGGAATTCAGCTGGTATTCCGTCCAGTCCAGCTGCCTTGTTGTTTTTGAGGAGATTTATTGATGTACGAATTTCCGATTCTGACGGGGGTTCGATGTCAATACCCCTATAGGACCTGCGCATCTCGTTTAGTTGGGGCACTTCAGCACTCTGCTCAACTGAATCCTCATTTAGCAGGGCACAAAAATGGTCCTTCCATCTACGAAGCTGATCCTCAATTGATACCAAAAGTGTGCCATCCACATCCATTACAGGATGATTGGTGTTGCTTTTTTTCCCGATAACATCTTTGGCTATTTGGTACAATTCCCGGATATCTCCTCTTCTGGCAGCGCTTTCCGCATTATCTGCGAGTCCATCCAACTTCACCCTCTTGTCACGTCTAACACAGCGGTAGACCATCTTATGTGCAATGCGGTACTCTCTTCGCAAGTCAGCCTTTCGTTGAACATCAGCTTCGGCATTTATTTGGATTTTCAACGATTTGCGAAGTTCGATCTTATCCCAGGTGTCTTGGGATATCCAAGAGTCTCTACGTCTCGTTCGCTTGGGTACAGTTTCGGATCCAGCCTCCATAAAAACACTTTTAATTTCACCCCACATCTCATCAATTGTTGAATTCTGGATTCCATTTAATGACGAGGCTCTGTCGTTAAGGGTGGTGACATAGTTTCGACATATGTTGGGGTCATTTAAAGCATTAGTAATGAATTTTGTGCTCCTTGCTGCATCCTGCGCTGGTTTTTGTACGGCAGCGGTTCGTAGTTTGAGACTCATCAGAACCAAATGGTGGTCGCTTCCCACATCGGCATTTCTTAAACTCCGGACATCACACATAGACTTCCTCCATCGCTGCTGAATCATGATATGATCAATTTGGTTTTCGGTTTGACCATCCGGATGCACCCAGGTAATTTTGTTGCACGTCTTATGCTTAAATACAGTCCCACCTATGACAAGACGATTCGCGTTACAAAAGTCGACAAGCAAGTCACCATTTTCATTCCGTGACCCCACGCCATTACTTCCCATCACGCGTTCCAGTCCGTAATTGTCTGAACCGACTTGGGCATTAAGGTCTCCCATAACGACTATGATGTCGGCTCTCGGAACACTACTGTAAACCGAGTTAAGATGAGTGTAGAACGCGGTTTTTTCTTCCTCGGTCGCTTCATTTGTGGGGGCGTAGCACTGAATAATTGTGACGTTACGAATTTTTGAACGAAACCTTGCTGTCATTAATCTCGCAGAAATGGGCGCCCATGAGATCAAACAACGCCTCGCTTCTTCGTTCAACATAATTCCGACACCATGCAGTCTTTGGCCACCCTCTCTTTCATCTTCGCCGGAATACAGCATTCTCGTCTGTCCAGTGTCTGATCTGTATTCAGCTCTTCCTCTCCACTTAGTTTCGCTTATGCCCAGGATACTGATCTTTAGGCGAAGTATTTCACGCTCAACCTGCTCGTATCTACCATCGCTGTACAAGGATCGAACGTTCCATGCTCCGATTTTCGTACGTATGCGGTAGCCAAAAGTAACATTTGCGCTTCTTGAAAGACTTCTTCTATTTGTCAACGATTCATTTATTATTATGGCGTCTTGATTCACGCTCGTACATGAAGGATGCCGCACCCCCAAATCCGATGTGCGGTTTACTGCAGCCGAAGCTACAGAAGGATTTTCTATAAAAAGATTACCTCTTGGGGACTCATTTCCATTTGTTGTCATAATTCATGTATTTGCATATATCCTTCCACCATGGTGTTTTCCGAGATATGATTAATAACATACATAAGCTCAGATTTGACAGGCACACCCGCCTTTTGTATGGTCAAACACATAACTGCTCGAGGCCGCCCACTATGGGAAAACAGACGCCTTTTGTAGCCGCCCAATATGGGTTACAGACGCTACCTGCTGCTGCCGTTGGCCTTTTACCAAAAAAAAAAAAAAAAAAAAAAATAAAAAAAAAAAAAAAAAAAAAAAAGCTCCTCCGCCACCAGACTATCATGCCGTTGACCGCCACCTGCAGTTCATCCGCCTTAAGGGGGCTTTTAACCATCCCGAGGACAAGTTTGTGCCCTGACCAGCATAGCTGGGTTGTCTGCTTATCCCGGCATCCATTCGGTCCCCCTGCACGTTAGCGTTACCCGGACTTAAATCTACTGCACAAATTTATCTTCGTGAGTGCTTAACCTCCAAAAACAACTCTTTAATGCGATCCGATTAAAAAAACAACACAAAATTGCATCGGTGTATACAATTCGAGGTACACTCAGAGAAAAACGTCAGGTAAATAATTAACCTGGGCCTTGTTGAATTCACGAGGTGCACAATCCCATACAAAGTTACTGACATTTCAGAAATTTACCTAATTTTAGTAACCTTTTATTCAGTGCAAAATCAACCTGGTGGACTTTCTTGCCATATTCAGGTTGATTTAAGAAGATGACCTGTAATTTTAACACTAAATTCTTGTAAATAAGAAATTTTAACAAGAATATTGTGTCAATTTTAACCAAGGTCGTGTTTTTCTAACACTGTATGATATGAATTTCTGTTTTACTACATATCAGGTTGAACTAACATTTAGTGTTTTTTTTTTACCTGTTGTATTTTACCTGACCTCATGTTAAAAAAGAACTCTGCCAGTTCATTCCAGCGTGACACAAGTGCTGAAACGCACACACACCGACAATTTAAGTAAAACGATTTGAATTTAACCTGGTCTCCTGTTAAAGAAGCAATCTGCCAGTTCATTTAAACGTGACATTAGCTTTGAAACGCACACACACAGGCCATTCAAATAAAATTATTTGAATCTTACCTGGCCTCCTGTTAAAGTAGCACTCATTCAGTTCATTTAAACGTGACACTAGTGCTAAAACACTCACACAAGCCATCCAATGAGTTTCAACTAAGGTATTGATATTTGGCACCAGTTTTTTGTGTAGTGAATTGGCCCAGTGGATGAGTGCTATCTCCGTGTGTGAAAGGTTCCCAGTTCAAAACTGAAGTAAGAATCACAAATAATTTTTAAATTAAAATAAATAAATAATAAATTTCTATATGTACTTTCAGAATAATGCTTACGAGTTGAGCGATAGACAGCGCAAGAGACGGCTCTTAGACGTATAAATTCATGAATTATGCCGGATTTACTCGATTGGAAAACTGCCAGTATAATGACAAAAGAATGGACAAATTAATTCTTTCTGTCATTATAGTGGCAGCGTTCAAGTCGTGTAAATCCGGCATTAGATACATGGTTGATATAACATTGAAACCTGTTAAATTAACTATAGGTTTTCAGGTTAAACTAACCAGATTTTCATGTTAAAATTACAGGGCATTAAATATTTTGTTAGGTTAAATTAACTATATTTGCAGGTAAAGTTTACAGGATTACAGTGTTAAATTTTCAAATCAGGTATCAGGTTATACAGTTAACCTGATCTACCGAGTTGAAAAATAACAACCTGAAAATCAGGTATGATTGGCCAGAAATTGGTTGATAATACCTGCTTTTTTCTCTGAGTGTAGCTAACTTCGAAACCCTTGATGGAATTGCCGCCTCCAACATCATTACTTAATTTATTAAATTATTTGATTTCCAGTGTTCCTCAAACTATTTTATTTTTCTTTCTAATTTGATCTTTGTTTTTATTTTTATCATAACTTTTTTTTTTTTGTTTTTTATTTTCTCTTTTTCTATTAAAAATTATATTAAGGGTATTCATGTAACAGCGTAAACTCGTCGTAAACATCGTAAAGTTGTAAACTTCGTAAAACTGTCAAATTTTCCATACAAATTGTGACAGAATTACGAAGTTTAAAAGTTTACAACGATTACGACGACTTTACGATGTTGTATGAATACCCTTATTATGTATTTAATTTCAAACAAATATTTTCTTAAATTTTGTTTTACTTTTTATTTCTTACATTTGATCTACAAGATGTCTCTGTTTTTTTGTTTTAATTTTCTGTTGTTGTCTTTTGTGACTTCAAACATTAGGTCTAATCCTTTACTTTGGGTTTCTGTGATTTTTAATCCAAACTTGTGTCAAAATTTTTTTTTTATATGAACTTTGACACAAGTTTCGACTAAAATGCGCAGAAAAGCACAGAAAATCACAGAAATTCAAAGTAAAGGAACAGACCTATTATTTCTCTTAATGAAAATGAATTTGTGCTTGCGATTCTGATGGAGCTTTCTCTCTGTTCTTACGTGTCTTTTCTTATATTTCTTCTTTTATACGATGGCTTTAAGTCCTAATGTAAATGTTGCTTCTGGGGTTGGTGGTGATGATGGAATACTTAGCTCAATGGTTAAGATTTTAAGTAAACAGAATACGGGTCTACAGGTTTGTCACTTAAACGCTCAGAGCCTTTTTTGTAAATTCGATGAGTTTAAGGATGTGTTTGAGGATTCAAAGGTAGACATAATTTGTATTTCTGAAACTTGGTTTTCTAATCAAAATAGTGATTCAACGTATCGTTTAGGTGGTTACAAACTACCCAAGGGGCACAGATTTGAATTTTGCAACAAGAAAATCCAATATTTGGTTTCACAAGGGTAGCTCCAAAGTGTTCTTATAACATCTTAGTTTTCTTGAAGTTTGTGAAGAGTTAATTATTTGAGTTCCAACTCTGTAATGCTTAGGTCACTGCTTTTATGAAGTGAAACTAAAAACTAATGGGCGTGGTTTAATAGTAACTGAGTAGTTATCCGTGTGTTCCATTGTAACTTTATTAAAATTATTCGTTTTTCAAAAACAGAAGAGAAACTGTTTTGCGTCTTTGAACTTTTGCAACTTCAAAGTTACTCTAAAGTGTCTAATTAATTTTGATTCAGAAAACTAATGTATAACACTTTTATGACAAAGTGAAAAACCCATTCAACTACTACTTTACGATTTTAAAGTGACATAAATATTTTAAAAAACCTAAATGTAACTACATTGCAACTTTACTTTATTCTTCGGATCCGTTTTATTATATTATACATACATATGTACACATGTAAAAATAATTTTTAGTTACTAGTATAATACTTTTGGAATCAATTTTATTTGCTATAACTTAAAAAAAATAAAATATTTGTATCTCAATTCGGCCTTGAAACCTTAATAAGTGCAAACACACAAAAAAAACCTAAATAAATCTTTGCGCAAGTAAATCGCAAACAAAATGGCAACAAAACCTAAATGTAACAAGAAATAGACACAGCCGGTCACATAATTGTATTCGATTTCTAATGAAATATAAAATTCATACATCGAAAACAATTTTGAAACCGTTTGTATGTACTTCTTGTTACAATTAGGTTTGTTTTTTCCATTTTGTTTTCAATGCGATTGCCCCACGAGAAACAGAAACAAGGTGGTATACTCATTAGATACACCCCCTATTTGGCATATCTTGGTGTTCTCGTAACGTATTAATCATCTTTTACCATCTTTCCTTATTATTTCCATTTTTAAGAGAAACTATGATTAGAAATTAAATAATCAAACGAGTTATTTTTAAGTGACAAAAACATTACATTATTTCTGTTAATCGTGGCGCAATCACATTGAAAACAAAATGGCAAAAACAAACCTAATTGTAACAAGAAGTACATACAAACGGTAACAAAACTGTTTCCAATTTATGGAGGAATAGTTTGTGTATGCATCTCGAAATCAAAATGGCAAAAAACCTAATTGTAACAATAAATGCACACATACGGTCACAAAATTGTTTTCGATTTCCGGAGTTATTGAAGGGCTTGGATGCAACTCTGGTATGACAATTGACAACTGCTTGACTATAATAATTGTAGTTACTGATCCGTTACTGAGAGGAAGCACGTATTTTTCAAAGGGAGTGCGTTCTCTTTCTTCTTTAAAGCTAACTTTAGTTAACTTACAGCGTTCATTTATTCCAAAATCTGGTTTTTTGTACTTGGAACTATTTTTATTTGTTTAATTATTTTAAATAAAGCGTAATACTTTTTAAATTTAACATATTTTTTTGTCGATTTCTAAGATATTTTTTGATTATAATTTACATATATTCTGCTTGACTTGGTCAAATATTTATAATGGAATTTGTATGTACCCATCAAATAAAATGAAAAAAGGGATGGGTATATTTTGCTTAATGACTCGATTTTGTACAAAAATAGTTAAGAGGAATTTAATTTGTAAATTTTATAAATTCTGATGCAAACATAAGCTTTCCTTCAATAATTCTAAAAATAGATATTAGGTTCTTTTTTGACTAATTAGAATTTCAAATTAACATTTCTGATGCAAACATAAGCTTTCCTTCAATAATTCTAAAAATAGATATTAAGTTCTTTTTTGACTAATTAGAATTTCAAATTAACATTTCTAAGGAAAAAGAACGCGCACCATGTATGCTTTGTTCATTGACGTTTCAAAAAAGTTTTTTAAGCGTCTCAGTTAGCTGCTATTGGGTTATAAAAAAAAACTTATTCTCAGCCATATTTTTTTCTGGAAATAATTTTTTTGCCATCCCAAAAAAGAAAAAAGATTTAAATCCTTTGTTTTTAATTTGATATATTGAAACTATGATGTTTAACTTTATAAATGGATAAAATATTACAATTTGGTGTTAATATCTAATAATCTCTAAAAAAAAAATCGTAAAAAAAAAAATAAAAGAGCAGTGATTATTTAACAAAACACTTTAAATATAATTTATTATCTGAGCGTGCAGATTTTGAAGGTGGTAGCATAGAAAATGAATTGATTCAACTGCGAGCGTTACGAAAATTAAATACGTAGAACCTTGAAAATTAATTATCTAGTATAATCTGTTTTCATTGATTAATAAAAGAGCTATAAAACAGTTATCGCATCGCAAATGTTTGACTCTGTTTTTGGTTTTTTACTTAAATAGGAAATACAATTTTGAAACTGAATGAAACTTGGTACGTATGCCAATCAACTTAAAATAAAGTTACGAAAAACTTTTTTATAACTTTTTGATAGGATTCAGTTTAGCCTTGACAAACTCCACTACAACTTATTCATCAGTTACAATTAAGATAGCAATGACTTGACTGAAACCTCTCAAAAGTGTTGCAATTCAGTTCAAAGAAACTGCTTTAAATCGATTTACATTGATTACACAAGTGTTACGTAAAACTGTATAGTCACTTGAATTAAGTTGAACAAGTTGTTGCGGTTTATATTCGCAAGGGTATTATTTGCAAAATTAACTGTAAGTCTGAAGAAAATAGTGAGATAAATTTCTTATTTTTAAATATCTTAAATGACGAAGGAAGTAATCATCTTTTAGGTGTCGTCTATAGACCCAATAATAACGTCGATATTAATCCATTGCTTAGCATCTTAGAAAATATCACTCCTGGTTGTTCTAAGATTATAATTTGCGGAGATTTTAATTCTAACCTTTAAGATCAGACATTCCTCATTGTTGGTATGAGTACATTCAACTTGTTCCCTGTAAACACGACCAGTGCTACACATTTTTCTAGGAACTCGGCTTCACTTATAGATGTTTTCTTTGTTAGTGATTTAAGTGATGTTCAGCTATATGATCAGTTATCAGCGCCGGCATTCTCTAAGCATGATCTTATCTTCCTTTCTTTTAAGTTCATTTTCAAAGTTGAAGCAACCTCGTATACATACAGAGATTTTAAAAATGTCGATTTTGCGGGTCTTGAGCATGAAACCCTAGGAGTTCGTTGGGAACAAGTCTATTCAGTAGCATCTCCCGACGACCAAATTGAATTTCTAAATAATAATATCGTGAGCTTGTATAACAGGTATATTCCATTACGAACTAGAACTACAAAGCCTGGTGAATGTTGGTGGTTTTCGAATGAAATTCGCTGTCTTATTTTACAACGGGACCAGGCATACAATAAATGGAAACGATACCGACAAGATATTGACCATCAAACTTATCGGATGTTGCGTAATCGAGTTGTCTGCAAAATAAAGACAAAGCAAGATCCAACTTTATTGCAGCAAGTTATCTCATACCATGAATAGCCGCCAATTATGGAAAAACATAAAGGAGACGGGCTTAGGAAAACAGTCGCAATATATTGATACTTATATCAATATAGATACACTGAACCAAGAATTTGTAGCTTAACCTTTTCCACCCCTAAATATCATTAGCTCAGTTAGTACTGACCTTCCTCCTAATGTTCCTACTCGTCAGTTGTTCGATTTTAAACGTGTTGAAAGCTACGATATAGTTGAATGTATATTATCTGTTAAGTCCAATGCTGTAGGTACCGATAATATCCACCCAGTTTTTTTTTAAATCAATTTTGCCTACTATCTTACCTTTTATCACGCACTCCTTCAATACGATTTTAATGACAGGTTTATTTCCATCCCAATGGAAATCAGCAAAGGTATTGTCTATCCCCAAAAATGGAAATGAATACAGACCCATCTCCATTCTCCCGTTTTTGTCAAAAGTTTTTGAAAGAGTCGTACAAAAGCAAATTAATGAGTACCTTAGACAACATAATATTCTATCTCCAAAGCAGTCAGGTTTTCGGCAAAAGCATAGTTGCACTACCGCCATTTTAAATACTGTCGAAGATATCAGACTTGCTTTGGATGATGATCATGTATCTTTTCTTGTACTTCTCGATTTTTCAAAAGCATTTGACACTGTGGACCATTT
Organism: Dasysyrphus tricinctus; assembly: GCA_963921185.1. NCBI lineage: Eukaryota > Metazoa > Arthropoda > Insecta > Diptera > Syrphidae > Dasysyrphus > Dasysyrphus tricinctus. Next base: position 102,485,745 of record OY992531.1, read on the forward strand.
CAATCTCTGTCATAAGCTCTCTGTTCTTTAAGGGTTTTCTTCGTCGGCAGTGCGCTTGATATCATCTTATCTTCGGGATAGACAACAAGCTGTTTCGCATGGAAATAGAATGTCGAATTTCCTTCCGACTACCAGAGGAGTCCCACAGGGTTCGATACTAGGCCCTCTTCTATTTTCCTTATATATTAATGAACTCCCCAATATGATAAGAGGATCATATATCCAAATGTATGTTGACGATGTACAACTTTACTGTGCTTACACAATCAATAAAGATCTAGAAGAAATATCGCGTTGGTCAACCTGTAATGGTTTGTTCCTAAATCCCTCCAAATCAAAATGTCTTATTATTAGTAAGAAAACCCTAAAAATCGATTACTTTCCATGTTTGTATATTAATAATTCGCCAATTAGCTATGTCTCTTCGGCCCGAAATCTTGGAATACTATTTAATAACACATTAACATGGGAAAACCATATTAACGCCGCCGTTGGTAAAGTTTATGGTGTACTCCGCATGCTCTGGGTTTCTCAGCATTACACTCCTATAAAAACTAGATTACTACTAGCCAAAACTCTAGTAGCACCTATACTCACATTTGGTTGTGAAATTTTTTGTCATTGTGATTCAGTAAGCAGGAGAAAGCTTAATGTTGCCTTCAATAATACTGCACGATACATATTTGGTTTGCGAAGATCTGATCATATATCAAGGTTTTCAATTCAAATCTTTAACATCTCTCTCGATAACCTTATTCTGTACTATAATACTTTTGTTCAGAGTGATCCAAAGCAAACAGCCTTGCAGTTTATTCAATAGGATTCAGTTTTGTTCCTCAAACAGATCTTTACAAATAATTCATCTGCGTTATTCGTGTCTTACTTCTGAGAGACAGTTTTTCATCCACGCCATCCGACTGTGGAATGCATTACCAAGGCACTTAAGAGAGTTGAGGGGTGAAGCAGAGTTTCGTCGAGCACTTCAGATTCACTTTCATAATTAATTATTTTTTTTTCTCTTATTTTGATCTTTGATTCAACTTTTCTTTTTCTACGGAGACATTTTGTATTTTGCCTATCTTTTATTATTTTATTATTATACATTTTTAAACTTATTTCTGGAATTGTTAACCAAAATTAATCTTATTGTTATATTATTACCTTTTTTATGTACATATTTAGCTTCACACTAATTTAAAAGAATTTAATTCTTACTGTGTAAGCATACACTGAACTAATAAAATACAAAAATACAAAATACATATTTGGGGTTGTAAATATAGTTTTTGTCCCCACGGTCTGTTTCCTTTTATAATTATAATTCGTTCTTAAATTTTATAACGTTTTTAAAAAGTTGTCCTCTTTTTTGCCACTGAAAAAATGGTCACCGTACCCATAAGCATGCTTAAAACCGAAAATGCATCTAAATTCACCCATGCGTTTCTGAGAGAATGGTCACACTGGCCACTTTTCAGTATTTTTGGTATAACTCGAAAACTAAGCCGAATTTGACAATTTTAACAATGATACTTTTTGTTCAAAATTAAATTTTCTATCGAAATGGATAGTTTGGAAAATTTCTAAAAAAATTTAAGCGGGAAAAGTAAACAAAAACCAACATAAAAAAAATCGCAAAATCAAAGATTTTTAAACTTTTTTCTAAATTGCACAAAACTTTTTTCGGAGCAAAGATACGCTCAAGACATGCATGCACAAAGTAAACTTGAGTCTTAAGGCCTTAATATGACATGTTAAAAAAGCCATATTATTTGAAAATTGACAGAGATATAGCCATTCAAACTTTACCATTTCTTATCATTTTTCGCAGTTTTTGCCCGAAAGCCTATTTTGTGGTACTTTCTGACAAATTTAACGTTCCAAGCACGTAGTACCAAATCTTATGTTAATCGGACTAGCTGTTCGGTCTGTAGGTCTGAAAGCATTTAAAAACAGCCGAAAAACGAAATTGCGAACTTACATCCTTTTTATAAATTCTCTATAGTTCTAATGTCATATTATATCAAAATTTTGATTTCGAACATTTTTACGAAGGTGAAATTTGCCATATTGTACCGAAGAAGGGACTTTTGGGCCAAAACTGCGAAAAATTATAAAAAATGATAAGGTTTGGATGGGAAAATATCTCTGTCAATTATGAACAAATATTAATTTTTGAACATGCCATATTAAAGCCTATATTCTTTACTTTATTTTGTCTGTGCATGTCTTGACCCTATCTTTGCTTCAAAAAAAGTTATGCACAATTTATTAAAGAAATAAGATATCCTTGATTTTTTAATTTTTTTTAGGGTGGTTTTTGTTAGCTTTTCCTGCTTAAATTTTTTTCGTGAAATTTTTTGAACTATCCATTCCAATAGAAAATTTAATTTTGAATAAAAAGTATTATATGTAAAATTGTCGAATTCGGCTTATACTATGTTCCCACCAAAACGAAATCTGAGATTTCAGCTGAAAAATTTGGAGTTCTCGACTTGATGGAGCGGGATTTCATTAAGATTTCGATGAAATCTAGAGTTTTCATTGAGATTTCAAGTGTAAAACTAATGTCTAACACGAACAAAAGAAACTTGCTGCAAACATCACCAGAATCTCCCAACACAATAAAGAAACCATATCTTAAAGAAATGTCTGTCGCTTCAATGACAATTACTGATCTAAAAGATATGTTTTCCAACTTCCTGGAAGAGAAAATGCAGGATTTACCAACAAAGCACGACTTCATACAAATTTTCGATGACGTTAAAACACTCAAGGAAACAAATGAATTACTAGCACAAGAACTAGAAAAAATAAAGAACAAAAACAATGCACTTGAGAATAAAATGGAACACCTAGAAAAGCAGTCTAAGGAGAGAAATCTCATTTTCACCCTCCCAGCCACCTTACAAAACGATGCCCACAAATCAATCAACGAAATCGCCAACAAAATTATGGACGATCGAAAAATCACCTTTAAAGATATAATAGCCCTTCCATCCAAAGGGAAACAACAACTATTTTTAGTAGATACAAAAAGCAAAGCAATTACAACGCAGCTACTGAGGAACTCCGCCAAACTCAAAGACACTGGCGTGTATGTAAGCCCCGACTACACCAAAGATGAGCAAAGGAGACGTCAACAAATTCTGCGCATTCGACGAGCTATAAAATCCAAACATCCATCAACAACCCCACAAATCCGAGGTCTTAAATTAGTTGTAAACGAAAAAACATTTTATGCAACACAAGATGGAAAAATTTTATGCGGAGGCCACGACGGAATGGAAGTGCTTCAGGAAATGTTTGGCAATCTGGATCTGGATGAAAACACCATTTCTACGAAACAAACACAAAATCAGGTTGTCAGTGAACATGTGCAGATGCAGCCGTCAACTTCTACAGCTGACCAAATCTCCTTGAAGACAACAGCGCCACCTAAAAGATCAACACAACAACAACCGAAACATCATAATTGAAATAGAGTTGCCGTCTGTCACGCAAGTAGTAGTAGTAGTAGTAGTAGTAGTAGTAGTAGTAGTAGTAGTAATAGTAATAGTAATAGTAGCAAAAACTTAATCTCCAAAAAAAAATGAAACTAGAAAAATAATCATACTTTCACAAAACATTGCTGGTCTAGCAAGTAAATTATTTAATGTTGATTTTTTTAAATATGTAAAGGAACAAGACATCTTTTTCCTTTTCGAAACCTTTATTACAAGCGAGCACTATGAAACTTTTAACAAATATTTTAACGAATATAAACTACATTGGATATCAGCCTACCGCGATCACAAATTTGGTAAAGCCATAGGGGGTTCTTTGTTCGGAATCAAAAAAAATATAAATGGTAGCTTTATTGATGTGAATGACCAAGCTTATCTTATTATTAATAGTTCAAAGTCAAAATTTTATATCTTGCCAACGTATATAAACTGCAATTTTTGGGATAACGATTTTTATGCTCTTAACGATTTGCTTAACTCAATTAACTCAGAAAATATTATGCTCATTGGTGATGTTAATGCTAGAATTGGAGAAAGTCAGATAGTTCCAACGAAAACCAATTTCATTGGCCTAGATATTTCTGAGAAACGTAATTCAAAAGATAAAATCACAAACAGAAATGGTCACCTTTTTTTAGAAATGTGTCAAACTTTTAATATGTATATCCTCAATGGTAGCAGCAGGGATGACACAAATGGAGAGTTTACATTTATTGGCGGGTCTGGGAAATCTGTAATAGATTTTTGTGCTGTTTCAGGAGATTGGAGTACTACTGTGTCCTCTCTTAAAGTAGGAACTCAAATTTTCTCAGATCACATGCCCCTCACAGTAGTTTTCAATCTAGATTTCAAGCCAGAATATATTGCACTTACCTTACCACCAAAACTAGTTTGGAAAGAAGAAAAAAAAGATATGTATGCAAGTATGCTAACAGCTGAATTAGAGAGTACACTCGCAACCATTACAGCACAACCAACCGCCGCGGATGAGATACGCTTGCTAAACAACTGCATACAAAAGGTGGTACCTTTTAACACGCGACCTATAAAACAAATCTACCAACAGAAGTGGTTTGACCATGAATGCCTCACAGCAAGAAAACTATCGTTTACCCTTCTAAGAAAAGTAAAAGACTCAACGAGTCCGAATGAAAATTTCACGAAACAGTATGTAAGCGCTTATAGAAATTATAAGCTTCTCTGCAAAGAAAAACGCGAAAACTATTTCAGAGAGCTAGCAAGAGAGCTATCTACCGCAACCAACAGTAAAAGCTTTTGGGAAAAAATAAAGGCTTTTAAAGGCTTAGATTACGTGTGCGGGATACAGATAACTGCCTCTAAGCTTGCAGAGTATTTTGAGTTTTTACTAAATCCCTCTGATGTCAGGGAACCCATCCAATTCGCAGAACCGTTTATAGTAAATGACTTTCTAGACTCGGAAATTCAAATGAGTGAACTCCAGCTTAGTCTCTACAACGCCAAAAATAAAAAAGCACCGGGCCCTGATCGCATAGGCAATGAATTTTACAAAAACGCACCAACCCTATTTTTAAACAATTTGTTAGCTGCCTTCAACTCCATTTTTTCATCAGGAGAGATACCTCAAGAGTTCAAAGATGCAATTGTGTATCCAATATACAAAAAAGGCGATGTCAATACACCGAGTAACTATCGAGGTATCTCTTTTATGAACTCAATCGCCAAACTGTTCTGCTCCATTCTATTAAATCGAATCAACACCTGGGTAGAAAATAACCAAATACTGAGCGAATATCAAGCTGGTTTTCGCAAAGGCTATTCCACGGTTGACAATATCTTTATGATTACAACTACTGCCCAATACTTCCTTAGACAAAAAAGGAGACTTTACATATTCTTTGTAGACTTTAGAGCTGCTTTTGATTCTATAGACCGCAATGCACTTTTTTATAAACTTTCGCAAAAATGAATGTCAACAAAAATGCTCAGAGTTCTCAAAAGTATGTATACAAATACACGTCAAAGAATATGGGATGGTAGAAATGTATCTGACTGGTTCGAAACCAAGTCTGGAGTGAAGCAAGGCTGCCTTTTAAGCGCAATCCTTTTCGCATTGTTTATAGATGACATATCGGAACATTTACCTGCAGGAATAAGAATTGCAGAACAAGTTATCAAAGCACTACTTTACGCAAATAACATTGTTCTTTTAGCAGAATCCCCTCATAGTTTACAATTTATGATCAATAAAATGAACAATTTCTGCAAGTCTTGGAACCTGAAGGTAAATTTAGAAAAATCTAAAATTATGATAGTTCGCAGCAGGCAAACAAAATTAGAAAAGAACGAAAAATGGTTCTTCGATGGGGAAGAAATTGAAATAGTAACACACTATAAATACTAAGGAGTAATTTTGACCCCAAATATGAAACCCAATCTGCACCTTGAAAAAAAACTGTCTACGGCTAAAAGTCTCATAAATGCATCTTGGAAAAATATAATAGGAAAACAAGAAATACCGGTCTCCGCGAAATATCGTGTATTCGAATCAGTCATGCGATCTGTCATGTGCTATAGTGCTCAAACTTGGGGATACAAGCAGTACGAAGAAGTTGAAAAACTACTTCGATTCTTTTTGAAAAAGCTTTTCCATCTTCCCCCGACTACTCCTAATTATGTACTAAGCCTAGAAACGGGTCTACCGAACCATTTTAGTTTCACTTTAAAGTTACACTTTGATTACGTGCTCAAATACCCCGCACACAGACTTCCATTTATACTTACAAAATATTGTATGGACAAGAGAGTAGAATGGGTTAAAGAGTGGATAGTACTGGCAGAAAAATGTGATGCTAGCTTAAATATACAGTATAATAACACAATAGTTTTAAAACAGCAGCTTTATAAAGTCTTGGATGTATCTGACATTCTCCAGAGAAATGAGAGCAAAGAACAAGCAATATCTTCAATTAACAGGTTGATATACCCTGAATTAAACTATGATCTGAATAATAAAAACTATTTTAATGACCGTTATAGCATAAGGGCGATATCTCTGATTTGTAGAGCAAGATGTGATATGTTGAACTTGAATGGTTCACCATTCAAGAAAACATTAACAAATCTTTGCACTATATGCAACCTTCAATTGAAAGAAGACACATTCCATTTCCTGGCAATATGTCCAATATACAAAGAGATCAGGCTTATTCATTTCGGAAAGCTATCATTAACAATGGAACAAACGAAGAATATCCTTAACGGGTATAACTGGGAAGCTCTGCATAAATTCATTGAGACTGCACTCTCCTATAGAAATAATATTATAACTGAATTTTTGTAAAAAACCACACCATGTCATGTTTTTGTATTATCCTAATTTTCTTTTATTATTTTTTTTTTTTAAGATTACTTATTGATTCAATTTTAAACTTTTAAACGCGTCAATCTGGCAGACGGCAACGCCATTGCCCTTTTAAATTATTATTATTATTCTATATTTGATTTTGTTATATATATTTAAAATATTGAAAAAATAAAATAATTTATGAAATCTGAAATCTGATCTGAAATCATTGAGATTTCGTTGAAATTTCCATGAAATCTTGTTCCATCAACTTGAAATATCAAAAGTTTTCAACCGAAATCTCGGATTTCATTTTGGTGGGAACATAGCATTAGTTTTCAAGTTACATCAAAAATATTGAAAAGTAGCCAGTGTGACCATTCTCTCAGAAACGCATGGGTGAATTTAGTAGTATTAACATATTCAATAATAAAAAAACTTGCACGTAATTGTTCCTTTATACCCCTCATTTTCCGGTCTATTCAATAGGCTATTCAATGTTTTTGTCAATGAACATTGACGACATTGATGAGAACCAAAATCGATTTGGTTTTCTTCAATGTTACTGTCAAAGCTTAATCTTTTGGTCATGTTTAAGCTTCAGTTTTGTAGTCGGTGGCAAAAATAAAACAAAATAGAAAAAGTGAAGGTGGATTTTCGGCATAGTTCTCTTGAATTTCAAAAGAATTTGTTATTTAACAACAACTTCTTTACTAAGAAGGTTTTATAATACAAATTCTATACACTACTGAAATAAATCAGCCAAGTAGAAGAGTTAGCATTAAGGATTATACTTGTTGAATTATTGATTCAAAATAGCTTTTAATGGCCTTTAGTCCTACAAATTGGCGTTTCGTTCGGCTTACTCACTTGAACTCATCAGTGACATAGTGAGGGCTTTGTCATACGTAGTTTTAAGTTCAGTTCAACTTACATGAATTTTTCAACGAAAATCCACTGTAAACTATATCCAGCCCTCACTGTCACTGACCCCGAGGCCACACGAGCAAGTACTTTGCAAGCAAGTTGCAATACATACACATTTGTTTACTAATACAAACAATCCCAAGCAACTTGCTTTTCAACTGGCATGCAAGTTTTGAAGCCAGTAGTGAAGCAAGCTGAGAAGCAAGTGGAATGCAAGTGGAAACAAGTGGGAGGTAAGTGGAGTGCAAATTACGAATTTGACAGGCAGTGTATGCAGCCAAGTTGCTTGCAAGTACTTGCTCGTGTGGCCTCAGGGTTACCTCGAGGCCACACAAGCAAGTACTGGCAAGCAAGTTGCAATACATACACATATTTGTTTATTTACACGAACAAACCCAAGCAACTTGCTTATCAACTGGCATGCAAGTTTTGAAGCCAGTAGTGAAGCAAGTTGAGAAAAAAGTTGGGAGACAAGCAAGTGGAAAGCAAGTGGGAGGCAAGTGGAATGCAAATTACGAATTTGATAGGCAGTGTATGTAGCCAACTTATGCAGTACTTGCTCGTGTGGCCTCAGGGTTAACACCACTCGAGACAATAGGTCTGTTTGGTTACTGAATTTTCGTACGATTTCCTGTTTGTTAACTCCAAAATGTAGCAACGAGAGAGCAAGAAATTTCCCCTCCATGAAAAATCTTGCAAATTTCTGCTACACAAATTTCTGTGTGCAGGAAGTAAAAAACTATCAAATCCACGTCTGTGTGTATTTTTGTTTGTGTGTGTCTTAAGATTTGCCTGTAGTGTTTGATAATGTGTGTCACGTTTGAAGTTTCGTACACAAAAGTGATACAAAATTGGTTTTATGGCGTTTTTTAACTTTGTAGCAAGTTTTCCCCTCTATGAAAGAATTTTCTCCTTCTTTCAATAATTTGACAGTTTTTGAACATCGTGCTACAAAAGTAACCAAACAAACCCAATAAGTAGTGCGGTTCCACAGTACACATATTAAAGGTAATATCTTCCAAGTTTTCATTTTCGTTCAGGTTTGCGCATGTGTCAAATTCTGAGAGACCCCTGTCAATTTATTGTTTTTGTACTGTGGCATGTTCAACACTTTCCAAATTTTACATTTAGATTTTCAGTTTTCTCAATTTTCCAAGCCTCTGATTGGCCAGAACTCAGAAATCTGACGATTATGTACTGAAATTGAGGCATTGAATGTACCCATTGTCAATTTGACAAAAGGTCTCTGAGAATTAATTTGTTTTTTTTTTTGTTCAGTATCTGACAACTGATTTTTGACAACATGCGCAATATATTACCTTTAATGTGTACTCTGGTGCGGTTCAAGCCTTAACATGCTGGCTCCACTAGACATGAGTTACCCTGAGGCCACACGAGCCAGTACTGGCTAGCCAGTTGGCTACACACACTAACTATCAAATTCCTATTCGTGTATATGCTGTGACGTAGGTGACATGCCACACCGGCTTCTCTCCTGGCCAGCGTTTGGACCTTACTCCAAATGGAGTAAATCTACTCCGATTTTAAGGAAAGAAATTTAAATACCACGATTTTTCAATTTTCCAAGACTGAAGATGGAACCACTTCAATCCATCGTTTGTGGGTGTGGAGTGGCATTTTAAATAATCGTAGCTCACTTATCAAGCCTGCCAAATTGCAAACTGTCATTAGCCGTTGTATTTTGTGCATTTTTATCTTCGCTTAAAAAAGTAGCATGTTAAATGACACAACAATTTGGTATAATTTCGTATTGTTGTTAGACTTGTTTTTTAGTACATTTTTATTTTCGCTTACAAAAAAAGAAGCATGTAAAATACAACAATACGGAATTATACCGGATTATTGTTGTATTAAACATGCTACTTCTTTTTATGTGGAGATAAAAATGCACTAAAAACACACGCACTGACGCCATGCAACATCACTAGCAATAAAACAACAAAAGCCAAAGTTTCGTTGTCATAACGAATTTTTCGCTTTGGTTTCGGAACTTATTTCTATCACAAAACAATATTTATCGTAAAAACTCTTGTTTTATTTTTCGTGCGCAGCGATACAAAATACGACAGATAAACAGTGGAAAACAACAACAAAAAACTGTCATTAATCAATTCATTCGCCAGTTTGTTGGCTTTCTTCTTGAACGGAAATAAGTCCCTACAACACACCAGGCGAAAGAAGTGTGTTTCCGGCCTTATTCATCTTCAAACATTTTTTAGATCGCAACGCAAATTTATAAAACTTTGAGTTCTTAAGGACCGGGCATGGACTCCCAGTTTTTATTTTATTAATATTTTGTGAAAGAAAATGTGAGTAAACTTAAGTTTTAATCCTATTTTTCCAAATATGCTACGAAATAGTACTGCCGAACCCTGTTACTGGCTGCTCTACTGGCTTCCCAACTGGCTACGAAAAAGGCAAGCCAGTTGACGAGCCAGTTGCTCAGGTTTGTATGTGTTAGTAAAAAAATGTGAGTGTATTGCGACTGGTTAGCCAGTACTGGCTCGTGTGGCCTCAGGGTTATGCCCAACATCCAAACCACAATCTAATCAGCAGTCTGATTTGTATGGATATGTCACTGCTCAGACATGGATTTTTAAGGCACCATTGGCTTTTTTCAAGACATGTTCATAGTCAAAGCATGGCTCATGCGCAGTCGAGCCGGCATGTTACCCCGAGGCCACACGAGCAAGTACTTGCAAGCAAGTTGCAATACATACACATTTGTTTCCTAACACAAACAAACCCAAGCAACTTGCTTATCAACTGGCATGCAAGTTTTGAAGCCAGTAGTGAAGCAAGTTGGGAGACAAGCAAGTGGAATGCAAGTGGAAAGCAAGTGGAATGCAAATTACGAATTTGACAGGCAGTGTCACTTGCTTGCAAGTACTTGCTCTGGTGGCCTCAGGGTTAGCCGAAAAATGCTGGGTGCAAAGTTTTCTCGTGTGAAGTGGGCCTAATTAAGTGCCTGTCCTAAAATTCCGGTTAGCATCTTTGAACGCATCTTGAGCTATTTCATGTTAAATTCCTTACAACAAAAAAATCGAATCTGTTTAGAAAAAAATCGATTTGTTTAGAAGAAAAGATCAATTTTTCTAAACAAATCAAATCTTTCGTTTTAAGCAAGATTTACACAGACTTTCACACACACTAGTAAGATTTGACATTTCTCTGGAGTTGAAAGTTTTGTTCTGCGGTGTTTTACAAATACTCAAAAGTGTTTCTCGTTCGTTTAAATAAATTAAAAACAAATATATCTCTTAAAAGTTTTTAATTCATCAAATGGCAGTGCATAATTAATAAGAAGTGATAAAAATATCAATGAACTTCGATTTCAAGTGTCCAAAGTCGATTGATGTTATGAGGCGCGCGCTCGCCGACGTGTTCCTCATTTGATGTGTTTTTTGATGGATTTTGGATTTTTTTTTTTAACTTAAACGGACGCACAATAATTTTTGTCTATTTCTGCTACTATTCCCGGAAATATATTTGTTTTTAATCGTATTAAATGACGCGTAAGTCGGAATGCACTTTTGAGTATTTGTATGCCCATTAATTTGTTTACTTTTTGCCTCAAAATTTATGTCAATGGCCAACACACACAATCACATAAAAAAATTGATTTTTTTTACAAATTCTTTTCAACACAAAAAAGAAATCGATCTCCAATTGTTGAAAGGAATTCGACAATATTCTCTGCTGTCAACAGCCAACTGCTTTGCAGACAAAACTATGACGTCAAAATAAAAAAATGGCTGATAAAAACAATAGTGCTAGTGCTTAAATTTGCAATGCAATTGCTTGGATTTAAAAATTCACATCACATCAACTTTGAACTCAGATTTACGAAGATTGTTGTAAAATGGGTTACTGTATAGTTACTGGCTGTAAGAACTTTGCTGAAAAACAAAAAAAGAAATGTAGGTTTTACTCTTTTCCAAAAGACGAAGCTCTGTGTAAGAAATGGATTGCTGCATGCGGAGACAGAAAACCATTCAAACCCCTCACTGCTCAAGTCTGTTCGGAACACTTTACCGAACAGGACTTCAGGCTTCAAGATATTCTGTTGAAGGTACCAACGGAAAAAAGACGGCTTAAACATGGTGCAATTCCGTCCCAGAATTTACCTGGCTCGGATAACAATAAGAAATCTCCCCGCAAAAAGTATGTTTTCAAAGAAGAGCGTATTCAAAAATTGTTGGAAGAATGCCGGGCACCAGATAAAGAAGAGCTTTTAGTATTTCCTGTTAAAAGTAATAAAAAGTAGGTAACTATATATTAGGTCTGTTCCTTGCCGACTTTCAAACAGTTTGAAATCGCCAGATTTAGTCCGAAGTCGTACCGCACTTGAAAAATTGTATTGGTCCGCACCAAATCTGGCGGTCTGAAACTGTTTGGGACTAAACCAAGGAACAGGGTTATTATTATTATATACATACAGCCTTATTCATAAACGCATCATAGCTTGTGCATAGTGCTATGTACTCGTTATAATGCTTCTGAACGCAAAAACCTTATTCATAAAACTTATGCAACGTTACATAGACTCATTATAAGCTAAACGAGATTGGAGGTTGAATCATTGTATATCCAATCTATAGTAGGTATTTACAATGGTTGAATAGTGGAAGCATAAGGATATTTTAGTATCAAAATGTCACTAACACACACAAAAGTGAAATATTTTGATATGCGCACATATACATATCTATACCTATTCTTCCCAAGCAAAGAAATAATGAAATAAAACAACAAAACAGATAATTTTCTCAAAAAAACTTATTTTCTTTTATTTATGCACATATGTAAATGCGTATCTACTATAAACAATAGATAACACAATGAAAATAGAATAGAAAAACAAAAATAGAGAAACTAAAAACAATCCAACCGGTGGCGGCAGCGCAGCAGGAAAACTGGGGGTTGTTTTGTTTTTTTTTTTTAATAAAAATTCACTGAGAGTAAATGGAATGGAATTGCTATGAGTTTTTATCGAAACTTTCATTTATTTTTGCTAAAAATGAGTAATGACACAAGAAAACTACAAAATTATAATATTATAGACACAAAAATTGAAAAGACCAAACTGGAAGCATTTTTCTTTTATTGATTTTTCACAAACAGCTGATGTTTGTTTATGTGAAGTTGAGGTAAAACGTAATAGATTTCCTCTTTGTGGTACTTTATTTGACACAAGCGTTGCATAACTAAAATGGATGGGGAAATTTTTTATGAATAAGGATTTATGTAACGTTACATAGTGGCTACATAAATCCTTATGCAGTGCATAACTATTCATCTGTTTAGCGCATTCTAATGAATAAGGCTGATAATGTATATACACATTTAGTTAAAAAGTATTCTTCATCAAATTAATTTTAATAGCTATTGTGTTTTTAAAATTGATTTTCAGTTAGCTTCAATAAAAAAAATTACTTTTTCACCAATAGGGTTGAAACGTTCTTCAAAAGGAAATGAGAACTAACAAGGAACAGGCAATAAGATTTTTATTTTGAATCTCACATGAATGGATCCAAGCGAAAATGCAATTTCGTAGGTTAAAATAGGAATCCTCATTTAGGTTTATTTTTTGTCCGTTAATATGATTTAAACCAACTACATAGTTAACTAGCTAAATCAGCGGTTCCCAACAAAAATTGCATCCCAAAAAGAATTTAAAAAAAAATTGACAAGAATACATGTATGTAGCTACATTTTTGTCTTCAAATTTCAACTTGAAAGTTCATTGTTGGCTAAAATAAAATGTAGGACACATTTTGGATTTATTTAAAAAATAAAAAAAGATAACCCTTCCTTATTAAATTCAAATCTTGCTTCGTATTATGTTAGTATTGCTATTCTTAATTCAATAAAGTGGATGTGGAACATGAAACTTTGGTTTATGACGCTGAAGTTCGTTGGTAATCATAAGGCGTTATGTTTGCACTTTTTTCGAAAGAGGAGGTAAATATATTTAATTACACAATGTTTTTCAATATTCGAAAAAATTTTGCATAGTATCTTTAGAAGAAAACATTGCATCAAGCGTTCAACAGCACATCGTTGGTCATCTCAGTGTACTCAAATTCGAACATATATTTTCCGGAATTTAAGCAAGCAGAGCCTGATAGCATTCACCAAATGATTCGAAAACCATTCATTGTGATAGTGATTAAAATCTCCGATGAAATTCTAGAAGAGCTTATCGAAGTTTAAAATGCTCGTGCCTGCAAAAAATGCTTTGAGTCATCTTCGAAGAATTTTGGTGCAAGAAAGTGAAGGCATATCCTAAGCTTTGAAAAATACAATTAAATATCTCGTTATGTTTTCCGTATTATTAGCCGCATTATCCACATGATCTGATCCGGATCAATTTTTAACACCTAATTACAAAAACAACATGGGATCCTGGTTTTATCTGGATCTATTTCAATGATCAAAACATAAGTTTTCATTTTGGGGCTTGGAAGCTATTTAAAGAGGCAACAGACACATGAAAAATAAACGAACGTAATACTACGTTTCCAACGAACTCTAAACCGAGATTTAATATTTATTTATCATCCACACCCAGATCAGATCAAGAGGATAATAAAATGCGACTTTAATCTACATATGGAGGGCTCACAGCTGTACCGAACCAAGTCATATTTGTTTTTTTTGCAAATTTTTTTGAATATTTTCCAAGTCAAGTTTTTCATCTTTAAAATAGGAGAAAATAATAATTTAATTTAGAGAATAAAGTTTAGATTTGTCCTTTTTGCAAGTAATAAATATCATCTTCGAATTTTCTTTTTGTTTTTTTTTTATTTGCAATAACCCTTTTCTTGCTAAATATTTTTCTTATAAAATTTTAAATTTGATTTTATACTGTACACTCACGGATATGGGATTATTATTATCAAGACATCTGTATGAGCATAAGTATCTTTTAATTAGTCTTATCATCGTGACCTTTTTGATCTCTTACATTATTGTTAGCTCAATATATTTTATTCAGATGAACTTAAATTTTACCTATCATTTTTACAGTAAGAAAAAATTGAAAAAGTCTGAAACTCCAATCGAACATTCATACACACAAACCAGCGGCTTCAAAGACAAGACCACTCAAACTGAGTAAGTTAATAATTTAGTCTGAACAATATCCTTTTACAATATTTTTTTTCATAATAGAATTGACTACGAGTGTAGTAAGGAGTTTCATATTATGCGTTTAGAATCAGAAAATAAAAAATTAGTCTCTGTGATAAAGAAGCAATCCAAGCGGGCAGAAGAAAATGAAACTTTAAGGACAAGTCTGGAACAAATAATGACAACAGGTCAAATCAACCGATTAATTCACCCCGGTTCGCAATCAAAATGGAGTGCAAAAGATATAGTGGAGGCAAGAGCATTACATTCAGCTGGACCAGAAGTATACAAAATATTAAAAAAGAAGAATTATCCACTTCCTGGATTGTCGACTTTGAGAGGTTGGGTTGGAAAAATTGATGTGAAACCTGGAAAACTAGCTGATGTTTTGCAATTTATGAAAAATATGAATTCAGATGACCAAAAAGATCGATTGTGTGTCTTGACTTTCGGCAAATTAAAATTAAGTAGAATAAAAGGACCTAAATTCGCTCATGTTGTTATGGCTGTAGGACTTACCAAAAATTGGTCCCATGTCATTTACTATAATTTTGATATACCAACAAGTTCTACTACTTTGAAAAACCTTATTGTGGAATTAAATAAGATCAATTTTAGTGTCATAGCTGTTGTATCTGGTTTGCCATCAACTGTGTGTGAAACTTGGTGTATCTGCGGATAAACCTTACTTTAATAATCCATGTGATGAATCAAAAACAATTTTCTATTTCATAGATGTTTTCCACCTCATTAGACTTTTGTGGAAATGTTTTATTCTTGATGGATTTCTCTTAGATAACAAACAAATCAGCATTCATCCCATAAAGGAAATTATGGCGTTTGACAAATTGGCTCTTCCGATTTCACATGAACACCTTTGTGAAAACAAATGCGAGCGTCAAGAAACAACCTTTGCTATTCAATTATTTTCATCATCAATATCCGATCTGATAAGAACATATTTTTATATTGGAGGAATCGAAACTTGTAATGCTTTAGAATGTGCAGATTTTATAGAAGTGGTCAGCAATTGGTTTGGGGTTTTCAATTCTAAGTGTGACTCAGAGAAAGAAACTACGGCATTAAATCTGGAAACTCAACAAAAGAATCTTGTATTAATGACTGCGGAAATAGACCTTTTAACGCCTGCAAAGAAACACATCGCAATTAAAAACGGAATAAAAATAAATAATAATGCCCTGCCTTTTATGTTGGATTATATCTCAAAGAATTACAGCATAAACCAAATTGAAACGAAAAATATCAATCATGACCATTTGCAGGCTTTCTTTGACGTTATGAGACCAAAATGTGGCTCCAAAAACAACCCAACAGGACTAGAATTTAAATACAGACTTCGATGTAGTCTTCTTAATAATAATGTTGAATAAAGTCGATGTTACCTAAAAAATATCATTATTATAGGGATACTGCCTCTTAGTAGATGCCCTCAATTTCTGCCAAATCGCTGTCGCTACACCAATGTATTTATTTATTTTTTAGAGATATAAATATTCCTTATAATATATGTACATATAAATTATTCAAAATATAACTTAATTAGAAATTATAATAACAAAGTGTTTTCCAATAGGGACGGGTCGAATCTGTTGTTTATTATCTGGTCACTGATATCAATAACCGTGACAAGTTACACGATTGAGCAACATTTGCAAATGATAAATGTTTACTATCAAAATTGATATTCTCTTGTGACAACGATGCGTGGTCGACTTTTTGACAACGTTTGTTGGCCAATTTCAAGTCGATCGGTTTACAAATGGAGGGAAATGGAAATGGAACCTGCGGAAGTCCATTCGGTCAATTCAGACAAAAATACCTCTACCGATCGATGATGAACAATTTCTTTTGGCCCGAATTAAATGATATGGAAGTGAATGAATATGTACGTATGTATATATACCATTTGAAAGGCCACTAGATCATGATAAAGGTGCCAAAAATATTTCCTGTGATCTTGAGTGAATTCGAAAAAACTTTAAAAATTAAAATCTATCGCTGACCAATTATTGAAACTAGTTGACTTTTTATAGATATTAGCCCTGTTTTGTTGAGAAGTTGCAACCCAGCCAGTTGAAATTTTACAGTACAACACCACCACAGTACACATTAGACTGTTTCAAAAAAAAAAAGTTGTCTTGCAAACAGGCTCAAAAGTTTTATTTAAGCAAAAAAAGACGTCTGTGAAAATTTGAGCTCTTAAAATTCATGTTTAGACATGCCTCATCGCAGATTTCGGTTTTCCATACGATTTGTATGGGAGAAAACACCTGTTTGTGTTTGGAATTTTATAACTTAATAATGACAAGTATTTAAACTTACGGCATATGTTTTTCTTGTAGAAAATTGAACGTTCTTCAAAAAAGGTCTTAACATGTTTTATCGTAAATCCAGCCGTTTTAAAGTTACAGTCAGTCAAACTCATTCCATAAAATTCCCATACATTTATTTAACGTAAAATTAGCATTATTTTAGTAATTGAAGATATTATGGTAGTTAATATCACTCTTATCGAAAAATTACTTAAGACCTTTTTTGTAGAGGACCAATTTTCCTTTCCAATGGTGCCTCACAATATTACTTCACTTCAACTAATACAGTTATATCACAATAATTAGTCACTTTTAAATTAATTTTTAGTGGGAAATTACATGGAAATTCCCTTATTAAACTCGGCGGAAAATTTTTTAAAACAGAAACTAAAATATACTTTTCCAAAGGTTTTTGGGGTTGCTGAACTCGAATCAGAAGTCAAAAATATTCTATGATTTCACGTTTATGAGATATTGCCGTTTGAAAATTGAAAAAAAGAAGTTTTTCGCTGCAAAAAAACTTTTTTTCAATTTTCCATACGGCAATATCTCACAAATGTGACGTAGTAGAATATTTCTGACTTCCGGTTCTAGTTCAGCACCCCAAAAACCTTTGGAAAAGTATATTTTAGTTTCTGTTTCAAAAAATTTTCCGCCGAGTTTAATAAGGGAATTTCCATGTAATTTCCTACTAAAAATTAATTTAAAAGTGACTAATTATTGTGATATAACTGTATTAGTTGAAGTGAAGTAATATTGTGAGGCACCATTGGAAAGGAAAATTGGTCCTCTACAAAAAATGTCTTAAGTAATTTTTCGATAAGAGTGATATTAACTACCATAATATCTTCAATTACTAAAATAATGCTAATTTTACGTTAAATAAATGTATGGGAATTTTATGGAATGAGTTTGACTGACTGTAACCTTAAAACGGCTGGATTTACGATAAAACATGTTAAGACCTTTTTTGAAGAACGTTCAATTTTCTACAAGAAAAACATATGCCGTAAGTTTAAATACTTGTCATTATTAAGTTATAAAATTCCAAACACAAACAGGTGTTTTCTCCCATACAAATCGTATGGAAAACCGAAATCTGCGATGAGGCATGTCTAAACATGAATTTTAAGAGCTCAAATTTTCACAGACGTCTTTTTTTGCTTAAATAAAACTTTTGAGCCTGTTTGCAAGAAAATCGAAAACAAATTTTTTTTTTTGAAACAGTCTAGTACACATATTGAAGGTAATATCATTAGCGTTTTCATTTTTGTTCAGTTCTGCGCATCCATCAAAATCAGTGAAAAATGGCGACTCTACGTGACCCCGACTAGTTAAACATCAAAATTTGTTGTGTGTTATGTGTTCATTTGTAACTTATGTATTCACAAACACAATTGTTTCAAGCTTTTTAGTGTTTATTAACATTTTTTTAGTGTTACATATTTAAATTATCCTTTTGTGTTTGTTTTCTTCGTTGTTGTAATACAGTGGAAGAGGTCACGTAAGGCTGCCATCTTGAATTTCTTTGACAGTTCTCATTTCGGACCACATGCGCAAGATAATACCTTAGATATGTGTACTGTGCAACACCACCACCTGCCAATAGCTTTACCTTTTTTCTGCAGTCAAATGTGACTAGCGAAGAATGCTTTGGAACAAATTGGAACTATGGAATTCTCATACAAAAAGAGCTTTATAAACCAATGTGTTTCGCATCGTTTTGTTGAAAAGCTTTCGCGCAACTGTATTGGCGAATGGAGTCACGGCACCTAGCAGTCAGCACGTGAACCCTATGTGGGGGATACATTTTTTTTCATTTTGACATGCAATGTATTTCCCATAAGATAAAACCAAAAAAAGGTCTGAAAAACATTACTTTTGCTAATTAATTTTCTATGAACACGTATTTATTTTATAGTTGCAATAGAAAAAGAATTTATGTGAGTTAGTTAATCAAGAAGAATATGTATCAAAACTTTGTATAACTTCCTATATTTTGCAGATGAAAAATGTAAACAAACCTGTATTGTTGTTGTTGCTTTCCAAAATGGATTCATTTCGTAAGCAAAATTGGTGTCACGTGCGTAGTCAGGGAAGGGGTTTGGTAGACAAGAGTCAATTATGAAGATTTTTATATTATATATTTTACTACTGTTTTCTAATAAGTAAAAGCTTACGTCACCGAAACTTTGCAGTAATGTTTTTATGAAGATGTAGGTATAAAGTATTTCTATATATTTATGTATTGCGTTTGTGAATTTGTATTCTTGAGAAAAAAGGAGTACAAATATTTGTACACTGTTTGTGCAACAGGTCAATACAATATATTTGGTGTTTAGAAACTAGCGAAGCTCATAGGGTCAATAACACCCTTTATTGAATAAATAAAATTTTGCGTTTAATTTTTTACAATTCTTACTTTCAAAATATGTACCCTCCAAAAACATCAGGAAATAATAACACTTCAATCGTGCCTGCGTCTTTTGTTAATGCAGCATTTACACGATTGGAGAACTGGCAATATAATGACCAAAACAATAACAGAAGAATGGACAAATTCATTATTTTTGTCATTATACCGGCAGCTTTTCACCAGTCGTGTAAATTCGGTGTAACGAAGAAGCATTTAAAATATTTACGTACTTCCAAACCAAAAAATTGTGTACGTAGGTAAAAATACTTAAACATTTTTTTTTGTAATTAAATTGGTAAATATATATGCAAGAAATTTTCAATCCAGACAAAAACATGACATGTATTTGAAAATCTTCATTTTAATAATATCAACAAAGAAAAAAAAACTGTTCATGTTTTAAATAATCTTGGCTACGTCTCTGCGCTGCTTTTTTCTCAAACGAGTATTGGTGTTGTTGTTTCTCGTTGTAGAGGTAGTTTGTTTACATTTTTCATCTTAAATTTAAAGAATTTGAGGCGTCAGTTTTGATTTATTTTTTGCTAGATTTGTAAACTCACATGTTTTGTTATTCAATTGCAATCATAAAAGTTGTATCCGTTTATATAAAAGTTATTAGAAAAAGTAACATGAATATGACTCACTTTTGCTTTTCTCTTATGGGAATTACATTGAACGTCAAACTGGAAAAAATTTTATCCCCTAGATAGGGTTCATGTGCTGAAATGCAGGTGGTGTGGAAAGCAACTTACCAGGTGTCAATATAGTTTTTAACAAAACACGGCTATTGTGAACATTTTTAACCATAGATTTCAAATTTTCTTTATCTGAACAATTGTTCAGTTTATACAGGGTGTCCCGTAATGAGTGGATAATACTGCAACTGGTGATAGCAGGCCTTATGACTGCTCAGAAAAAAAATATAAAAAAAATATTTTTCTTGTGGTCTCCATGGTATAATTTATTTTCGAAAAATGTTAAAAAATTAAGGGTCTTCTAAAATACCTAATTACAACGGCTAAAAAGGATTCTTATTATTTTTGTATTTTTATAATATTCTTGAATAACCGTTCAAAATGATGATTTATTCGTCGTCGTAGTGTTTACTTAACTTTGTAACTTATTTTCATCTGATAAAATGTTAAAAAACTACTTTAGTAGATTAAATGCCAATTTTATTGGTTATGGTTGTAGACACAAACATGTGTTATACCATTTTGGAAAGTACATTAAACAGGCCAATTTTTATCAAATTTGCCACTTATGTTCTCATAATTTTTTTTTCCTTTATTATTTTTCAAACTTTGGTGAAAAAAATATTGAATTATTTTTGAATAAAAAAATAATTTTAAAAAAATATAACACAAAAAATGCATCAGCTGGTGTTAAAATTTACTACCCATCATTTAGAACGGTTATTCAAGAATGTTATAAAAATACAAAAATAATAAGAATCCTTTATGGGTGGCCGTTGTAATTAGGTATTTTAGGAGACCCTGAATTTTTTAACATTTTTCGAAAATAAATTATACCATGGAGACCACAAGAAAAATATTTTGTTTATATTATTTTTCTGAGCAGTCATAAGGCCTGCTATCACCAGTTGCAGTATTATCCACTCATTACGGGACACCCTGTATATCAGAGCGCTCAACTGAGCAGATGAATCCAAAATTTTTTTTGCTTAAGTTCCCAAAGTTTTTAAAGTAAAACACATTTAATATTCAAATTTCAATAAAATTTTTATTTCAATTTTATTATTATTTATTATGATCGTTTCACTAAAACGCCACTAAAATGACACGGCTATAGAAGCAACACTTGGCGTTTAAGCGAAACCACTACAGTTAAAATATTGAGAGCAGAAAGAACGCTTAACTTTAAATTTTATTCAAACACAAATTGTCCTTTGTGGAGCCGGGTCGTTTTACTGAACTTGATGCTGACAAGCCAATTTTCAATGACTTCCACATAATTTTATCGGGCATCGGCCATAATTTGACGAATATTCATTTTCAAAACGTCAAGAGTTCGGAGATTGTGTGTATAAAAACGATACTTTGAAAAGCCCCACAGTAAAAAATCCTACAGCGACAAATAAAGGGATCTCTGTCGCCTGTTAGCATCACCAAAACGCGAAATAACTCGTCCACGAATAAAGCTTAAACGAGTTGTGTTGTGTCTTGTGTGCGATGTCCGAACGTCTTCCACAACCTTAACTTCGATTTCATGCTTGACGAATCGTTTAAAATTGGATTATAGCGATGGGAATTCATGTTGACGGTTGGACGACGTGCCTTATTTGCGAAGAAGCAGAGACCAATGTCACTAGACCAAATTGCACCCTGCACAGTAGGGTGTCATTTATTTCAACTCTGGAATTTTCACATCTAATATGTTCCAAAAGTTGCATTACATATTAAAATTAAATTCTTCATTTGGAATTTTCGTTTACATAAGTTATTGGCTCTGGCTCGCTAAAAAAGCTTGAAAAGAACACCAAAAACGTTTTGTTTGCTATATTCGAGAAATTAAAAATTAGAGAAAAGTGTTCTGTGCCAATTTTTAAAAGACTGACAAATTTCAACTTTGGATTTCGGCGTTAGAAGCCAATGTATTTCGAGAATTCTAAATGGATTTTTAATAAAGGGAAATAGAAGTTTCAGATTCTGGAAGGAGCTAAAAAAAAATATTTCGTGATGTAGCATACCCTCAAATATGGCGAAAAAACGTTTTTTTAATGCTTTTTTAGATATGGATATTTCGAAAAGGCTTCTTTACAAAAAATTTGAGTGTCAAAGCCTTTAAAATTTTTTGTTGGCACTTTTGATAAGTCAAAGTGGATTTAAAAAAAATTATTCATATTTGTCGCACTTAAAAAATTGTATAAAAATACAATTTTGAGTGATTTCGATTTTTGAATTCAAATTTGTATTTCCTTAAATTTTTTTCTTTGTAATTGTTTGTACACTTTATGTAAAATTATTTTAATAAGTTAAATCTGCTCAGATCTAACCATGTCCAAGCAGTAGACAGAAAAAATAATAAAAACACAGTTTTCGAAAATAACCCTATTTCAGTAGGGGCGTTAGTGCACGATATGGGGGCAAACCTTTCATTTAGACTTGTGTTGCCAAGGTGGCAGCACTATCAAAAGGGCAAGAAAAGGGTTGCCACTTACCAGTTTAAATCCCGAAATGTTGCTTATAAATCGGAAACCAAGGGTCGGACGATAACCCGCGAACTCCCGTTGGATCCACCCCCCCCCCCCTCTTGCCCAAAAATTGAAAAAAATGAAATCGATTCAACCGCGTTTAAAAAGTTATGGTCCTTTTCATAAATGATGACTGCATTTTTATGGGGTTTTCTTTTGGTAACAAAAATTGATTTTTTTCCCCTTCAGATCTGTCAAAACACAGATTTTGTCAATTAAAACCTTCCAATGGGCAAAAAAATCAATTTATTTTTTGATCGAAAATCAATTTTGCAAATCTGGATTTTTCGGCAGATTTACCCCTCTTTCACTAACACCATTACACACCAGAACAACTGAAAGCCATCAGTTTGACATGTCTGGATCGCTATAGCTTCATAGACACAAATTATTAACCAATACAAAGAAATAGAAAAATCAATCTGAAATCGTATACCATTCGCGACGAAAAAAATCAATTTTTAGATCAAAATCTGAATTTACCAAAAGAAAACCCCATTAGTGAAACAAGTAAAATATTACCAAAATTCCAACGTCATTGACATGAAACTTGGTCCACATTTTTCATTTGTCATACTCATAAGTAACAAGATAATCAAAGGAGTCTACAAAAATATTTGTAGTGAAAGGGTGTTTTGTTTTTTTAGTGAAAGGGAAACATTTTGAAATACTGCCATGAATCCCCTTGCAAAACTGGAACGTTGATGAAAGTTGGTGAAAACGTTTGACTTTTCATCAAGATCTCTTGCCCAAAAATTGAAAAAAATGAAATCGATTCAACCGCGTTTAAAAAGTTATGGTCCTTTTCATAAATGATGACTGCATTTTTAGTGAAACAAGTAAAATATTACCAAAATTCCAACGTCATTGACATGAAACTTGGTCCACATTTTTCATTTGTCATTTCAAAAAGAAAAATCATTATTTGTAAGTAAGGGGTGGATACACTATTGTTTTTAATTTCACTTTTTGTGTGCCAGCAAAAAGTTTCTATTTAATGATTCACTAATACAGAGATGAAACTTCAAAATTGAGTAGAAGTAACAAGCACTGTTCCATTGGATTCAGAATGAGTGTCTTCTTGAGTGAAACCAATGGAAAACGACATAAATCTAACCATGTCCAAGCAGTAGACAGAAAAAATACTAAAAACACAGTTTTCGAAAATAACCCTATTTTAGTAGGGGCGTTAGTGCACGATATGGGGGCAAACCTTTCATTTAGACTTGTGTTGCCAAGGTGGCAGCACTATCAAAAGGGCAAGAAAAGGGTTGCCACTTACCAGTTTAAATCCCGAAATGTTGCTTATAAATCGGAAACCAAGGGTCGGACGATAACCCGCGAACTCCCGTTGGATCCACCCCCCCTCTTGCCCAAACATTGAAAAAAATGAAATCGATTCAACCGCGTTTAAAAAAGTTATGGTCCTTTTCATAAATGATGACTGCATTTTTAGTCAAACAAGTAAAATATTACCAAAATTCCAACGTCATTGACATGAAACTTGGTCCACATTTTTCATTTCTCATACTCATAAGTAGACCTCGGATTTTGCATATTTGCATATTTTTGAAGGATTAAGATACCTGAATTCTGATGACACCAAGATTCGTTTCGTTGAAAATAAAGTTGAAAACGATATGCATATTTAAATTTTTTTTGCATATTTGCATGGAATGCATATGCATAATATATGCCAAAATATGCAAACTATGCCAAAAATATGCAAAATATGCAAAACATATGCAAAATATGCACACATTTCCTATGTTTAACATATCAAAAAACAATATAAAAGCGATTCAGAGGATGGTATATTGAAATTTTATTGATTACTGTCAAATATTAAAGAAGGGCCACTGATACTTAATACATTCAATATTTTATAGGTTTTTCTTAGAGTCACTTGAACTTTTAACTTGAATTATAAATATTCAGTCACTCCACTTAAACAGAAGAATTTCTTTTCAAATTTTCTTCATATTCTATTTTTACAAATTACAATATACAACCATAATTTTATCTTAATTATTAATTGAGGGGCTTTGACGTTTCTCTCCCAGAACTATTTTGTAAGCGGAAAAGCTTCTTTCAACTTCACTGGAAGTAATTGGAGCAAATTTATAAAAACTAGCTGTTACCCGCCCGCTTCGCCGGACCTCCACAAGCACTTTAAATTATAAAAAAACTGTCCTTTAAGTAAATAAAATCTTAAAATGGGAAAATTTCGCCTTATCGAAATCTCCCAATTGCAGTATTTCGCTCATCAGAGTCGACGTGCAGTGCTATAAGACCCGAGCAAATAAAGCCCGTTGGGCTTGTTTCCCAAAATAAAATGAAATAATGATTTTGATTCCAAATAAAAATGTAAATAAAACTAGTCTAGCACTAAAAAGACTAAATACAAAATTCATTATTTACAATTATTTTTAAAGCTTAATGTATAACGCGGTAGAGAATGCTGTCCATACTTATGCGCCCGCCTGGCGGCTGAGCATATCCTAAGCGGAGCAACAGAGTTGCTGTACCGGGACAGAGAATCCAACAAGGGAACTAAAATTAGAAGTGGCCGACCTCCGAGACAAAAATCCAATCAATATTTAGCAAAATAACCGTACAAATTATATTATTTTTAATTTTAGGATAACATTGCCATAGTTGGCCGGCTTCATTTGGTTCAAAAGATTTTAACTTCCACTTGGGTCCTATATCCCACTCATGCAACTTTATTGCTCTGCTTACGGGTGTGTTCAATGGGCTTCGGCAGTTATTTTTGTACCACACTTTTTTATCTTTTTTTTTTTAATATTATTAAAAAAGTATCCTGTAGCTTATTCCACTGCATTATAGGCCTCTACACAAAATTTCATTCAAATTTTTTCAGCCATTTGAGCGTGATTGTCTAACAAACATTCAAACAAACAAACTTTCACATTTATAATATTAGTAAGATAAGATAAGATATCCCGATATATAGGTAAATGGGGATTCAGTGACAAGTCGTGCTCAACTATGCAAACATATATTGATTTTAACATCTTGAATTTTGTTACCTGATACGCTGATATCAGTCAAAAGGACTTTCGACTTTGGAACCAAAATATCGAATTCCTTATTTGAAATTATGGTTTTCTGACCGAACCAGACATGATAATTTAAAACGGTTTATTACTTTTTATTCAGATATCTCTAGATTTTGAAAATACAGTCTGAAAATAAATTAATTTTCACAAGCACGACATTGGACCGTTTTTGAAATTTAATTTGTTTCGACAGGACTTCGACCGGAAGTACATAATTAGAATATAAGGTAATTTATTTTAAATAATTTAGCTGACATGTCGCTTACAGCCCTATTATTGACACGATTCAAAACTAGTTTTAATGTAAAACTAGTTCTATAGGGGTTTTGAGTTTCAGGTTTTGAACATATTGGTATTATTCAAACAAAAATTGACATCTAAAACTCCAAATCAGAGTTTTAGATGTCAATTTTTGTTTGAATAATACCAATATGTTCAAAACCTGCAACTCGACACCCCTATAGAACTAGTTTTATATTAAAACTAGTTTTGAATCGTGTCAATAATAGGGCTGTTAGTCTAATCACAAGTTTTTCTTTTTTAAATATCGATTTTTGCAGCAAAAAACAAAAATTTTGAAAAAACTTTTTTAGAAAGTGTGCCATTTTGCTAGTTTTCAAAGTCCTTTGTGAAGAGAGCTATATTTCATCAGATAGTGCTTATTAAAATCTACAAGATGTCATCATTAGCTTAGTTTTTTTCAAAAAGTGGACTTAAGCCGTTTTTCCCTTGGACCCTTCATATGGTAAAGCGTTGGACAAGGGAAAGTGGAATATTCTTCTCTTTGTTCATTGTTTGTAAACCAAGAAAATATTCTCCAGTAATGCTCGCACTTTAATATTAAACGAGTGGTATCAAAACTTTTGATGAAATTCGTTTCCATATATTTTGCATGATTTGCCTATTTTTTGCATATGTTGCATATATTTTGCATATTTTTGGCATATTTTTGTTCATATTTTTTGCATATATTTTGCATATTTTCAACATGCATTACAACTTCTTGTATTTGAACGATAAAACGTCTAAATACCAAGTTTGGTATCAATCTGATGAAAAATATGCAAATATGCAAAATCCGAGGTCTACTCATAAGTAACAAGATAATCAAAGGAGTCTACAAAAATATTTGTAGTGAAAGGGTGTTTTGTTTTTTTAGTGAAAGGGAAACATTTTGAAATACTGCCATGAATCCCCTTGCAAAACTGGAACGTTGATGAAAGTTGGTGAAAACGTTTGACTTTTCATCAAGATCAAGAAACAAAAGAGATCAAAAAAATATAAAAATGTCTGAAGGTGTTTTTCAATGGGGAATGAAAATCAGAGTTTTTGACCCAACATTTTTTTGTTTTTGAAACCGAAATACATAAATGTAATATGGTGCATGATTTTAAAGTATTTTTTAATGCTGAATCCAATAACATTCAAATAAAGTAGATACTAGCTCCCCACGGCCGTAGCCAGGCCTACGCTAGGGTGAGCTCAGCTCACCCAAAAATATGTTAAGCTCACTTAAAAAATTCAGAGCTATTTTAAGATTTTTTAAGTTTTCATTTTGAGCCAAAATATTATTTTCGATGCTGAAATCAGATCCAAAAGCATTTTTTCTTCTTTTCAAGGCAAGAACAGTCATTATGGCATCAATCGGAAAGGCCGTTAAATGCAGTTTAAGTAAAATTTTGATATTACATTTTTAATTTATTTTTAGAAAATTTTGCTGTTTAAACTAAATCAAGTTTTAATATTAAAATTCCACATTAAAGATTCCAAAAACTGAGGATTTTGACGTTTGTGAATGAAAAAAAGAGCAATGTACTGCTATTTGTCAAATAATTCTATTGAGTTGTTGTTGTTCATTTTTCTATTGAGGATTTTCAGAAATGTTTTAACGCTCTTTTCAGTATCAGCACCAAGTAATCACCATATGAAAATTTCTTCCTTTTACCGGGAAATCCACATACTTGTTTTAGTAAAAAAAGTTATTTTTTGTAGAAATCATTGATTTTCATTAAAAAAATGTGTGCTCACCCAAAACCGTCAGCTCACCCATACGTTTAATCCTGGCTACGGCCGTGAAGCTCCCATAAAAAAGCCATCTTACTTTTAAAGAGTTAATGGGTACGTTCGGACGACCCAAGGGACTAGAAATTAAGGCAAGTTTCTAATCTCTGATTGGTCAGCTGTCAAAATATTGCTTTCCAATTAAGGCAACTTTATTGGAAAGTTGACTGGAAGGTAAGTCAAGAAAAATCTCCCTTAATATTGTAATATTTTCTCAGGTTCGTTAATAAAACTTATTTACTTTATTCAAAACGTCCACTTATTTATTTCGCAAAATAAAACACTTTACTTTTCTTACTACAAACAAAACGATTTATTATTCACCACTGAATTAGTTCACAAACTTTACTTTTCACTTTTATTACAACCAACTTTATTCATTCACGATTAAAAACAAACTGTCTCGCTGCCGTTCAAACATGTGCCTTTTATACTTGTTTTCCAAACTCTGGAAATAAGGAGAACGTTCTAGTCTCTGCTTCCAGAGCTTTCCATAGGGGAAATTTCCCAATAATTTCCCTTCCAAAAGCTTTTATTTGACAGCTGGTAAATCTGCTATAATCCGGCAGATGGCGCTTCCTTCGTTTGAGAGTTGCTATAATTATTGCTAATAAGGGTATGTTTGCACTGCGACCGTAAGCTTTATTGTGTCCGTTTGCTTGCATTTCGGAGTCGTTATAGTTCAAATATGGAAAGTTATTACACTGCCCCCCTCTTAGGATTGATCGTCCCGAGCAAATCCATCACTTCCATCACCATTATAATGATGCAAACGGTCGCTGTGAACTACTTTTAGTTTGCCTCTTAATCCTCTCTGAATGCGGTAGACAACATCGTTTATTCGTGTTACAACAGCATAAGGGCCTTCCCAATTTTGTTGAAGCTTCGGTGAGAGTCCCTTCCGACGGTGGGGATTATAAAACCACACAAGGTCTCCCACTTGGAATCCTGTCGTTGTGGCTTTTGTGTCGTATCTTGTTTTCATCCGATCACTCGACAGCTTTATATTTGCCCTCGTCCTTTCGTGAATGTCAACTAGCTTTTCTTTGAGGTTGTCCACGTAGTCATCTATTCCTTGTGGCTCTCTTGTATAACATCCAAATTTGATTTCGCTTGGTAGTCGTATTGAGCTCCCGAGCAGGATTTCTGATGGTGTATGTCCTGTTGAGCTATGTACCGCACTTCGATAGGCCATCAAGAATAATGGAATATGCCGATCCCAGTCTCGTTGGTTGTCGCTTACAACTTTGGAAAGGTGTTCTTTAAGGGTTCGGTTGAATCGTTCAACCATCCCATCAGATTGTGGGTGAAGCGGTGTTGTCCTCGTCTTCTTAATGCCAAGGAGTGTACAAACCTCCTGAAAGATCTTGGACTCGAAGTTCCTCCCTTGATCTGAATGGAGTTCCATAGGTACACCAAACCTGCTTACCCAGTTGAAAACAATCTGATCCGCAACTGTTTTGGTTTCCTGGTTTGGGATGGCAAATGCCTCAGGCCACTTGCTGAAGTAGTCCATTACTACCAGGATGTATCGGTTTCCGTTTTCGGTTTCTGGAAAAGGGCCTGCAACGTCTATTGCAATCCTCTCAAAAGGCGTTCCCACATTATACTGCTGCATTCTACTCTGGACTTTTCTGCCTGGTCCCCTACTTGCAGCACAAGTATCACATTTTCGGCACCATTTTTCGACGTCTTCCCTTGCATGTAGCCAGTAGAATCGCTGCCTTACCTTTTCCAGTGTCTTATTCACCCCCAAATGTCCTCCGGAAGCTCCTTCATGCATCTCTTGAAGAACATCATTAACCTTGGAACGAGGTACGACTAGCTGCATCACATAAGATTTGCCGTCTGTGGATTCCCACTTTCGTCTTAGTACTCCTTCTTGTACATGAAGTGAGTCCCATTGTGCCCAATACGCTTTAAGAGTTGGACTTCTATCGGAGATGTCACCCCATTCTGGTTTCTCTTGGTGTTCCTTCCACGCAAGAATAGGCTCGATATCCGAGTCTTCTTGTTGGGCAGTCCTCAGTTCTTCGTTACTCCAACCGTAAATGGGATCAGCTCTTAATCGCTGGATAGCAGCAGCTTCCTTCTCTTCCTGACGTGTGCAGTGCTTGCAGTCCGGTTTGCATGGTCTCCGAGATAAGGCATCTGCATTTGAGTGCAACCTTCCTCTTCGATGTTGGATCTGGTAGTCGTATGTCTGCAATCTCTCGATCCACCTCGCTACTTGACCTTCTGGATTTTTGAAGTTCAAAAGCCAATTAAGTGCGCCATGGTCTGTTCGAAGAAGGAACTTCTGTCCATAGATGTACTTATGGAAGTGTTTTGTAGCCGATATTAGAGCTAGAAGTTCTCTTCTGGTCACACAGTAGTTTCTTTCTGGCTTTGAGAGTACCTTGCTGTAGTAGGCGACAACCTTCTCTTCTCCTTCGTGAACTTGTGAGAGTACGGCTCCAATTCCCACGTTACTCGCGTCAGCGTCAATGATGAAAGGTTTCTCTGGTGTCGGATAGGCCAAAACTGGCGTATTGCATAGGCGCTGCTTAAGTTCCCGGAAGCTTTTCTCGCACTCGCTTGACCATTTGAATGGTTTGCCTTTCTCTGTTAGCTGGTGCAAACTTTTCGCGATTCCAGCAAAATCCTTCACAAATCGTCGATAGTACGTGGCTAGACCAAGAAAGCTTCGGAGTTGATGTTTATCCTGTGGTGTTGGCCAATTCTTTACAGTGTCAACTTTTTCAGGATCAGTCTTCACTCCTTGGGAAGAGATGATATGTCCCAAGTATTTTACCTCAGACTTAAAAAATTCGCACTTGTCTGGATTCAATTTCAAGTTTGCTTCTCGAAGCCTCTGGAAGACGGCCTTAAGGTTTCCACAATGCTCATCAAATGTCTTACCATAAACGATGACATCGTCCAAATAGACTAGGCAAGATTTCCAAGTAAGTCCTTGTAAAACGCACTCCATCAAACGCTCAAATGTTGCCGGAGCGTTGCATAGTCCGAAAGGCATCACTTTAAATTGCCACAGACCATTTCCTGTGGAAAAAGCCGTCTTTTCTCGATCTTCTGGATGGATTTCTACCTGCCAGTAGCCACTCTTTAAGTCCAATGTTGAGAACCATTCAGCTCCTTCCATCGCATCCAGAGTATCGCTAATTCTTGGCAGAGGGTAGCTGTCTTTCTTTGTCACATCGTTCAGCCTCCGATAGTCCACACAAAATCGAGTACTTCCGTCCTTCTTTTTGACAAGAACAACTGGGGATGCCCAAGGACTTTTAGAGTTTTCGATTAGCCCATCTCTCTTCATTGTCGATATCATCTCTGCAACTTCGGTTTGTTTGGCTAATGGGAGACGTCTTGCTGGTTGTCGAATAGGTCTCGCGTCTCCTGTGTCGATTCGATGTTGCACCAGTTTTGTTCGACCATACTGCCCACTGGGTGACGATAGTATATCAGCGTACTCGTGAAGGAGGCTTCCAGCAACACTAAGCTGACGTTCATTTAATTTGGATGACTTCAGAATTTTTGCCTTCATAGAGTTCACTTTCCCAGGGTCCACAGATTTGTGTGTGTCAGCTTCTATGATTTTAGTTATTGCGGATACGGATTCACACCTTCCAACAACTTCTCCTTTTCTAAGCTTGACTTCGTACGGTTTGATGTTGAGTATGCGTACAGGCACCATGTTGTTCTTTGGTTCCACAAGTGTCTTCCCAAGGATGATGTTTTGGGAAGACTGCTCAGAGTCTGGTTCCACCATTAGATATCGATGGCTACCCAAATCACCCTTTATTTTCGTCCAAACGAACACTTCTGAAGAAGGTGGCAGGCAAATATCTTCCTTAATGACGGTCCTTAGTGTCGATGAGTTTTCGTTGCCATAAACCATAGGAATTTCCACATTATGATACTTAAGAACTTGCTTCCCGATATCAAGAATTACTCCATGCTCTTTCATGAAGTCGATTCCAACGATGCACTCGTCACATATATCTGCTACCAGAAACAGATGTGAAAACTCTAGTTCTGCCAAACGGATCGTTAGACGAACCTCCCCGTACACTCTGGCTGCCTCTCCTGTTGCTGTTTTCAGACGGTAGGCGTTAGTGTTATGCAGCCACGTCATCTTCACCAAGTCCTTTCGAACAATGGAGGCAGTGGCACCGGTGTCGATCGTAGCCACTTGCTTCTTGCCGTTTAGTGTTGCCTCCACAGTCAGACTTTTGTTGTTTCGTTTCGTCTGTGAGACCTGGATGGTGGTTCTGGGGCCATCGATACCAGAAACCAGCTTCTGCCCCTCGAAGTTGGTTCTTACTCGTTTCCCGGTTGAGAAATGGGGCGAGTAGGAGTATTGACATTGTTGTCGTTAAAGTTTCTGCTTCCACAATGTTGACATGCTGGTCTTCTAGGTGGCAATCTGCACTGGCGTTGACGATGTCCGGTCTTGTTACAATTCCAGCATCGAGCAGGTCCATCTCGCTGGTTCCTTTGGAATGCAGTTCTCTGGCAAGAACACTCCTCAATTTCTAGTTCTCTTACCCGATGAACTCCTTGAGAAGCCTGTTCTGCTGCTTCCATAGTCAGGGCGAACGCCAATGCTTCAGGGAGTGTGCGTTTTCCAGCCGTTCGAATTGCTCGCTGAAGGTTGATGTCAGATACAGCACGAACAAAGGCTTCTGTTGCGAATTGGTTGATGATTTCATCTCCTGCAGCTGGATATGCCAGATGTGCCAATCGTTCGATGTCTGCTTGAAGCTGTTGCAGAGTTTCTCCCCTCTTTTGGATTCTAGTATTGAGTTGAACACGGAAGATTTCTTGCATATGGCCATCTCCAAAGCGTTTGTCAATGGCCTGAACAAGAGCACTGAAGTTGCCACTCTTATCTGCTGGTATGGTTTGCAGCAGTTCAGCAGCAGTTCCTCTGAGGGCAAGCGTCAGAGCTATGTATTTGTCCTCCTCATCCCAGCCATTTGTTGCTGCGGCTGCTTCAAACTGCTTCTTGTAGATTGACCAAGAAGTTTGTCCATCGAAGGTTGGGGGATGCATCTCCTTTCTCCTAGGACAGTCACCAGAACTTTCTCGAACCTTCATTTTTCTTACTTTGTCCAATTCCTTAGTAATGGATTCGATTTTATCTTCCACTTTTTCGAACTTTGATTCTACTGTCGACAATTGCTTATCGACATTAGACAATTGTTGATCGACAGTTAACAATTGTTTATCGATAGAAGAAAATTGTTTATCGACACGCTCGTCAAGGGCAATAATTCTATTGTCAAAGGCATCTAACTTACATTCTAGCATATTTGTCTGTTTTTCCAGTAGACATTTTTGTTCTTGGCTTTGTTGCTCGAATCGTTCGAGAAGATTCTTTTGTTCACTACGTTGCTCTTGGCCTTGTTGTTCAAATCGTTCGAGAAGATTCTTTTGTTCATTCCGTTGTTCTTGGCTTTGTTGTTCGAAACGTTCGAGAAGATTCTTTTGTTCATTACGTTGTTCTTGGCTTTGCTGTTCTAGAAGATTCTTTTGTTCTTCAAATTTTGCGAGCAGCTGAGACAGCATATTGGTCATGCCCGATGTACTTACTTGTTCTTGCTGTTCTTCCATTTCAATATCGAATATAAACGTGTCCGGGTTTTTTCCACATCTTCTTAAATCTTCTTGCAGACGAATTATAAGATCATTCTTTGTTCCAGCAGTAGGAAGATCTCGCTTATTCAGTTCTGCCTTGAGTTCCACTACATTTAAATCATTCAAAGATTTACCCATTGTCTTTTTTTTTTTTTTTTTTACTTTTCACACAATAAATTTACTGAGTGCACAGATAAATTAAGTTTTATTCCACTTCTAACACCAATGTAATATTTTCTCAGGTTCGTTAATAAAACTTATTTACTTTATTCAAAACGTCCACTTATTTATTTCGCAAAATAAAACACTTTACTTTTCTTACTACAAACAAAACGATTTATTATTCACCACTGAATTAGTTCACAAACTTTACTTTTCACTTTTATTACAACCAACTTTATTCATTCACGATTAAAAACAAACTGTCTCGCTGCCGTTCAAACATGTGCCTTTTATACTTGTTTTCCAAACTCTGGAAATAAGGAGAACGTTCTAGTCTCTGCTTCCAGAGCTTTCCATAGGGGAAATTTCCCAATAATTTCCCTTCCAAAAGCTTTTATTTGACAGCTGGTAAATCTGCTATAATCCGGCAGATGGCGCTTCCTTCGTTTGAGAGTTGCTATAATTATTGCTAATAAGGGTATGTTTGCACTGCGACCGTAAGCTTTATTGTGTCCGTTTGCTTGCATTTCGGAGTCGTTATAGTTCAAATATGGAAAGTTATTACAATATATAGTCAAGTGCACTTGTGTCAGAATATCAGCTGATTATATTTGGGCACTAAACAGAAAGCTGAACTTTATTGTTTTCTGATTTATTCATTTTTTTGCAAGTTCATTTTTACCCATTTGTGGGAAGAATCTTTATCAAATAAAAAAAGAAAATTATTAACTGCATGATAAGTAAAAATATATAAGTTTTGTATGAGATTTGTTAATTTTATGTTTGGTTTCCTAGTACAAAAATCCAATAGTCTTGAAAAACTTTTCTTCAAAAAGCTTGTTTATTACAACTCGTTTAGGGTTTATTACAACTCTTTTTGGGTTTATTACTGGTGTGAGGTTTTTCTTATAAAAAAATACAATTGGTACTTTCTTCACTATCAACTGAAGGTAAATGTTTGAAGTATAGTTCCAAGTTTGACATTTCAAAAAAACCTAGTTACCTTGGTCGAATTTGCGTTCAACGAATGCAGTTGACTGAATATCAAGTCCCTTGGGTCGTCTGAACGTACCCAATGTCTGTAAATAATTGTATTTTTACTTGCGATATAAATATGTAGGTATGTAGGTATTTCTTGCCGCTCTTTTGACATTTCTCTTCAGTAAGGTTTGCCATTTCATGATGGAAAGACGTACGAGCCAACAACGAGTCGAAATTATTAAAATTTACTACCGAAATTCGGAGTCAGTGGCCTCAACGTTAAGAGCGCTACGTCCAATTTATGGATGAGGCTCATTTCTGGCTGAATGGCTTCGTCAATAAACAAAATATGCGGTATTGGTCAGGCAGCAATCCACACGTACTCCATGAGTCATCATTGCATCCCGAAAAAATTACGGTTTGGTGTGGTTTATGGGCAAGTGGCGTCATTGGGCCGTACTTCTTCCGTGATGATCAAGACCGGCACGTTACTGTGAATGGGGATCGCTACCGTTCAATGATAACCGAATATTTTTGGCCCCAATTGGATGATATGGACTTGGAGGAAATTTGGTTCCAACAGGACGGCGCCACAAGCCACACAGCGAATCTCACAATCAATTTATTGAAAACCAAGTTTGGAGAACGTGTTATCTCACGAAATGGTCCAGTCGCTTGGCCGCATCGGTCGTGCGATTTGACGCCGTTAGAATATTTCCTGTGGGGCTACGTCAAGTCTATGGTCAATGCCAACAAGCCAGCGACGATTGATGAACTTCGTACGAATATCGAACGTGAAATTTCAGCAGTATCGGCCGATTTATGCTTGAAAACCGTCGTTTCGTACTTTCACTTCACAGGAATAAAGAATTTCATTGATATCCAAAACCGTTTTTCTTTTATTTAAAAAAACTTTTGTAGCGCTCTTATTGAAAAACCCGATATAAGGCAAGTTTTAGATTCGTGCAAAAAAAAAATTGAGATAACCATCAAACATGATATTACGATGATAGAGAACACCAAAAAAGTGGGTGGCACAATTCTGTCTGTCTGTTCGTCTACAGCCTAAACGGTTTGATCAATTTTCTTCAAATTTGGTACATAGTGGTTTTTGGTGATTATGCCCACACGCTTTTTTCTTTTTTTTAAAACCAAAAATAACGGTACCTGCCATATAAAAGTTAAAAAACTGCAAAAGAAAATGTTTTTTGCCTAAAAATGACTCCTAGGATTTTGATTAAACTTTTTCATATACCTACTAAAATAAGTACGATCTACTACCAAAAAATATAAAATTTTACACTTAGCAACTATTAATAGTACCTGTCATAGAACGTATTTTTTTATTTTGAATTTTCTCGTTATCGGCTTAACGGATTTAAATTAATTTTTTTATTTACAAATTTCAGATAAGATTAAATAATATTGCATATCAAAATTTTCAAAAAAAGTTTTTGGATTTTTAAAAAAAGTTTAAAAATTTTTTTTTTTGAAAATTCGATATCTCAAAAACGGTTTGACAATTTTTTTTCAAATTTTGTTTTTATATTATATACGTAGGATTTGCATACCAAAATTTGTTCTTAAAAATATTTTAAGAATTTTATATATAAAAAATTAATTTTTTTAAAAACCGTTCCAACGATTCAAAATAGTTTGTTTCCCATAAAATCATATTCAATCAAGAATTAAGATGACATTTTTCTTTTTCACCTCAAACTGTCAAAAGAGTTGTTTTAGCCAATTTAAATGTCGTGTTTCATGCTTCTGTACATTTTTCTCCCATAATTTCCATGTTTGTATATACAATTTTCTTAAACCCGCAGTGTCTTGAACATAAGAGCAAGTACGTACGACCCAGTCGTGCATTTTATTTGACTACAATCATCCTTATTTCGATAGGCGTTTATGTACGACATCACCTCTCAAAAAAGACCCTCAGACCATGGATATTTGAATGGTTTTTTTTTTATTCTTGTTTCCGATGAATAATCAAACATTTTCACCAATTTTCATCAACGTTCCAGTTTCGGGAGGGGACTCATGGTAGAAGTTCAAAATTGTTCCCTTTTTCTAAAAAAAACACCCTTTAACTAAAAATATTTTTGTATACTCCAAGTTTCGTGTCATGCTGTTGGAATTTGGTAGGTTTGTTCGTTGAAGTTTTCTTGACAACCACAAGAATTGTCAAAATAACCTGGGTTTTTTGGTTCTCAAAAAACAACAAAAGGCCCTCAATTGGGTTGTTGAGGTAAGCAAGAAACAAAATTTGTTCAAAAATTAATAAAAAGAAACAAAAGTTAGCATTTTCTACTTTTATGTATTTGTTATTAAAGTAAATTTGTGTATTCCTTGTTTTTTTTCTTTCAAAAACAAAAGAAACCCGCAGCACGTGAATCTTCAACAAAAAATTGCTTCACTCCTCATGCCACTTTGACATTTTATTCTTTACATCAACTCGCCCCAGCAAAATACCTAGATCTACTTCAGGGCGAGTTCAGGGCGACCCTAGGTTTCAAAAAACACAGAATTTGCTGGCCAGGGCGAGTTCAGGGCTTTCAAAAAACGCTTTGGGTCGACCCCAGTGTTACTTCAGGGCTCAACGAACAAACCTATTTTACTTGTTTCACTATAAATTCAGTCATCATTTATGAAAAAGGCTATAATTTTGTTGAAGGTTGTTGTATCGAGATCATTCTGATTTATTAAGATTGGGCATTAAAATACTCATAAAACATGTGTCATATGCTTATATTATATCAAGATAAATATTTAAGTTTATTAATCCTTCATATCCCCCCCCCCCCCCCCGCAGCACTTTGAAAGTAGCTTTTTAAAAAAAAACAAAGTAGGTTTTCAATCAACAGCTGCGTTTTTTTGTATGTCCATATGGAGTTTGGCGAAAAAAACGACATCGGGACATTTCAACATTTGCCTTGGTCTGCCATTTTGTTCTGAACTATCTTACCAACAAACATTTGACATTTCTATACAAATTATCGATAACACAGCGACAATGGTAGTCTGGCAATACCGTTTTATCGGGACAAAAGTTAACTCCAGTTAATTATCTGGACTTAGCTAACTCTATATGGACATAGTTGTTGTTGTATTTAACATGTAAATTGTTTTGCTTTGTTGTCGTTTTTTTCACACAATTTTATGTGGACATGCAAAAAAACACAGCTAACTTTGGATATAATTATGTAATGTAGTAGATTGTGAAACTCTGCGTGGACACCATCTTTAAATTTTATTAATAAAAATATTTTTCTAACTTTTCTTGGCTTTTCAAAATGATTTTCTTCCACCCCCTTCGTGCAAGGGGAGGGGTGGGAGAAAATCAATAATGTAGTCCTATGGTTCCAAGAGTGCTGAAGCCAACGGGAGTTCTTCAGTCATCGTCTGGCCCTTGGTTTTCAATTTATAAGCAACATTTGGAGATTTAAACTGGTAAGTGGCAGCCCTTCTCTTGTCCTTCTGACAGTGTTGCCACCTTTGCAACACTTCTTAAAAGTAAAGTTAGGGCATGAACTATTTGTATACTAAAGCTCAACTCGTCAGGTCAAAATGAAAAGTTGGGCTCACTAACAGCCCCACTAAATGTTTAGCGAGCCAAAGACCATTTAATTTCAAACTTTTTTCACATATTCATATTCTAATGCAATTTTTGGCAGGTATTAGATTTTAAATCTCAACAGTATTTTTTTCAAAACACACCCTGCTACACAGTGACTTTTCTTGAATGCAATATCGTGAAATGTAGGAAACAAATCATCATCGTGCCCTGTAACCCCGGTTGCGGCATAGGGTGTCAAGGAAAAAAATACATTCAATTATTTTAGCGACAAGAAGGACGAAACTTATTTTAGTGAAAACCTTTCCACGCGAATTTTTTGATTTTACCAATTTATTTGGAGTTCCTTTCGCATTGATGTATAAATTTGGCTAAACATTTGTATTTTCTCTTGCCCATAAGCGAGAATATTGATTGTTAACTTATTCACCGAGTGAAAAATGAGCCTCGCCGCTAAAAATAAAGGTTGTGTGAACATTTTTCATCCAAACCCCTAATTGGTATGTGCTACGCATTTAAACACGTTCGCGTGATTAAAACAGGAATGTCACAGCCGGACCACGAAATGGATGCCCTTTATATGATACATTTTGAGAGTAACTGTATATCAAACATTAATGTTGCTCAATATTGTGTATTCCTTGAAAACACCAGCTTAATTAAAAATCAATATTTAAATGTTTTAAATTATATAATTTGAATGTGATAATTATTTTGTTTTGAATAATATTAAAGCCGAATTTGGAAGCTCGTTAAAAATAATACAGTGACAGGTGAAATTCTCTAAAATATTCGACTCCATTCGAACGTTTTATACACCAACCATAAAAAAGGACATGCAAACAAAAATCATCTCTTGTAGGAATTTACTACTACCTGTTCAAATTTTTAACTTCCAATATTAATACAAGTTTAAAAGAATTTTTACTACGTTCAAAAACATGAACTTTTTATTAATATAATTGAAGGTACAAAAATTAAATATCTGAAAATGCATAGTTAAAATACGTGGACGTTTTCCATATCTAAGCGCATTGGATATATCCAATGTATGTATGTAAGTTAAAAATAAAAACGTAAGAAGAGACAACCTTAGGTATATTAGGGAGAGAGTGTAAACTTTTAACAGGAGTCAACTGAAAAAGAAATCTAAAATGTTAATAACAAATAAAATTGAATAAGCTTTCAAACTCGCTCGCTTATTTCTGTGTTTACTGCAACTAAACGGAAAATAGTTTTGTTATCTATAAATAATATTCAGTGTAATTGAATTTTGAATGTGCTCTCAAGTTATGTTTGAAAAGTTAGGCACTTTCAAACATTCATGAAAAAAGTATATTTTTAAGTTCTATAATTTTCTTATCTATAATTTATAATTGATTAATTAATTTATTTCTGTATATTCTTTTACAAAACAATTCATAGTAGTAAACTCAAAACATGGTTTATATTTTATTTCGTACAAAAATACATAAATACATCCATACATCGAATTAATAAAAAAAATAATGCAAAACTGTATTTCAAGAAAATAATTATAAAAAAATCAACTGTTTTTTGGTTTAGATTTATATATATGTATATGTATATTTTTTTTTATTTTTTGGAAAAACTGAAGAAGTGAAGATGCACGACGTTAAACTATTTGTTTTTTTTTTCTGAAGAAATTTATTGTGGAGCTTTGACAGGGGCTATAATAAACACTGTAGTTTGGATTGTATTCCAATGTGAAATTATAGTTATATTTATATATATGTTTATATTTTTTTTAACGAAATCGAAAATCTATGTTTTATGAATTATTTATTATGATACACGATACATTATTAATTATAAATATCCAAAGAGAAAATAGTTTGTCCATTTCAGGTTTTCAACTGCAAGAAAAGAGAAAATATATGAATAAGTTTTATTGGTTAAAATTAACATTTGTATGAAATACATACTTTTATATACAATACGTAAATTTAAAGCAAATTGGATAAACATTCGAGGAAGTTTTAAAACAAGCAATATTTATTACTTCAATAAATTCCAACTGGTAAAAATTTGTTGGTTGACGGCCAGGAGGTCTACTCTTCTACTCCCTCTTCGTCCTTTAAAAACACACTCATTGAGCCTGTTTAGATTGGGAAGATTGAGACTGGCCACAGCAGTTTTTGAACAAGAGAAGTGATGGGTCAGAATCGAAACACAACTCAATGGGCTTTTTGTAACCAAATATTATGACGAAAACTATTTTTTTGAAAACCTTTTGGTTCATTAATTTTTGATGTTTCATTTCAAATTTGATTTCACTTCGCTTTGAAGTATAAACTAGGCTTTAAGGCTTATTCAGCCTTATTATGAGTTTCGCCCGGAAAATATTTCACCCGAAAAATTTTTGTTCCCCCGGAATTTTTAAAGCTATTATTAGTTTCGCCCGAACTTATCTTGTCCTAAAATAAACAAAAAAAACTTGCGCAAAGGGCACTAGTACCCTCTGTTTATCTTTCTTTGAGAACTCACAAAAAAGAGCAATTTTCATTTTTCGGATGAAACTCATAATAGGCGAAAAGTGAAATGTTAGTTTTTCCGGGTGGAATGTTGTTCTCGTGAAATTCATAATAAGGCTGATTAATTAGAGGAAAATAAATGACCCAATGGGTCGCTTAGGTCAAGGCAAACATTTTGTACCTTTAATTTAATACAATCAGTCTTATCGTGATTTTTACCCGAAAAACATTCCACTGGGAAAATTGTCATTTCACTTTTCGCTTATTGTGAGTTTCACCCGGAAAATTCTCGAATGTTCCACTTATTCAGCCTTACTATGAGTTTCGCCCGGAAAATATTTCACCCGAAAAATGTTTGTTCCCCCTGAATTTTTAAAGCTATGTATATGAGTTTCGCTGGAACTTCTCTTGGCCTAAAATAAACAAAAAACTTGCGCAAAGGGCACCAGCACCACCTGTTTGTCTTCTGTTCACCTTCAAAAAATAGTGATAGTTTAAGATCTTAATTACGATACATTTTGTCCGAAATGAGTACTCACAAAAAAGGGAAATTTTCTTTCGTGTGAGACTCACAATAGGCGAAAAGTGAAATTGTAATAAGGCTGATTATGGGTACTCCTTTCAGGCAAAATGTATACTAATTAAGAGCTAAAATGTTCGAAACTCACAATAGGGCTGAATATTATACACAGAATTGGTGGAAATTCGTTTTGAATATTTTGATTTTTCGCATGGAACTTTAGACCTTGGCAACACTTCTTAAAAGTAAAGTCTATGCCTAACCGAAACAATCTCGAATTATTTATTCGAAAGATGCAAAGGTTTCTTTGTAAAATTCTTTTAGATTCAAAAGTCATACCGAGTTCTGTTTTAAATTTGAATAGAAAAAAACTTGCGAGCTAATTTTACTTTCAAATTGAGGTTAAAATAGCGGTTATCATAAACCTCAGATTACCAAAGGTTCTGCAATCATAACATTTGTCTTTCAAAGGAACTCAACTTTTCATTCTGATTTATTAACTTATGATTTCCAAAATCAAAACCCCAAAAATATATACACATATGTACAAAATATAAATAGCAGTGCTTCCTAAAGCAACAAAAACAAAATTTGTTTTGCCAGAGTACTACATTGGCCAGAAACGAAATGGATTGTTTTTTGTGATCAGATGAATCAAAGGTTGTTCTTTTCGTTTGAACTGGTCGAAGACAGTTTATTAAAACGCCGAATACGACTCCACTTTATGACAAGGACCGTTAAACATTGAGGAGCCAAAATTTATGTTTGGTGTTGTTTTTCATACTATGGAACAGGGCTTTTTTTGGATTATGGATAAAATGATCACAAAAATGTTTTTTGCCATAATTAACAAAGTCTTGCGGAATGGATTATGGCACCTGTTATGACTCGCGACTCGCAATTAAAAAATTGGCGAATGTGAATATGTGGCATTGCCGTTTGCAACTCGTCTAAATTAAGTTCGCCTGAAATATTAAAAATTTCGCAAATTTAAATGTCGCACAATACCTTTAGCAAATATTCGCCTCTGTCGTGTAATTCCGGGTGACTGAACAAAATCGCAAGTCATAATAGGGTTTTTTTTTTTAGTTTTGGATGGGATTAAACCACCCAAAACTAAAAAATTCAAGCTAAATATTTCCTGTATGAACACTTTTTCCATCCGACCAATACTGCCGTGTTAAGAAGAAAAAACGTAAGTGTATTTTTGACATTTCGAGATAAACACATTTTTCTGTTTCTATGTCTATGTTTTTTGTTTTGCTGTTGAGTGTTTTTTTGTCGTTTTTTACAAGTAAATAATTTTGTTTGCCTTGATTATTTATCAGATGTACAAATGCTTGTATGGTAGTCACTTTTTTTTTTAATTGAGTGCTAAAACTTCAATTGTTCATAAAAAAAACACGGTTCTTTGAAGGAACGTCATTTTTCTTAAGCGTTTTAAGCCATTACAAAAGCAAGTAAGGGCTTTTATTTTTAAGCCTAGTACGCTGCTGATGCGAAACGAAATTTTTAGTTGGTCTAGAACAAGACAACGAAATGCTACCGAAAACGCAGCGAAAAAATATTCATTGACAGGTACACCAATTTAAAAATTCAAAACCAATGCAACTGAAAAAAAAAAGAACACAGACAGCCACGCTGTAATGAAAGAAAAAACAAAAATACACACAAATGTCATTTTTCCGCACACAATAAATGGCCTGGGTAATTAATTGTGTGCGAAAAGAGTGTAGACTTCTCAAAAAGTATGCAACAATTTTTCAGTTTCGTTCATCGAACAGCGTACTGCAGAACGAAAAGTAGAACTAAATTTTTAGTTTATGATTTCGTTGTGTCATTTTTGTATGGGATTTTTCGTTTCGCATCAGCAGCGTACTAGGCTTTAAAGAATAAAATAGCAAACATATCAAATATGTTTTGTCAAAACTGGCCTTAACTCAAAACAGCCAAAAAGTCAGTTACGTATTTTTCTCTTAACACGGCTGAATAGGCATTCAAATAAATCGATGTACAAAATTTACGTCAATTTTGGGATCTCTTTTCTGGCAACAGCTGTTTCGTCATCGGGGGCCTATTCTGAAAAGCGCGGCGGATCGCTTTCAATGGCGGATTTGCATTTTCCTATTCTGAAAAGCGATTCGCTTTTCATTCGACCGCATATGGAAAGCGAAAGTGCTTTCCAACTAAATGTCATTCTGTCAGTACGTTTTGAAAGCGATAGATGTGAAGCTGACGAACTAGTGACGGATCGAAGCAAAATATAAATAATTACATTAAAAATGTTTTGTTTCTCAAATAAAAATGTTCTTTGATTGTTTCTGTAATTTTTTTTCAAATAAAAGTGTGTTTTGATTTTATGTCATTTCGTGTTTGAAAACGATAGGTATTTAGGGGACGGATTGTTGGCGGATTGAAAGAAAATGCAATTACGAGTGTTAAATTATGTTTAAATATTTTTCACCTCATTCTTAGCATAGCATTTAAAAACACACTTATGGAGTCCAACGAATTGTTTTATTTTTTAGACAGGTGCAACAAATCGCAAAATTATGAATTAAAATACTTTTTGCATAAATGGAAAAAAAATGTTTGCTGACACGGTCCTTCTGTCATATTCTTGGAAACAGATGATATTTTAATGAGAGAGTGGAAGTGAAAATGGCATAGAAGAAGAAGTAGAAGTTACTTCTTCTTCTTTGGAAAATGGGAGTGGCCTGGAATTATTTGGAATTTAAATGAGAAAACTGGAATGATCGTTTTTGTTCATTTTCGCTTTTGGGAATAACCCAAAGCGAAGACGGTCGAAATTGAGGTATCGCTTTCAATTCGATCCGCCGCGCTTTCTAGAATAGGCCCCGAGGTATCGCTTTCAATTCGATCCGCCGCGCTTTCTAGAATAGGCCCCCAGCTGTATTTTATCAAGGGACTACAACAGAAACCTATCCAGATCGCTACGTGTTTTAACGCGGCCGTTGATGTGACTTACAATTGTTACGAAAATGACTTTACGTCGTTGTACATAATTAGATTGAAAAGTTTGTGATCATATATGTGTTCGCTGGTCTGTTTTAGTCTGACGTTTATGAAAACAAACTAAATTTTGCATCTTTGAGCGCTTTAAATTAAGAATTAAAATACAGAAG
Organism: Dasysyrphus tricinctus; assembly: GCA_963921185.1. NCBI lineage: Eukaryota > Metazoa > Arthropoda > Insecta > Diptera > Syrphidae > Dasysyrphus > Dasysyrphus tricinctus. The sequence continues at coordinate 102,530,280 of OY992531.1, forward strand.
AAGGCAACCAGTGAATTCCTTTTATTAATAAAATCGTATTCAGCCTATCACAGGCCTGGTCGTAGAAGAATTGTACTCCGAGTACAGAAAAAAAAGGATCACAGCTCCCGTCATATCATAAATATTGCTACGAAATGCCGGAATCATAAAAAGTGGTACCACAAGTCTGAATTACGTATTAATTTTTTGGCTAGGAGGGTCGATACGGAACTGTTTTCGAAGCTGATGCGCAACGCAGCTGATGCTGAAACAAATGCATAAGCAACTATCCATCAAGAATTTTTTGAAGTTTGCGAATCACTTGCAAGTGTGCAATAATGAACAAATTACACGAAAAGTGAATCTTTTTTGTGGATTTATGCAGCATCGATGCATTAGTGAATGTACATTTTTTATTCTTATGGCTAAAAATATTGGCACCCAGTAATTTTAGATTGAAAAAAAAAAAAACGAATTAAAAAATTAACAAATAAATAAAAACACAAACAATTTTGCTTCAAATAAAAAACAGGAAGTTTAATAAACAAGAAACAAAAAGATGCACAAATTGGAAAGCAAGAACTTACAATCTATATTAAGGGTAAATGCATTTAGGCATTGTAATAATTTTTTTATAATATCAGTAATAAATAGATATTTTATTTTTTTTTTGCACAGCATTACAATTATTGATTAAAATAGTATTTTATTTAATAATAAAAAAATATATCCAACCTTTTAATCCTAAAATTCCATCGGTTGCTTGCTCTGCCGCCATCTATCTCTGTTGTTCTTCTTCTATCCGAATCAATTTTTAAAAAGAAATAAAATACTTTGATACCATCTTTTTTGCTGCTATCGTTTTGCTTGCTTTCCCATTTAATTGTAATCGTAGATGTTAAATAAACGTTATTCAGTTTTTTTCTGTACGAATTGTTTCTCGTTTGTTTCATTTACATTTATTTTGTTGTTGTAGTAGTTGTTACTGTTGCTGCTGGTCTTGTTTTTGATTTGATTTTTTTGTTTTTTAAATATAATATATATAATTTTTCAAAAATTGTAAAATAAAATAAAATAATAATAAAAGATGAAACATCGATCAAATCCACATTTGATGTCGTAGTTGCTCTCTTAGAGCAAAAGACATTTGGTCTTCTTCTTCTTTTTGACTTGGAGGGCGGCTCTAGTAGCCGTTTCGAAAACATCTCTTACACCTTCCTTTGACTTGGCGGAACATTCCAAATAAGCAAAAGCATTAATTTTTTCGGCCATGGCACGGCCTTCTTGTGGCTTCACAGGTTCTTGCTTCATTTTAGCTAAATCCTTAAAAAGTTTAATTAAATTACAAGATCTGTAAATCAGAATTTATTATTTCATTCAACTTACTCTAATTGTGTTGGGGTCATTTCGAAGATCTTTCTTATTTCCCACTAAGATAATAGGGACATTTGGACAAAAATGTTTAACCTATTTAAAATTTATAATAAATTTAGACAAATTGAAATATTTGTAGTTAGTAAAAATATTACTTCGGGTGTCCATTTTTCTGGAATATTTTCTAACGAGTCAGGTGAATCGACTGAAAAACACATTAAAATAACATCTGTATCTGGATAACTCAGCGGCCTAAGTCTATCGTAGTCTTCTTGTCCAGCTGTATCCCATAGAGCCAGTTCGACCTTAAATAAGATTAATTCATAATTAATATAATAATTAAAACATAATGTACTTCATAAAGTGTGAAAAAGGACCAACAAAATGGCCAACATTCCAAATAAAAATTTTACAATATAAATAGGAACATTAATATTAGTTAATTTTATTAAAACTAGTTGTTCTTGTGACAAATTAAATTTTGTAAATAATGGTGCCTTGATATTCTAATATATTTGAATACATATATTACGAACAAAATTTAAATGCTCTTCGACGATAATATTCAATTCATTCCAAGCTAAAGGGTGGTTAAATTTTAAGGGCCGATGTTGATTTTGAATAAAATACAAATTATTTAGGAAATTATTGTCATTTCTGTTTATTATGATAATATTGGTATGGTTCAATTATGAATGGAACAAAATATCGGCCAAATGGCCGCCGCGACCTCGGCGGCACACCTCCATCCGATGATCCAAATTTTCGATGACGCTGAGGCATAATTGAGGTTCTATGCCGTTAATGTGCCCTTTTCTTTCAAATAACCCCAAAGAAAGAAGTCCAACTGTGTCAAATCACATGATCTTGGCGGCCAATTGCATCGACACCACGTGAGATAACACGGCCATTGAATTTGTCGCGCAAAAGAGCCATTGTTTCGTTAGCTGTGTGGCAAGTGGCACCGTCCTGTTGAAACCACATATCGTCCACATCCATATCTTCCAATTCAGGCCATAAAAAGTTCGTTATCATGTCACGATAGCGAACACCATTCACAGTAACTGCCTGACCAGCCTCATTTTGGAAAAAATACGGCCCGATGATGCCGCCAGCCCATAAAACGCACCAAACAGTCACTCTTTGTGGGTGCATTGGTTTTTCGACAATCACTCTTGGATTATCATATGCCCAAATGCAATTCTGCTTATTGACGAATCCACTGAGGTGAAAATGTGCCTCATCACTGAAGATGATTTTCTTCGAAAATTGATCATCCGCTGTTGCCATTTTTTGCCACCATTCTGACCCTTGACGACGCTTGAAATCATTGTATATCCAATCTATAGTATTCTCATGCAACATTATTATTTTTGGTCGATAGGTTCGCTGTGATCGCCTTACCGAGATCCCTTAACAAAAATTAGTATTACATTTGGACGCATAGATGGCCACGAGCTTTTTTTCTTCATGAGAATACTATAGAATTTATATACAATGCTTGAAATGATCAAGAGTTCAAATTGAGTTAGTCTGAAATTGAGAAATGTCAAATGAAATGCAGAAAAAAACTTGACGTTTAGATGTGGTTCACATTCAACATCGGCTCTTAAAATTTAACCACCCTTTAGGAAAGCACAACAACGTCCGTTTATGTCCTTAGGGTTTGAAACATAAAAATCCGATTGAAATGAGTGCCAGCACGATTCCCCGAGTCTTATTGAAAGCTAAGCTGTTCGCTTACTCTCAAAGAAAGGTGCATTTGTTAAAAAAAAGTGCAGCGTCTTTCTTTTGCTAAACTTCACACCAAATGCACTATTAACCGGCCATCCCAAATGTATGTATTTATGTATTTTAGTTTCTTGGCTTTTGCTAGATGAAAACAAAAAACGAAAGGTAATTTTTTTTGACGCAGTAATTTACTTTTAGATTTTATTTGACTAGCCTACCCGTGCGAGACCTCTCGCGCCAATAAAAATGAAAACTGCTCATAAAGTTTTGTATTTATATAGAATTCATTCAGTTGAGATAATTTTGAAAATTAAATTGCAAGAAGCATTTGGTTTGTTTTCTTTTTCCATAATTTGTTTAATAGCTGCGTTTTATTATCTCCGGGTCTGGGTCGAGGCTATCTCTTAATACTTATTACAAAAACAACATGGGATCAAGGCTTCTACCGAAGTTTATGTCAATAACATAGAAATAAGTTTTCACTCTGACCAGCAGGTGGCTATTTACCATTTTTAATCATGTCACCGATTTGTCAGCAGTGTAAGGAAAAGAGACAGGATAAACATGAAAAATAAGTAAACAAAAGATAAAAAGAGATAGATATATAGCACTGTTTTCGCACTAACCCACATCGTTTTATTTTCACGAGGACGATGGTTGATTTATATAGATGTGTGGTGAATTTACATGCTTCTGCATCTGCAGAATTGAAGTATATTGGAGTTTGACAAACCACAATGCCAAAAACTTGAATTGAATACTTAAAGTCCCGTGTCTACACTATGCAGAAAAAATGCTTTCAGTTCCAGAATATCATTCCCTATCTCACGCAATACATACACCTGTCACCTGCACAATAAAAAAATTCATCATGCCCGGCACTCATGCCAAAGATTTATTGTTGAAAGTGGTGCATCGGTGGATTTTGGGTGAAATCTTCGTTCTCTTTCTGTCACACATAACATCTACGTTTCTCAAGGATGCGCCTTTTACAACAACAACCATTTATAGGGGCACTTATGAAGATGAACACGTTCGTTTGCATTCGTTTTGCTCCGTCAATAATTTGACAGCAAAACTGAAACATTTTGTTGAGGAGAGGTTGCTGAGGTCTCCGAGATCTCATTTTTCTGAACATGCTTAATGAGTTCTTTTTAGAGCACCTTATATGAACAGACCTAAGTATGGAATGGAAAATAAATTGTCAAAATAAACACTTCCATTTTCCAATCGTTTTGGACACTGATCTGTTTTGGACAATTTGATGAGAAATTAGTTCTGTTCTGTTAAGTGTGATACACATGATCAAACCTGAGTGCCATCCGTGTTGGATATCAAACAGAACTGATAATGATGCTGAATGCCAGGCTGTCACTCACAACTATTGCTCACAAAATGTTTTGATACTGCGTGACAACCCTCGGTTTGTTGGGTGGTCAATCGATGATGTGTACACAATTTCATTCATGAGCCGTCATTCACGGAACAAAACACGAATTTTTATAGCGAATTAGTGGAAAAAATGCAAACAAAACAAAAAAACTGTGTGTCATGTAAAAGGAATTAACACGATTCGTGGCGGAAATAGCCTCAAAATAAAATGAAACAATTTTCTGATAGTAGTGGAATTTCTTTGCCTGACGCCCAACAGAACTGATAAGTGTGTACGCGAAACTTTTCACGCATTTTTGATATCCAACACTGGTGACACTCAGGTTTGATAATGTGTACCACGCTTTAACCTGAATAGGTGAATGAAAATGAAGGTAGGACCACACTTGACATTGGAGGAACTAAAAAATGCAAATGATAAATGTCTGATCTTCGTAAAAGCTATGTAAATGCAAATATTTTGAGCGTAAATGTATATATGCACAATATCAAAACTCACATGCATTGTAAAATGATTTAAAAAAGAAGGAGATAGATACGAACAATGCAAACGATAATTCTGGACAGTCTTGACGATGATGAAAATCAGAAAAAGTGTTCACAAAGTGTAATTCAAAATTAGGGAAAGCAATTTATTACAACAACAAAAAGATTGTGTTTGGAAAAATAGATCAATGTAAATGCCAACTTAGTGAACAGCTGTAAAGTTTCTTTTTTCTTTGATTCTGACGTCCGGGGGAAATTTCAAATTGCAAATTACCACATGTAAACAAAGCAACCATGCATTTTTGACTACGTTAATAGGGTATTGGAGTGAGATTGAAGCTCGCTACTACTCTTTGTAAACCTGAAGGAAAAATTACCCGAATTCAAACATTTTCAAATTCTGGTCACTCAAAATCGATGAAAAGTACAGATATCTCGAAATAAATCAAAATGGACTTAGGGAGTTTTCATTGAACGACGACGATATATACAGTACAGACGATATACATATATAGTATGTTAAAATTCTAAATATATAGATACAAAATTTTTTGCTCATCTATTATTTGTATACTGAAGTGTAGTTCCGTCAACGTCAAGTGCTTCATAACCTTTATTTTTATGCACCCCATATATTGAACAGACCTAATTTCCCAATACGATTGGAAAGTGGAAGTGTTTGTTTTAAAAATTCATTTTCATTGGAACTTGAAGTGTTCATTTTCATTGGAATAATATTTAATTTTTGAATCGTTTTTTTTTTGATAAAATTATAAATATTTATAAAATAAAAATTAAATTCGCTTAATCCTCGGGAAATTTCGAATCTTTTGACACCTCATTCATTAAAATCGGTTCAGTGTGTGAGCTTATAAAGGGAGACATACTACAGAAATAATATATATGATCACTTCACGAGAGATCTCGAAAAATTTTCTCCGTCAAAATTGGGCAAGTTTCAAAATTTAAAATTCATTCAGAATTCAAAATTGGTTTTCCCAGTATTTCGCAGCTAAAGCCTAGTACTCAGTTCGAGTGAAAATGAAATTTCCATACAAAGTACAGGTTAATTCACAGCGATGGAATTCGCAATGAGAGATGAGTACCCAAATTCGAGAGTGAAATATAAACTGAGAGTCCTGTTCATGGACTGAGATTTCTGAGGTCTCTAAAATCTCATTTTTTTAACATGCCTATTTAGTATTGCTTTTTACGCTTAAGTTCCCATTTAAGTAAAAACAAAGTCTATAAAAATAAAAAAAAAATTTGGTGGCTGGACCATTCATGTGTGCGTGTTGTTGGCAGGAATAGAGAACCTACAATTTTTTACCGAGTCCGTACGGTTTGATGAGAAGCACTTAGTCATGACAACAGATACTTTTGGAGGATTTTTCAATCAATCGCAAGAAGGCAGTACCTCGGAAAAAATGTTTGTTTTTAGGTGGTAGCGGCTGGGAATCGAACAAATAACCCAAACTGCCTATATAAAAATGTGAATGTGTACTTAAATTATTGATGATGGGATCCCAAATGCGTGATAGTTTAAAGCTGCCAAATTATTTTAATTGCTTCGCGAATAAGACAAGGAATATAATGCGGCTCAACAGTAAGAACCCCAGCCTGTTTCAAATGGATCTAGTGTTGTTACCGCATTTTTTTGTAACCTACAGCTACAAGTTACTCTGTTAGTGTGTGGCGTTTGGAGTGGAAAAAGACCCTTGGGTAATTAATACCCATTTTTTTGTTTAAGTTTGATTTTAATTTGTTTGATGGTCGCTGTCACATATCATGTGGACACACTGAACAAGATATAAGTCGAATTGCTGTTTTTTCGTAAACTTTTAGGCTTCTATGATTTTAGACCTCAGAAAATCACAATGGCGCAACTTTTAACTTCACTGAAATTGTCAACAAATTTCAACCAATGGTACGCCTTTTTTTACTTTTCAGAGCATTTGTGTCAAACTATTCCACCCACAGATCCGCAACTGATAGCCAGTTTTGTTTCCAAGGCCCGGGGTTAAACCCAAGTTAAGTCAGTTGTACAAATATTTAACTCGAGGTTCAGCAATTTTAACTCACTGACTTTGTTGAATTAACTGAAGTTCAAGGATGGTTCAGGTATTAAATTAGCTACTATTACATACTTGAACCTTGAACCATCGCTAATCCTCTTTAATTCCGCCTAAATCAGCCAGTAAAAATATTTGAACTACGGATCAAAATTTGAACCACGTTTGTACAACGGGACCTAAGTTTACTACGAGTTAGCTCATCTAATTTGGTGAGTTATAAATCAGGGACTTAACTTCAGAGTTTTTTGACAGAAATATTTTGTTAAGACGATTTCCGTTGTGGCACCATCTCGATTTCGATAGTGAAAAAGCATGAAAGGTTGATATCCATCCTTCGATTTCAATAGATTTTTGATAACTGAAAGATAGTGAGCGGAAGAAAGCAAACTTGGGATCTCATCATCATTAATTCACGGTCGATCGATTGCTGCTTCGAACACTGTGATATTGTGAGTACGGATCACTCACAATATTAGGCACCTCATGGACAACAGCAACAGCGTTGTTGTTTCATCGAAAACATTAGAGCCTTAGAAAAAAAAAAACTAAATCATGGCGTAGGTTGAAGTGACTGTGAGTGGGAATACTGCTTAATGCGCTCACGCCAAACACAAATTAAATTAGGCACGGAATAGCCAATTTGTGAGCTTTTTATTTGTTTTTATTTATGTACCTAGTCATGATATGTTTATCATCTCTGCAGAAATATTTTCCCATACAAATTTCGTTTAGGCGGAGGTACATACATTTATCTGGTTTTTGAGGTTAAACCATAGTTTACGCCATTGGATGAATAGCTTAACTATAAAAAAGACGAAACAAAAACAAAAACCTTTGAAGTTGAAAGTCTACAACTGTGGAATGCATATAAAATAAACTGCAACAAGTTAACAACAAGAGTTTAAGAATTTTTACAAAAATATAAAGTTTGTTAACCAAAATTAAAAACAAATATGAATTTTTAAAAGTAGGACAAGTCACACCAAATTTTAACTTAAATCACTATAGGTACATATTAAATTAAAAATAATTATTCATGAAATAAGAATTAATTGATGCTGAATAACTAAGCTTTTTAGAAGAAACCTCAACAAGATTTCTTCGCAAGACATCATAACAACTCTCCTTCTTTTCTTTTACGAATTGATTGGGTACCTGCGATAAAATAAATATAGCATAAATTGATAACAAGTGATAAAATTTACTGGAGAATTAAGTTCTGAGATTTCAGAAACCCGTACTGGCTAAATATGACATTTCACATGGATGTTTATCTCACTAATTCGAAATAAACAGAACTTTTTCTGTCCACAATACCATTTTACTGTCTGTATATGTACAGTTGTGAACACGAAAATAGCAGTGGGTTTAAAATAAACGAACAAATTATATATGTTCAACCGTTCTTGTGGAATACTGGGGTTAAGGTCCAGTGTTGGGGAGACGTCACACATACTGACAGGATCAAATACCACGAACAAAAAACAACATTGGACTCATCTACCCGTAAAATATTACGCACACAGGAAATCCAACATAGTTTCTTGCAAAATGCATCCGCTCTATATGTTTTGTGAGAGATGGCTTTTTTTCGGCATGCTTGCTCCCAAATTTTCTTCTATGTTTTTTGGTGAGAGATGGCTTTTTCTTCGGCATGCTTGCTCCCAAATTTGCCTCTACGAGTCTTCTTCTCCAGTTCATATTACTCATAGTAAGAATTAGCTCTTAACGAATGTCAATTGCCGATTTTTGTGGTTTTCTTTCTGGATTGTGCGCATTTTTTATAGAAGTTGAGATCATTTAAGCCGAACAACAACAAATGTGCAGCATTTCCTTGTATGACTTACTTTCTCTGAGGAGCGACGGAATTAATTTGCGGTGCTCATCAGTGAAGTGTTTAATACGGCCTACTTTTGAAGAAAAAAATATTACTTATGGGTGCTTGTTTACGTTCATATTTCTTTTAAAACACTTCTTCTACTAAACTCACTTGTTTTCGGTCTATTGAAATTTGAAAGTCTAGAAACAAAAGTAGAAAGCCTTCAACAATGTCTGTGAAATCAGTGCTATTTTCATGTTCACAGCTGTACATATTTCACCGACCACACAAAATGCGTAGACTGATTAAAAGAAGATTTAACATCTTAGATGGCAAGAAGGACTTTTTGCCAATGAGAAGGTTTATGAATTTATAATTACATACAGTGCTCAAGACTTTCGTGGAGCACTTAATGTACAACAAACAAATCAATGAAATACTGAAAAAATAGAATAAAAATTACGAAAGTAACAAAAGACCTATCTTTTCCAGGGCTGTAAATATGCCAAAGGAATCTGAAATGACCCTTCACCTATTAAACCTTGTACCTACATTTATTTATATTTTTACATTTAATGGCTTAAACATTTAAGTTCAACAAAGACAATAGTGATAATGAACTATAAAGCTAAATTTTGTATATGTATTGACCTGTATAATTTATTTATTTGCATCTACATACCTACGTATGTATGTATACAAATATTTAAGCTTATAGAATAAGGTACATACATATTTTGAAAACTACAGAAAAAAAAATAATTTTCATCAAGGTAGGTTACAAAGATCTCATGATAACACGAATATGTCATTTTGGCTCCAAACATTTTAAATTCTCGAATTTAATCAAAAATTCAATTTGCTTTTATTTTTGTTTGTACCTAGTCCTGTTTTAAGAATATGTGTATTGTGCTTCCCAATAATCTCTTATTTTAAAACCCTTGTTTTACCTACATATCCAAGACAAAATTAAGTTCTTATCATTATAACAAGTTAGAAAGAAAGAACCACTAGCATAACTCAGTTAATTGCCCAAAAATAGCTTTAAGAAACGATAACACATGAAAAATTATGTTTGTATATATAAATACCTCATAAATATAGGTGAGTATGGTATTTTTCCCCCTGGAGAAGGTAAACAAAAAAAAGCCTTTACAGCGACAAATTAACTAAATGTACCTATATCGTGAAACGTACCACTTAGCAGAAGTAATGCGAACCGGACTTTTTTTAAACAAAAAATTCAAGTAAGGTAGGTAGGTATAGAAAGAAAAAAATTGCTCACGTGAAGAAAAGAAACATGGTTGGAGATTTGTGATAGAACATAATTACATCATCGCGAATTGTAAGACCGACACAATTCATCATTTTATCGATGTGCAAATGAATATGGCTAAAAAGTATTTAATTTTAAATAACCCCTTATCAAGGCCAAGTAAGCGCCGCATTCAACGAACTCCACTACTTCTGTCTCCCTAACCCTCCTTTTCATGCAGTAGGATTTCTCCCGACTTTCAGCGCATCTCATTGGGGATAAAATAGTTTATGTATATATTCGAATCAAGCACCTAATTAATTTGCTTTATTTTAAGGAATCAATAACAAAAAGACACACAAAAAACACAATCTTCAAGTACAACAGGCTTGTTGAATGTCGAATCTCATTCTTACACACACATTCATACTACACACCCTTCCACACTTCATTATCACACATCTACAAGAATATATTGAAGCAAATCAAATAAAAAGTAGCTGCTGGCTCTCTGATGATGATTTGGTTCCGTTGAAAAATTCCTTAAGTAATTATGAGTCATTTCCTTGTGGAGCTATAATTCTTGCTTCGCTCGTCATAATGCAAACGATAGAATTAGAGGAGCACCAAACTGAATTTAAAGAGCCATCACATTTCACATAATAAGTCTATAAACTTAACTTAAGCTAATCAAAAGCAATCTGTTGCTTCTAAGGCAGCAGCAACAAATTGGGAGATATCTCACGAACAAATAAAAAAATATTTCCCTTAGTTACAAAACATGCAGAAGAGCCGCAGAGAATAAAAAAAAGTGGTTTTATTATTATTATCTATACATACCTGTTTGCCATCAACTTCGATATCTGCGACATAGTTCTCGAAGACTGTTGGGACATAGACCTCTGGAAATTGATCCTTACTGAAGACTATGAGGAGACATGTTTTACCACAAGCACCGTCGCCAACGATAACTAACTTCTTGCGAATTGTCGCCATTGGTTCTGTTTTTAAAATATTTTTTTTTTTTTAAAGAAAATAAATATTATATTAAATCACTCGATATGTAGCTATCATTCAATTAGAAATTTTATAATTTTGCAGAAGATCGTATTGAAATGGTACTTTTTTCTGTAGCACGTATAATCAAGTATTCTCGCAGAGAAAAGACGAAAAAATAAAATGTGTGTATATAGTAGTATGGATAAATGTGCAGTAGCAGCAGAAGAAAAAATAATTTATTCTTTTGGCCACTTTATTATAAACACAGAAAGTATATCACTAAAATTTGTTAATTACTTTATATTTTGTATACTGCTACGAGAAATATGATTATTAAAAAGTTTAGTTTCCGATGGAAAATTATTTAATTCGACGGGATGAACAACGCCTTTAAATTATTTGACGACAAGAACGAGAGCGAGATACAAATAAAATGGCGACATACAAAATTTCGCTGAATACGGACGATTTACGTACTGCTCGTGACAGTGTTCCCATGCATACTTTTTTAATCAAACTTCACAAATGTAGTGAAATAGTATTGATAAAAGTAGGTAACTACTATTCAGAATTTCTACTAAACGTCAGGAAAATTCTCTTTTTAATTAATTAATAAATGATTTAGTTGATTAAAAATTGATAAGAGCATTGAATATTAAAAAACAGGCAAAATTAAAAAAAAACTTTTTTGACTTTAAAATATTGACTTTAAAATTTAATTTCCCAAAAATTTTTCACTTGAACAACTTGATTGAAAATAAATTACAGAATGGAATGTTGGCTTAAAATAAATTAAAGCACATTATTGTATATGTTTTCGATGATTTTGAACATTTTTGTTTCTTTTATGCATAGTTTACACTTTCCATGCGAAAAAAAATGAAAATTTTCAGCACGATTTTCTACCAATTCTGCGCACCCCACTGAATAATATTCAAGCCTTGTTTGCCTTGGTCTAAGCCAATAGGCCCAAAAATGGCAAATAATTATTGTTGGATGCAAAAACCATTTGCATGCAAATAATGCCTCGTGGTAAATAAATATATATTTTGTTTAAGTGTAAGCCGTACATCAAAAAAATGTAAGCCTAGTTTACAGTTCCCGTGGGCAAAAAAAAATCTATGCAAATATTATCGCATGTCAAAAATAATTGAGGTGAGATGAAAAAAAAACATGGCTATCATGCAAAACAGCAGCACTTGTTTTGCATGCGAAAAAAGTGTGGTGATTACAGTTTACAGTTCCCATGCGAAAAATAAATCAGAATTTTCAAAACGATTTTCTGTGCACTAAATTGAATAATATTCAAGGCCAAAAACTTTTGCTTTGGTCTAAGCCACCCATTGACTCATTTTTTCCACAATAAAGCTTATTTAAAGAAATACCAGATTTTAACACAGAAAGTTATAAAAGATATTCAAAGATCCCACCCTGGTTTCCGATGCTCATTTGAGCTCGCCTGATAATACATACTTGATATAGAATTCTTAATCATTTTGGGTGTAATACTTGGGTACGCAACTTAAATTCACGCATTCAAGTTTTCCATCGAAATATTTCATGCAAAAAATCAAATTTCAAAAAAATCAAATTTTCTTGGATTACCTTTTATTAATTTTTTTTTAAGAATTTTAAATAAGCTTTATTGCGAAAAAATTTCTTTTTCTTTAAGAAAATCGATTGAACTTTCATGAAAAAAACATTTTACTCAGTAACGTGTTTTTTGATAGCACAACTTTAAAATTATAAACATCGCGTTTGATAGTTAATTGCGGGAAAGCCGTTATCCGCACAAGAAAAATTTGCTTGGCGAAGATAAATGCAATTAAAAGAAAACGGCACTATAATAATAAGAACCTTTATAACTTCTAAACAAAGCGAAAACGAGAAAATTACATCTTAAGTTTTTCGACTTTAAATGATCTCAGGAACCCAGGTTTTTCTTTCCGGCGGTGACTGTGGGATACCCTGTATATACATATTTATAACAAATTTCTAAGATGAGTGGAAGTGATTAATAAAATCTTTCCTTCCGCTTTTTTGGTCACTGTGTATTTTGGCAATGAAACAAAAGTTACATATGCTTTCCCGACGTTTCGGCAGGGGTTGCTGCCTTCCTCAGGTGAACTTTATTAAGACAAAAAATATATTTGTTACAATTTAGAAAGCAATAACAATTAAAACAATAAGAAATACCACTCACTATTTAGAAGTTATTAAGTATTAGGATTTAATATTGTCAATATTAAATTTTAAAGTGTCCAACAGGAATTGGTCAAAAATTGGTGACAAATTGCCAGTTTTGGTCAAATTTTGCAACAGACATAGTATTTTCTAGTCTGTTTTCGTTTTACCATAGTATGTTTGTTCGTGTACTTCCCAAAACTAACAATTTTAGTTCAATTTTATTTGTGTACAAGAAAATCTCGAAAGGAAAAATCTCAAGCAAAAATAGTTAAAAATAAAATAGTTTTTGTAATAGAATCACGAGGGAGTAATCAGTACACTGCTATGGAATAGTACATAATAGGTTGAAGAAGTGATTTGGACCAACGCGAAATCGGCCCAAAATTTTTAACAGTCTGATGTTAAGTTTTCTAACTTTTTAACAAGCATCATGCTTAAACTATTTTTAAACAATCTGCAGCTTAACACGTCGAAAGACGAAGTTTCATATGGAGTTAATTCGATACTAAAAAGATAAAATAGGTACACTTAACTTTTGATGTTAAGCTGGTTATAGATGATCGAGCCACGCCTCGGTTGAATTTCAGATTGACTGAAAATTCAAATGGATCGACGTCCGATCTTCCCCACACACGATGGGTTTTGCATCGGCGCGGGGTAATATTTGACTGTTTGCCTCTATCGCCAGCTTTAAACTTGATTTAAATTTTCAAAATGATGCGCAAGCATATCTATCATTCAAAAATGGATCAACAAAATTTGAACAGGACGGTATAGAAAACGTGGAGGTTAACAGTCTGTTCGTGACGATCCGAACATTTTAATTCAAACCATCGGTCGTCATAACAAATTTTACTGTTCGACTAAAGTGCCTTGCATCTGAGCTGTGAATTACGAACTGCTAATTGCGAATAGTCCTGAATTATGAAATTTAGGACATTAAAAAACGAGTGCAATAAAAAGTGAATTTTTTATTCGCTGCTTTGTGGAAATTTCTTGTTGGACGCGTAAAAAATATAAAAATGGTAAATTTTATAGTTTAAACTAATTTTAAGCCGTGTTTTCTCTTTAGAATTGTAGATTGGATCGCTTATTTACCTTGTCGAAAAGTTTAAACAAGAATTAGTTAGTATTTGCGCTTGAAATTGCTTCTACAAAATTATTCGCATTCGAAGGCCGCAACTCATGTGAAAGGCACTTAAATGATTTGAACACAAGGGTTTACTTTTGGACGACATTATTTTTAAGAAATAAATTCCCAAATTGTAAAGATTAAAAAATAATATTAAATTAATAACAATTATTAATTATAAACATAAATTATAAATATTTTTTCAATAGATCCACTAAATATAAACTTTCTTTTCAGACACCTTGTACCTATACGAATATTTTTAAATTTTTGTATTAAAATTAATGCTAATATTAGTAGTTTTATAAAAGAATAAAGTTTTGAGGATATGTATGTACATGTATTATGTAGTTTGTTAAAGTGTTTGGTAAGAAGTAAATATTGGAATGATGTTAATATGAACCATTTTATTTTGTTAAGTTTGGATCAAACTATTTACATGAACTAGTTTTACAAATACAAAGTAAGAGTACCTCCAATTTCAGTACCTATTTTCTCATGAGATTTTTTTCTCCTACAACTAAATCTTCAAAATAATGAAAATAATGAAAGTAAATTTCAAAATATAAAACCGAAAATTTTAAATAGATCGTTTATTTAAGTGCATTTAAATGCACATCTTTCACAAAAAAGCAGAGAAATGGAAAGAGAAAAACTATGTTGTTTTCTTTAATGGAAAGAAAAGTATGAAACAAAATAGAGAATAATGGGGCATATTCATAGATGTTGTTTAAGCTGTTGCTATACAAAACTGGAGTTTACCTGATGGAGTTTAAATATGATAAACTTCAGATTTGCCTAGCAACAGCTTATACAACATCTATGAATATGCCCCAATATGTATTTTAGTTTTGTATATTTGTTTTTGTTCTACCAGAATTTGGATTTTACACCTCAGACTGACGTGAATTTGTGGTTTGAAAATGTTGATACATAATTACTTTGAAAATGAAAGATACCATTTTTCATTTGTATCGTAAAAGGTAGTCATAAGCTATAATTTCGCTGATTAAAGCCAATATTGCCTTAAAAGTAAGATCTAATTGTAAGTTTAAGAGTATGAAATTTTTGTATTTCAAAAATTAAAGCCTTTTCATTGATTTTGTGAGCTTCAATACAAGTATAAGTTTGATCGTTTTATCGGGAGTTTTTTTATTACCTAAACAATAGGTTCTTGCCTTTGACTTCCAAATTTTTAGATATATTCTGTCAGTATCCTTACAAAAGCAGCATTCAGCTACTTTTCTGTTTAATTTGGGTGTTTCCTAAAACAAAAAAATTTATTCAAAATTTTTTAAAATGCAATATTTCCCAGTTGCAATTGGTTTAAATTTCAATGAATGGATTCTAAATTCATTGTTTCTTTATAAAAAAATTACTCAGGCCCAGTTTTGATTGCAATAAAATTAGAGCGTCAGAGTTAAAGTTAATCTAACCCTTCAAATTTCTTGAGTTAATTCAAGTTAAACTATGAAAATAAAACTGGGTCTTAGAGCAAGTGGGGTCTTAGTTATGTATATAAAAGTGTAACTGACTGATTTTGATAATGAACGTGTTCTTGGTATACTACATGGAATCAAAGTACACATAATTGATATGTTTGTTATTAATTGACTTTTTAGGAGAAGTGACTTTTATAAAGTGAATAATCATCAATGTATAAATGTATGATGATGTTATTTTTTACACAGCGATAAATATGGTATATGGGCACGAAATTAAACAATGCAAACCAAACAACTTCAATTCAAAAATAGCGGTGATATAAAAGATGAAACTATGTTATATAGTGTTATTACCCCTGCCCTGAAAATGGTTGGAAAGCAAGTTTTACGGAAAGGAACCTACCTGCAACAGTTTGTTTGAGCATAAGCACTTTTAAAATATTCAAGAAGGTAAAACATGCTTGGTAATGATTTGATGTATTTGTTTTCTAACCTTAAAATGGTTTTTCGAAAAAAGAAATTAAATCTTCACTTCATAATTAAAATTTTAATTCACATTTTCAATAACTTGCTTGATCTTCTGTGTTACAGAGAGAAAAGTTTAAAAGTTTTCGCATGACTTCCTTCGAACTCATAATAATTTACCCTGCATTTTTCTATGGCTTTCTCTGAATATATATTTTGATTGTAAAATGATGTTTAGGGGAGAGGGGGGTAGTTTAGGACAGGGGTAGCTTAGGACAACGGCCAAAAAAGTTTCAAAACAAATACTTTTTAATACTTAATCACAATTTTACAGTGGCAATTCTTACTCAAATAGATATCTGATGACATTTGGGACGATAAATAAATAAATAAATTGAGTGGCGCAATAGCTCGTGGAGAACCAGGGCCTAGTGATTTACAACTCACAACCATTCCTGTGTGCGTATTTGTTGGCAGGAATGGAGGGGACCTACAGTTTTTTGCCGAGTCCGAACGGATTGTCAGTTACTCGCAAGGGGCAGTACCTCGAATAAAACATTTCTGTTTTTAGGTGGCACGGCTGGGAATCGAACCCACACCTTAGGCATGACAGTCCTACGCACTGACCATTATGTACGTTTGGGACGATATCAGCTTTTAAAAAATAATTAAAAATAAATGTTTGTTGTCCGGTACCCGTTGTATTTTTTTTCGATCTAAGACGTAAGCATTTTAGAAAAAAAACTAGGTGGAATCAACGCGGAAAAAGTTCTTTATTTTCATATTTAGTTATTTTGTGATGATTTATTAAACAATAAGGGTATTCATGCAACAGCGTAAAGTCGTCGTAAACATTGTAAAATTTTAAACTTCGTAATTCTGTCACAATTTGTATGGGAAATTTGACAGATTTACGAAGTTTGCAACTTTACGATGATTACGACGAGTTTACGCTGTTGCATGAATACCCTTAATATATACAGGGTGTCCTGTAAATAATGGATAATCTTGCAACTGGTTGTAGCAGGCCTTATGACCTTTCCAGAAAAAAATATAAAAAAAATATTTTCCCTGTGGTTACTATGTTATGATGTTTTTTCCAAAAGTTGTTAACAAGTACTACTTTCCTCAAATACGTGAACGCTACGACCATGGATGAACAATTTTTACTATTTTTATATTTTTGTAATATTCTAGAATAACTGTTGTAATAGATGGGTGGTAAAATTTAACAGTAGTTATTGCATTTTTTTTATTATATTTTTTTAAAATATTTTTTTCAGTACAAAAATTTATTTTCGAAAAAGTTTGACCACCTCTAATAAATTAAAATTGTATGAAAACATGAGTGGCCAATTGCTTAAAAAAGTTGTCTATTTAATGCACTTTTCAAAATGGTATAACACATGCTTATGTATTAACGAAATAACCAAGAAAATTTGTCAATTATCTAATAAAGCTGCTTTTAACATTTTGGCAAAATGTCTATCAAAACGTTACAATAACCTCCAAATTTGAGTTGGACAAAGATTTTCTCTTTTGATGTGTAAGGGGGTTCAGTGCAAGTATAAAATTCGATTTTAGGTGTTGAAAACCCAACCATTTGGCCACTATATTGAAAAACGTGTTCTGCAAAGTTTTCCATGGCAACTTAAATTTAATTAGTCTTAGAAAAAAAACTTTGGTACAATTTTGTAGCAAATTCAATTCTCTTCAATTTATGTTAACATGCTTTTTACCCTAAAGTTATAAATAAAAAAGTTATAATCAAAAACATATGAATCTTTTCAATGTTTAAATTTTATTTATTTTTTATTTTAATTTATTTACAGGACACCCTGTATATTGTTAAACATTGTTTAAAACAAAAAAAAATTTTTTCTTTGTATGTCTACTTGGGGCACTTTTGGACAGTAGATGAGGGGCACATTTGGACATGTCCAAACCAGACTAAAATTTAATATAATAAATAGCGTTTCAAAAAGTGAACAGTGGACACAGTAGAAAACTTACTGTCGTCGCCCAAGTATTTAGCACCTCGGAAGAAGATATAGACGTTTATTTCATCAAATCTTCGAAAATGAATTATGGCCTGGTTTATCTTCAAGCAAATAATCTTCCTTTCCAGTACGCTAAGGTATTCGAGAAAGACAATCTCCTATGACTTATTATAACTAATGTTATGTTTTGAAACAATTTATTATTGTTTAATAAGGAATAAAACTTGACTAAATGCGTTTTTCAAGGCATGTCCAAAACTACCCCAGGGCTGTGCAAAACTACCCCCCTAACACCCCGACTCCACAGGGCATACAGATGCCCAACATCGCAACCACAATCCAATCAACAATCAGCAGATTTTTTCTCGCTGGGCAATTCATGTCATGTCATTTCATTTCCCTCTCACCTCTACTTCTATTTTTTGCAATAATACACACCCTTTAGACTCCAGATAACAGTAGGAAGACCTTTTTTTAATATCCAGACCTCTAGATACAAGGAAAACCAGGAAAAACTCAAAAACTCACACGCACGTGAAACGTCAAATCTCATGGCAAGCTTTGAACAGCGTTCATGTCTTGTTCAAAAGTTGGTTTTCTTCGACATGTCGTCGACAAGACATGGATTTTTCAGGCTCCATTGGATTTTTATTAGACATGTTCATAGTCTTGGCATCGTTCATGGCAGGTGGAGCCAGCATGTAAGGGGGCACATTTGGACACTTATAACAGTTTTTTAAATAGAAAAATATATATGTATAAAATACAAACTAAGGTATGAAAGGAAATCTATTTCCAAGGAAAAATACCAAAGAACAACGTCATTCAAGAATAAATCGTATATTTAGATGTATGAGTGCTCCAGGTTGTGTTTTGTAAAAAGTGTCCTAGGGTGCCCCCCTCTCTCTTAAAAATTAAGGGCACACAGGGGCAGTTTAGCTCTTTAAGAGCGAAACCCCAATATAAGAGATGATTCTGACTTCTGCCCTTTTTTCTTAGCCAAAAAGAAAATAACCACGTTATTTGTCTAAGTTAGACATGTACCTACGTATAAATTAATCAGTGAAACATTTCAATACAATTGTGGAGCTTCATGAATATTTTGCTTGAATACATACTAGGACTTAAAAAGTTAAATGTGGCTCATATTTGAGTTACCAACAAAATAGAAAATTTCAGTTTAATTATACGAAACTGTTGCATTTATTGTCAATGTTTTTAAATGTTTTTATGATTTTTTTTTTAATGGAAAAAGCCGAGTTTCGCGTGCTGATAAAACACTATTTTTTGCGCAAATAATCCACTACGGAAACGGGGACTCTTCCCCATCTATTGCACAAACCACAATTGGTTTACCCAAATTCGCTGCGGACACTCCAGCACAAATGACGCAGAACGCTCTGGTCGCCCGATTGGAGTTGCCACACCGGAAATCGTCGATAAAATCCACGGTCTAATATTGGACGATCGACGAGTGAAAGTTAGGGAACTTGAGGAGTCTTCAGGGTTATAACACGGCTCGGTTATTACAATTTTGCACAAATATTTAGATATGAGAAAGCTTTTCGCAAGATGGGTGCCGCATTTGCTCTCAATGTCAAGGAGTGTTTGGCTATCTTCAACAGGAACCTAAGTGAGTTTCTGCGCCGATTTGTGACTGTGGATGAACCATGGGTTCCAGAGACCAAAGAACAGTCTAGTGGACTTCTACAGGTGAATCCAAGCCAAAGAAAGCCAAAGGAGGATTATCGGCAAACAAGGTGATGGCGACAGTTTTTTGGGATGCGCAAAGTGTCATCCATATCGATTACCTTGAGAAAGAAAAGATGTCAAGAAACAAGTGAATATTTTGAGGCTTTCGAAGAAACTTAATTTTTGGAGGAAATTAAAAAATAAGAAAAACGTTGGATCAAGTGTATCTAGCTAAAAAGAGATTATGTCGAAAAATAAAGTTTTTTTTTCTGAAAAGAGCGTTCCTTTCTTCAATTTTCAGGTTCATATTGACCCGCCTTCGTATATAACGGCATTGAGGAATCGAATTGCGATATCAAGCATATTGTAATATTCAACTTAGACGAGCCGATGCGACGTATACCAACAAATCTGATGATAATAAGTCAATTAGAGCTGACGGCCTTTCTGCCAAATTGTACAAAGTGGAAGGTGATGAATTGGTGGGGAGTATGCACTAGCTTATACTCAAAATATGGCCCGCATGCATGTCTGATGAATGGAATTTAATCATTGTTTGTCAAATTCTCAAGAAAGGAGACCCTCTGAACTGCACCAACTACAGAGGCATCAGTTTACTTTATTTCACTTAATTAATTAATAAATTATTCTTTAGTGCGGAAATATGTGAGCCCCTGAAGCCGTTCGTTAATAACCTGATAGGTGTACTATGTATGTATAAATCACTGTTATTAGGTGAGAAACCAAATATTCACATTACGGCAAGATCTGCCGTCTGAAGAACCTAGGAACTTCCAATGGACACACCACCTTTATATCGGTTTTAAGACCATGTGTGACAACATCTATAGAGACGAGCTACATAAGAGAAATGTTTGGTTTGGGATCTCTACAACAACAAAATATATCCGTATCTATCAAGAAAGGACATCCAAAACTGATGTCTTGTGTAAAACGTTAAAAAGTCATAACCTTGACGTAGTAAAAAATCTTATCTACTTTGGCCTCGTTATAGACTTTTCACTACGAATGAAAATCTAGATTTCAAGCCAAAAGCTAAAAATCTCATGAAGGTCAACCTTTGATACAACACACATTGACAGTTTATTACTCATTTTGTGTTCTCCGTAGAAGAGAGAGGATAGAAAAAAGAGATATTGATTATATTTATGAGTGTAATCTGTAGCGTGTTGAGGTCGTGGACCGTGGGATTTCACTCCTTTTTTTTTTTTTTTTAGGAAAGAACGTTTTACGAAGAAAATTTTCCGGAAGATTTCTTGAAGCAGCACCAACTTATCCAAAAAAAAAATGGAAAACCAAACGACTGAGCTGGATGTCATTAAGAGCAAATGAACACCGATTCTTTGGCCAGGAAAATCTTCAAGTTGGCTGGAAGAAGCTTGTTGGTTGGTAGTCCACACCGGATTAAAGCGCCACATTAAACGCTAGCTCCGTTTTGCATTCACATGGATCTAAACATTGTGAGCTCAAATATCATTCTAACACGAATTTGACATTTATTAGTCCGAAAACTCCCTACAAATCTGAAACAAAAAGTGATTATTTGAGCACAGCAGTAATAGACCAGGAAAAATAGCACAAATCGTATGGGGAACCTTGAACAAATTAATTCATGAAATATTAAAATTGGAATCGACGCAGAATTGCAACCTCTATAACATATCCAAAGTCCCCCAAAATCCCCGCATTGGCTTTTTGTGTAGATGCATTCGAAGAGGTGCAGTCGTGGGGAACTTGGAGGTCTATCAAACGAAAATATTTGTTTTGGTACAACCTAACCATATGATACATAATTTAAGGGTAGATTTTAACGCTGAATCTAATGAAACCAAATTCAAAATGATACAACCACCCAAAAAAAAGTTATAGCCCTTTTTACGTAATGATGACTTTTTTTCAGGTACAACAGGTAAAATATTATCGAAAACCCTTTGAAAATAAAGGTATGTTAATGAAATTTGGAATGAATGTTCCATTTGTCATACGAACTTAGAATCAAGACCGTCCCCAAAAATATCCATGGCGAAAGGGTGTTTTTTAAGGGGGATGGGCAAGTGTAGAATGTTAACCATAACACCCACGGTAAAACTCTTACACCCATGAAACTCGCCAAAAATATTGAATTTGTCATGGCAACCAAGAATCCAAATAGTCCATACAAATATCTTTTGTCTAATAGTGTTTTTGTGGCGGTTAAATTTTGACCTGTTCTATACGGAAAATACGATTTCAAAAATTGATTTTTGCTTGAAAATGACCATAACTTTGTAAAGAGTGCTTGTATCATTTTGGTTTTGCTTTTATTAGATTCAGCGTTAAAAAATACCCTTAAATCATATACCATACTTAGTGTATATACCTTAATTACACCAAATCGGAATTTTGGCTCAAATCTTTCAACTTTTTCCCAGATTTCCCCAATCTTTAATAAAAAATCCCCCAGAACAAATATTTTTATGTGGACTATATTTATTCTTGGTTGCCATGACAAATTTAATATTTTTGGCGAGTTTCATGAGTGTAAGAGTTTTTTCGTGGGTGTTATGGTAAACATTCTTTACTTGCCCATCCCCCTTAAAAAAACACCCTTTAGCTATGGAAATTTTTGGGGACTGTCTTAAATCTTAGTTCGTATAACAAATGGAACATTCACTCCAAATTTCATTAACATAACTTTATTTTCAAAGGGTTTTCGATAATATTTTACCTGTTGTACCTGAAAAAAAGTTATCATTACGTAAAAAGGGCTATAACTTTTTTTGGATGGTTGTATCATTTTGAATTTGGTTTCATTAGATTCAGCGTTAAAATCTACCCTTAAATTATGTATCATATGGTTAGGTTGTACCAAAACAAATATTTTAGTTTGATAGACCTCCAAGTTCCCCACGACTGCACCTCTTCAAATGCATCTACACAAAAAGCCAATGCGGGGATTTTGGGGGACTTTGGATATGTTATAGAGGTTGCAATTCTGCGTCGATTCCAATTTTAATATTTCATGAATTAATTTTTTCAACCTCGGAACCCATTTTTCCTGGCCTATAAGCATAATGACTTTGCTTTACTTATCTTACTATCGTAAAACCCTTACAGTTCGGTGTTGTATTGTATCTTCCACTCTCTTTGTAACAACCTTGGCACACCTAAAACGCCTAATACTAATATTTCTGAGAATAGATACAAATATATTGTATAATAGACATGTTCAGGAAAATTAGATCTCAAATCTTGCCCTCAGCAATCTCAGTCTCGTGAAAAAGATTCCTCAGAAATTTAGCTGTCAAATTACTGAGGAAAACAAATTGAATTTGCTTGCTCACTTTTTAACAGATAAAATTTGCTGAGCCCTCCGAGATCTCATTTTCCTGAACATGCCTAATGAAACAAATATTGACTGATTATATCCATTTTTAATAAGCTTTCCTTTACACATAAATAATATCCCAGCTTTCATTTATTGATTGAATCTTATGGAAATCGATATTAATAAATATAACAATAAGATAAATCTTTGGCTTAAATCAATTTAAAATGCAGGCAACCATGGTAATTATTGAATATAGTCATCACCTGATTTCTAGCTTTCAGATAAAATCAGACTACCCGTATTCAGTTTCAAGTACAGATTACCGTTTCTGGATTTTTCAAATTATTAATAGAAGTCTCGCAAGGGATGAGAGACTAGAGATCTTTTCCTTTCAATGAATTAGGAAACAAAAGCGTTTGTATTCATCTCAACTATCGTTCGTTCGTTTAAAAACTTATTGAAATTAATCATTGACAACAATACTCAATAGGTCTGTTCCTTTACTTTGAATTTCTGTGATTTTCTGTGCATTTCTGCGCATTTCAGTCCAAAGTTGTGTCAAAGTTCATATAAAAAAAATATTTTGATACAAGTTTGGACTAAAAATCACAGAAACCCAAAGTAAAGGATCAGACCTAATATTTTTTTGATTTTATGGGATGTTTTTTACTTTGTGATAATTTCTATTTTTTAGTTTATCTTATTATTAATACAGTGAAGGAAATTCCCATAAAACACATGGATTTTACTCATGTGACTTTCAACGAAATTCAGCCTTGCTGTTTAATGGGCTGCATCTAAAGGTGGCTTCTTGGATCTTTTTTGTAAATAATGTTTAGGTTGACTTTAATAATTTGTCTTACGCTTCTGCTACAAACAGGCAAGTCGAGTTTGGCTTTAATTTGAGAAGCAAACAGCTTGTGTCTGACCGCTTCACGGGAAACATTCGAACTTGACGGGTTGTTAACCTCTTATTTTGCGTGTGGTTAGCAATTTTTACATTATTTTCACCTAACCTTAAAAGTTTATGAATAACTGTATTTGAAATCCCAGTTTTTCTGGAAACTTCACGATCAGAAAGGCCGCAGTCTTTGTATGCAGTAATTTTTCCACGAGGCATGATTAAATTCTACAAATAAATGTCTGATTAAAACAATTTAAAAGACCGACAAAATGGTTTCCTACCTAAAATTCAAGCTACTTTATAAAATAACCACTCTTACAGCCCTATTCTGGCAAACCTCACTGATACCTCACAAGTCACAACAACCTCACAAGGTGAGGTTAATTTGATTTTGTGAGGTTTTCGTATTCTGGCAGCAACCTCACAGCTTGTGATCCTCACAAAAACTATCGAAACTGTGATCTCCTTCGGAGGAGGTCACAAATAAAAAGTAACACTTGTGATTTCGAATATTAAGGCATTTACATGTTTGTTTGTGTTTTTCTTAATTGCCTCCTCCTTAAAATAAATAAATGAATGACAAAATTTATGTTTCTTTTGTCGTAAGAAATATGTAGGTGTGTTCAACATAAATCCAGAACATTTTGAAAGTTCATTCATCTGTCCTTCTATGACAGTCGGCCAATCAGAGACCAATAAAACTAGAAATCATGAAAATCTGACATGTTTGAACGTGCCCATTCACCGTGGTGAGTTTTTTGTGAGGTTTCTTGTGATGATTTTCCCAGAATACCGAAAATGTTATCGAATCACAACAAACCTCACAAGGAAAACCTAACAAGAGCTTGTGACCTGTGAGCCCTCACAACGCCAGAATAGGGCTATTAGTTAATTAAATATCACTTTTAAGACGTTATTTAGCAAAAAAAAAGGAATAATGTTCCACGTTGATGAAATAAAAGGTTGAAAACGTAACGGTTGCCTTCTTATTGATTTGGCATGATTTGATTATTGTGGATCCAATAAAAAAAGTTCTCCCAAACTTGAATTCGGTGCATTAAATTATGCATGGAAGATTGCAGGTTTTTATGGGAATATCCACCACTGTATTTGCTTCATGAATTAACAGCTTCATTGTTTTTTTTTAATTATTTCCTTAATGTTTTGAGCACAATTTTCACGACCGAAATAAAATAAACAAATCAAAAGGCACATTTGCAAACTGACAGCTCAAAATGGTTTTGTTATGTTATGTTGAAGATTTAATCTGCCATACAATTAAGATCTGCAAAATTGATTTCAAATACAAAATAAATCAATTTTTTCAACCAAAGCAAAAATTGTCAAAATCAGCTTTATTTAAAATTTATTTTACCAATGGAAAACCCAATAACAATCATACTAACATTTTAACTAGCTATAAATTTCCTTCGCAGAAACTTTATTGTGACAGGTGTTAATACATTGTGAGGTGAAGAGGCACTTTATATGGTTGACAATCAAAGTAAAATTATTCATCGGAGATGAAAATCAAAAATAGAAGTATAAAATTTTCCAATACATATGTATGTATTTATAAAAATGATGCCTCTGTAGGCATTACCTCATTTCGTGTAATTCCCAAAACTGCCCATTTAAGTCCAAAGTCCTGTGAATTTTATCTTTTTATATGTCCTTTCACAGAACTTTGGACTAAAATTGGTCGAAATTGTTTTTTATTACGACGAGAAATGAAACCGCCGCTTTGCAATTTTGCATCTGTAAGATTCATCAGAACAATGGCTGCCACTGTTCAAGTTCACATATGTTTAAAATATTGATAAATATTCACAATAACTCCAGTTTTTCCTAGCAACAGCTTAAACAACATCTATGAATATGCCTTAAAAAACAACAACAAACAACTAACCACCGGTTGAAATTCAATAAAATTAAATGAGCTGTCATAAAAATAAATAAATAAATTGGGTGGCGCAACAGCTCGTGGAGAACCAGGGCCTATTGACTTACAACTCTCAACCATTCATGTGTGCGTGTTGGCAGGAATGGAGGGGACCTACAGTTTTTTTCCGAGTGCGAACGGCTAGATGAGAAGCACATCCTTCTACCTATAGGGATTTCTATTTTATCCTTTTTAGTTATCAAACCGGTTTTACATGTATCGAATGAAAAACCATTCCAAACCAACCAAACGCAATAAGTAAAAACAAAAGAAACGCTCCAACACCTTTCGTATTGAAGTTTATGGATGACGATAAGAGTCGCTAAAATTCATTATAAGAAAACAATATCGCCCAGTCTCCTGATCTATCTTGAGTTATGTTCTAAAGCCGATAAGACCAGTGGTTTTGCTGTGAAAAAAGCCACTTCCGGTTATCGAAACTATACTCGAATACAAGCTTTGTATGCCCTTCGCATTATGGTATGAGTTACGCCGGCTAACTCCAAGAGGCTTTCTAGTAAGTGCTGACGTCTTCTTTGTCCAAGATCAGAAGACAAAAAAGGCAGATACTTTCACCATACAAACAGCGTATGCATGAAATTTTTATCTAAACTACCATTGGTGTCCAAAAAATTTCATGGGGGGGGGGGGGGGGGTCAAACCATGGACTCCTAATCTCCAATAGAGAAAAGACAAGTATGTAGCTATTTGCCAAAAGTTCAATGTACATAATTAATATATATATATATGTATTAGTAGCGTGGTATTTTCCAGAGCCTATAGGTTGGGATATCCGCCTTGCCCCAACCTAGTGAGAAAAAATATGTTTTTTGTTAGAACTTCAATAGTTCACGCATATCAGATTTATGGACTATTTCCAGACAAAATTCACAAAAAATTCTGTAAGATTTCAATGATCATAAAAACATGAAAATTGAATAGAAAAACAGACTTACTCCTGAATGGTTCGGTTCGCGCGCTGCCATAAAAAATGAAGCCATAATGCCATAATGCTACAGTCAATGGGGAATGCTTTAGAACCATGATTAATGACTTTTCCATACCTGAATTAAAGGATGTTGATGTTGACGACCTTTGGTTCCAACAAGACGGCGCACAGTGGGGCCAAACCTACGATTTAGGGAAAAAACCTCTAAGCGGTATCATTTCGTATGTATTTGCATCCGCTAAGTTAAATGGTATCATCCGTTTTGTGATCAAAGTTAAGGGGAAATTTTTAACTTTTCATAATAGTGGGATATTTTGTACCAAGTACGGTCAGGTGGAAACTAAAAAGTAAATAACGATATCTCAGAGAAGAAAAGGCGGATTGGAGTGATTCAAAGTTATTTTTGAAGAAGAATAATAGAATTTTCAAATTCCTTTTTGACTTCTGTGAAAAAACAATCACGTCTTTATTGAACCAGTTATATTCAATAAGAAATTATCTTATTTCTTAAATTGAATTTTTATTCACTGATCCCAACTGGTAGAATCTGGTGATGAAATTTTAACAGGAGCTTCATTACCACCAGGACTATCACAAAAGAGCTGAAACAGACCCTAGGAAGGTGGAGCTTTTTTTGTATGGCTACTCAAGTCCGGAAGTACACCCAATGTTCAAATTTTGGCTAGATTTTTCGGTGTAATCGAAAAAATGGGGTAAATTATTTTCTCATCAAAAACATTAAGGTAATTATTAACACAGCACATTCAAAGAAAAATTTAAAAAAATAATCCGTAAGATAGAGGAATCATGGAAAACATCAGTTTTAAAGGCTTAAAATTTCAATGGTCCGTTTTAACCCATTTTTTCGGCCAAAAGCAAAGTTTTTACTATAAAATCATTATAGCAGCTGCATTCCACATGAAAAATACTGAAAGAAAAGTGTATCACAATGCCGTATTAAACACTTTTATATATGAGGTTTTTTCCACCTCGGCCCCACTATGCGGCGCTTCATGCCATACAGCCAACGAAACAATCAACAACGCGTTATTGCTGACATACGGCCCCAATTTCTGCAAAAAATTGTCGAAAATTGGGCCTCTCGGCTGGAATTTAATCGAGCCAGCCGCGGCTCACAGTGGTTCAAGATGTATGGAGAGGCGGTCTTAAGTCTATAAAATCTGAAGCAGCTACCCGATCAAGATGAAATTTTCAGGAATGATTATTGTTGATATCATAAGACATCATCAGAGAAAATATCCGCCCACTGACATGCCCACTTTTTAAAACAGGCCACCAAATCGTCAGAAGTTGATGTAAATGAGGGGTGTTCTTAAGAAAAGTTGTAGATAATGTAAATTCCATACAAAACATTTTACACGCCCGCTTTTGGGGGCGTTTTGACAAAATATTCCTTTTTTGGCACAATAAAATAAAAATTGAAACAGATAACCGATTAAGATGAAATTTTCAGGAATGATAAAGGATATCATAAGACATCATCTGAGAAAATTTCCGCCTACTGACACGCACACTTTTTAAAATATGTCACTTAATCGTCAAAAGTTGATGTAAATGAGGGGCGTATTCTTTAGAAAAGTTGTAGATTATGTAATTTATAATAACTCTTCCACACAAAAATTTTGGCCACGCCAACTTTTGGGGCGTTTTGATAAAATATTTCTTTTTTGGGTAGTTGAAAACAAATCGAAAATGCAAAGATTTAGCTCCACAAATAACGTACATATAGATTTTTCCAAGGATTTGAAATCCAATAAAAAAAACGTTACTTAAGAATTTTTTATTTTCAGTGGTCTTTAGATATAAAATCGATGCTTTTGAAGGTTCGCAGGTATTAGCAACAAATTTGTTTTGTATTGGATACAAAAGGGTCCAGTTTATTATGAGCTATAAGTCCGACCGGGGAAAACCAGGGAACATAAAAAAAATGTAGCAATTTTAAAATTCACGCTAAAAAAATGTACCTAGTTATCCATTTTTTTTCTGTAAATTTGTTTTTATATGCCCAATGGAGGAAAATTAATAAAAAAAAGTCAACAGAATCATACAAATGAAAAAAATCGTCTTTAAAGTATGGTCATTTTTTGCTTCAAAATCACTGAAATCTCACTATCAACTTTGGAGTCCAAATTTTTTTTCATAAAAAAAATTCTGATCATAATGCTTCAACTATTACTCAAACTGCAATGTCAAAAATTATTTAACAGTCGATAAAATTATTTTTGTCCGCTCCTGAACCACAGTGCGGCGGCCACTTGCCCGAAATCATTTTTAAAACATAATGGCAAACCCTTATCTTTAAAATAAAGCTCAATTCTTGGCCATTACATTAAACTATATGCGTTTTATTTCTTCTTTCACTTTAATATAATGCATGAGTACAGGAACGTGATAAGGAACGTGATATATTAAAGTATGTTTTAGGTAAACACCTTTATAATTTGAAAACTAAAACAGACAGGACAGTTTTGAGGACATTAATGTGAAGAAGATATTCCCCACAATATTCTATTAATAAAAGGTAAATCTTCAGCGCTCACCTTTTTTTTACAGCTACGCAATTTATAATAATTTTTTTTTTTTCTTTTTATGAACTTTGACAGGCTAAGTTCGTAGTTTTAGGAGGAACGCGAACAGACATCGAAAGTTGACCTCCTTAATGTGAACATTAAGATACGTTCCACATTCAGCCATAGGGTTACTGGAGTTGAAATGTGAAGTTAACTTGTTGTTGTTGGAATTTGCATTGGAAAATTTGCCTTAATATGAAGTATTTCTTAATGTTCACATTAAAGAAGTCAACAAAACACGCCTATTATTGTGCAATAGATATTGCACAGTAAAATAAAAAAAAATATATTTATTATTGTCCGTCTATGGTTAATATTGCAAGGTTGTGCAATATATTGAAGTAAATCAAAACCCTTTTGATATTTATTGCACAATGTAAGAATATTGAATCGTCTGTGGGTACATTTGCATAATATTTGTTTATTTAATTTTGAAGTGTCGAAGAGTAATCACCTCCGTGAGTGATTTTAATAAGTGAAAATGTCAAATAATAACAGAAAATTTATTTTAGAATGTATGGAAGTGTTAAAAACTCTACCGGCTAAACTAAATTATTGAATATAGCGTCTAGGGACCGCTATGGAGTTACTGGAGTTTTAATATGAAGTTAACTTGGTGTTGTTGGAATTTTCATTTGAAAATTTGCCTTAATGTGAAATATTTTTTAATGTTCACATTAAGGTCAACAAAATTATTCATTTTGCGAAATTATTTATGCACACATAAAACAAAAACTGTCAATCCGATTCCATTTGAATTCAATTTTCGATCTGGTATCGTCACATAAAGTGTGTTTTTTTCCTTGCCCGAGTGCGCAAAATAAAAAAATAAAATTTTGAACATTTACTACGCAACTTTTCAATTTTCTTAAAATGCAAGTGAAATATGTTGATTTAATTTGGTAAAAACATTTTTTTTATTTTTACTGACCTTGATTTGATGCCAAAATATTTGTCAAATTTTTGTATTCACCACGAATTTATTTTTTTCAAATTTTCAAATGACCAACAACTGAGCAATGGATTTTAAAATTAACATGAATTGCTACTTTTATCGCTTTTTTTTCTATTACCCTTCTTCTCCCAAAACTTCAAAACTTGACATATTGAAAAACAATCATGTGAACTTTGAATCCACATTACAATTTAATACGAAACCGTTGGTTTCAATTTTGCATTTTGAGCACGCTCTCCATACAAGAGGTCCCAGTGTGCGACGTCGGGGCTAAAAGCCATTCCACACTATCCCACTGAGTATTAATACATGTCAAAAAAGTGTGAAGAAATCATGTATAATAGTGTGGAAACAAAATATGAAATTTCATCATACACAACTTGACAGCGCATCCGACACGATTGGACATGTGTTAATACATGGAAATATTTAGGATCGGTTCTAAAACCATCACACTTTCTATCCCACTTGGGTGTTTGAGGTTATGGTGAAACTGATTTTTTGATGCAAGTGTGGAAGACAAATATGAAAGTCAGTTACATCACACAAATTTGGCAGTCGTATGAAATTTCTTCCCACTTTATTTTGACATGTGTTAATACTTTGTAGTGTAGAGGCACTTTAAGCAATTTACATGTTAAAAGCAACCAAAACGAAGCCCTCTTCGGGCTTGAGAATAGGGCTCTCCACGAATACGTCAGTGTCAAGCAGCTAAATCACTTTGAGGGAAAACATTGGCGGCGGAAAATCTAATTGAATGCAAAATATTTCTTGCAAATGCTTAATAAACAATAATTGATCAATTTTATAAACTATCATCCACAAAATAGTGTATAAAAGTGAAATAAAACAATAAATATAACAAATGTTTTCCCTCAAAGTGCCATTACAAATAGAAAGAGATAGCTTGGTAGAAAGCCCTATTTTCGGGGCTAAACTTTAGCCCAGATAAAAGCTGTGTTACCGGCATGAATTTCATACATGTTATCGAGTTTGTATGGAAATTCCATTTTTTTCTGTAATGGCATCGCTAAGCCCCACTGTCGTTTTTTTCGTCAGATTCCCCCGGGCGTGCTAAAAAAAACTTATAGCATCGAAATTTCTATCCCGATTGAATTCGATCCTTGAATCCGCTCATATAAACGTGGCATAATGGTGCATCAATACTCCATATAGGAATTTAGTACTATTCACAAATCTTAATTGGCATCACTAATCCAGCACGGGCTGAATTGCAGCGTAGTTATCATCACACGGCTGGTTGAATTTCGACCTGCCATATATTTGTATGTTGGCAACAACAACCATTATTTATTGGATGTTTATTTGCGATTTGCAGAATTAAAATTATGCTTTTCTTTAGAAAAAACCTATTGGATTTTTTTCCCAAATATTTTTCTTTTTAATACATCAAACAATATCTTAAACAAGGAAACATGTTAACGCTAATTAAATTAAAATCGAACAAAGGAAAAGGACTTGTAGGGTTATTCTACCATTATTGAAATGATGTATACCTAGGTACTTATTCAAAATGTTCTACAGAAAGATGGATGTAATGAGCGAAAGTTAATTTTAATTTAGAAATAGATTACATTCCCGTTGCGTCATTAAATGGTGTTCGATTTATGACGGAATAGGACGAACAAATATATTTGATTTGATGTCGTTTATAACATAAAAAAAGGCACCGCCGCCGCCCCGAAAGCAAAGTAAGTGGCAATTTATAGCAAAATACAGGATAATAATAGAAATATGAGACAATTAACGCAAGCAACACAAATAATACCTGAGTTAGTATCAGATGAGACGCATGAAAAACACCACATAACTAAATTCCTTCACTTCATGCAAAGCAATTAAATTTCTCTACCTTCCTGGTCAATCTCAATATAAAATATTTGGTTAACGTTACACAAAAGGACGAGGCACAATAAAAATTAAAATTATTTTTTTGGCTATGTTAAAAGAAATATGTTCACTTTTCACTTTTTCTATAGCTCTGTGGAGCAGAGCAGGAACACTGCTACTGCTGTCAAGTTTCAATTCAGCGAATTAGTACCAACTGTCAGGAACTTTTTTAGCTGAATCGTATCTGCTCCCAGCCAAGGGCAGACTCACACCATCATCTATCAATTACCTCGTTTACATGAGGTCTGATCCTTTACTTTGGGTTTCTGTGATTTTTAGTCCAAACTTGTGTCAAAATATTTTTTTTATATAAACTTTGACACAACTTTGGACTGAAATGGGCAGAAATGCACAGAAAATCACAGAAATTCAAAGTAAAGGAACAGACCTATGGAGAATTGATTCAGGATTTACCCGGAGGCCACACGAGCGAGTACTCGCTAGCGAGTTAGGTACATACATTAACTGTCAAATCACTCGCCGCTCTACTCGCTTCACAACTGGCTTCGAAAAAGGCAAGTCAGTTGACTAGCGAGTTGGAAAAGTTTCGATGTATTTGTAGCTCGCTTGCGATTACTCGCTCGTGTGGCCTCAGGGTTAGGTCCATGTAAGCCTGGTTGACAACCACTGATGTTTGATCTTTTGAACGCAAAAAAAACCTATGTCTCTTCGTGTACTTCCCAAAACTATTACAGCCAAATTAAAAAACGCGGAATAGCGAAAGGTTAGCTTTATTCCATGGATTAAGTGCAAAATGTTACTAATAAAACAAAATTTCTGCTATGTGACGTTTGCTATGCTAAACCACCGAAGCAGATGGTTTAGCGAAGGAATAAGCAGCAGACTCTTTTTTTTATTGGTGTTGGTATCAAAAGATTTACATTTTCAATAAAATTTTATTTCTATGCACAGATTTCATTAAGTTCTGAAGAATATAAAGCAAAAGGGTTATTTATAAATGGTTTGGTTAATTTTTATGAACTTATTTTGTCGTTGGTGCTCCAACTCTCGCTTTTTTTTCTTTTTTTAATTAAATTTTCCCTAACATGCTGGCTCCACCTGCCATGAACGATGCCAAGACTATGAACATGTCTAATAAAAATCCAATGGAGCCAGAAAAATCCATGTCTTGTCGATCACATGTCGAAGAAAACCAGCTTTTGAACAAGACATGTATGCTGTTCAAACCTTGGCCATGAGATTTGACTTTTCACGTGCGTGTGAGTTTTTTTCTGGTTTTCGTTGTATCTCGAGGTAGCTGGATATTAAAAAAGTCTCTTTACTGTTATCGGGTGTCTAAAGGGCGTGTTTTATTGCAAAAGATAGAAGTAGTGGTGAGGGGGAAATGAAACGACATGACATGATTTGGCCACCCAGAAAAAATCTGCTGATTGTTGATTTGATTGTGGTGGTGATGTTGGGCAGCTGTAGGCCCTGTGGAGTCGGGGTGTAATAATAATTTACAGCCCTATTCTGGCAAACCTCACTGATACCTCATAGGTCACAACAACCTCACTAGGTGAGGTTAATTTGATTTTGTGAGGTTTTCGTATTCTGGCAGCAACCTCACAACTTGTGATCCTCACAAAAACTATCGAAACGTAATCTCCTTCGGAGGAGGTCACAACTAAAAAGTAACACTTGTGATTTTGAAAATTACGACATTTAGAGGGCCCGTTGTACAATCGTGGTTAAGCCTTGGTTCAAGATTTAAACTCGGTTCAGCTCGAATGAAGTGTTTGTACAATCGGAGTTTAGGACTTAACTCACCGCTGAACCAGGCAGAACCAGGGTTAAATATGCTTGAACCCGGGTTCAAGCATTTGATTGGCTAATATTTAACTCTTTTGATGCTAATTTATTTTTGTATACATGCCTTCTCACTTCAATTGGAATTGTTTGACAGCTCAGCCAAATAGTAAAAAAAATTAAAAAAAATATGAGTGACACCTCTCTCCTTGACGTACAGTCGTCAAACAACGATCAACAAAAACAACAACATTTTAAAATCTTGTTTTTATTTTATTTAAAAAAATGTTAATTGATATTGAAAACATTCAATATTCTTTTCCCCACTGTCATAATGCAATACTACCCATTGACCACTCTCTTAACTGTGTAAACGAAGACGATGACGAAGTGGAAGCAGACGATGAGGACAACGATCTCAGCAGTCGTGGCTGCACACCCACTTTCAACCAGTGTTACTACAACACAGATGCATCCAACGACTCCACCGAGTTAAATCTCTTTTCATCCTATGAGGACAGTACAATTATTTTAATAATATTCTACTTTCATTTATATATAAAAAAAGCACTAAACCTTGCGAAATAATTCATGATGATTTATGAAATATAATAATAAACTGGGTGGCTGATAGTGACATAAGCCATTTATATACTCCAGTTTCAAGTAAATAGAATTTAACTCGAGTTCAGCTAACTCGCTCTTGACTTGCAGTTGTACAACGCACGCAAAGTTAAACCTGGTTTAGGAAATAACTCGAGTTCAGCTGACTCGAGGTTCAAGTTAAATTTGTACAACTGGCCCTTAGTGTTTGTTTTTGTTTTTTTCTTAATTGCTTTCTTCTTAACTAAAATAAATGAAATAAAAATATACATTCTTGCATAATTATGCTTATTTATTAGAAAAAAAAATCAAACAAATCATCCCAACTAACAATTTAAGTTGTTTAAGTGTCAATACAAGCTATTTTCTGACTTGTCTAGAAACTTAAATTAGCCTTATGCAAATCATTTTGGCGCACATTGAAGAAGCTATTTGATTCCCTTAAAACCTTTCGTCACAAGTCCTATGCAATTAAATAGCTTTCCAACAATATTGTAATAAGGTCTTAAAAAGACAAAATATTGCTCAACTAAACAAGTTATAATAAGGCTTGTATAATAAGGCATTGAAAAGGCCATACAAACATTTTACATTTAGGCCTTATAAAAGCCACTCAATGCAGGTGTAATAAAAGAAATTTGCTTGCTTGGAATTATTTTATTTAATTTTTATTATTCTTATTTTGTGAGTTTATTTTCTTTACGGGAGTTTGGATAACGTTTTCCTATATTCTGAAATGATAAGAATATTATTTAATTTATAAAAATGTTACTTACTTTTCCGAGGATTGAACTCGCATCCCTCCAATCACATATCCAGCACGCTACCCACTACGCCAATTCGTAATTCAGAAGGTGCATGTTAAAATTCTAATGAGTTGATACTTGTGCCTGTACAATCTTACCAGCAATATACAGGTAGTTAAGGTCACGTTTTGGATTTTAAAAAAATTCACTCCAGATTTTAATCCTAATAATACGATGACAGAGAACATCTACAACTATGTATATATTTGTAGATGAGTCATCTAGCCAAAATCATACTGATATGATACGATTTTCTTGATATTTGTTACTTTTTTTAAGTTTAAAAAGTGTGAATCAATTAATTCTTGAAGGGTTTGAAAGAAGAAATATACAAGAACATACGAGTATAGTTATATATGCAGGTATAAATCTTAAACAATTATTTCTCTATTATTATGTGAGGCTACATAACCATTTGAGTGTAAAATGAGTGAATTATTTTTAAAAGATCACACTTCATACTTCTATTTCTATCAAATCACAATTTAAAAAATAAATTTTCTCGTTAAGGAAAAAGCTTAATTATAACAGCAAGTACGTGCGACTCGTTGGTGTATGTTTTGTGTCCGCTGGTAGGGTAGCTTACTGAAGAAGGTAATCATTTCAATAAGTTTGCTACTAACATTTTATAAAAACTATTAATTTCCTCACGGAGGGATACAGCTGTTATACAAACAAAACTATATAGCTCACCAAAAAAGGCAATAATTTCAATAAGTTTGCTTTAAAATTTTAATTTTATTTTTAAATGATTTAATGCCGAATTCCTTAAAATCATTTCAGAACGATTTTTGATTCTATGGAATTTGTAAAAATTTATTTTTTTTATGTGGGATTGTGTGTGCCATTTGTCAGTAGATTTGACACACTTATGCGTTGAATGGTTGAATTGTATAAGAAAGCCTTTTATTAGTTCTATGTGAGCTATAGCTTATCAGATTTTAAAAATCGGACCTAATACAAATTAAATGGTTAGTTGGGATGTTTCTTTCTTCATAATAAATAGGTGCGTTCAACATAAATCTAGAACATTATGAAAGTTTAGTCATCTATCTTCGTATGACAGTCGGCCAATCAGAGCCAAAGAAATCTAGAAATCAAAAAAATCTACATGGTTGAACGTGCCCATTCACCGTGGTGAGTTTCTTGTGAGGTTTCTTGTGAGGATTTTCCCAGAATACCGAAAATGTTATCGAATCACAACAAACCCCACAAGGAATACCTCACAAGGGATTGTGACTTGTGAGCCCTCACAACGCCAGAATAGGGCTGTTAGATAGACATAAACAACAAAATTCTTAGGTATGTTTGGTAGCTTGAAATTTTAAAATGTCAAAACCCATACGGAAAAAACCCAAGCTTCCGAAACTTGGTACAAATTTCATGATACTTAACAGGCCTCGTACGGTAAACATCACTTTACTATTCCACGCACATACATTTTTTTTAATGAGAAATTTTAGCCTGTGGCTTAACTCTTATTCCATGGCGAATCAGACTGAATTTTGACTTTTTTACTATGAGCCAAATGTCAAAATTGTGCCTGACTCTCTCCGCAGGCCATTCGTTGGATTCTGTAATCAGGGGCAATTTCTATCAGGATGCCCATCTGGACATGAGATATCCAATGGAGTCACACCGTCGTTTCATCTCTTTTTGGGATGTCAGAGATATATTTCTGTGATAATATCTTGACAGAGATCGCTGACATGAATTTTGACAGATGAAGATTTTTTGCTTGCTGTCTCATTTTTTCTCGTTATTTTGTAGCTGTGTTTTTTTGCATGTCCAAATAAAATTGTGTGAAAAAAAACGACAGCAAAGCAAAACAATAAACATGTGAAATACAACAACCACTATGTCCATTAAGAGTTAGCTAAGTCCAGATAATTAACTGGAGTTAACTTCTGTCTCGACAAAAACAGTATTGCTAGACTTCCATTGTCGTTGTGTTATCGATTATTTGTATAGAAATGTCAAGCGTTTGTTGGTAAGATAGTTCAGAACAAAATGGCAGACAAAGGCAAATGTTGAAATGTCCCGATGTCGTTTTTTTCACCAAACTCCATATGGACATACAAAAAAACGCAGCTTGTATTTCTATCCATATCCATTTGTTACAGTTTCTTCTTCGGCAAATCGAAATTTATTTTTTGTATTTTTGGAAACTAATAGCCCTATTCTGGCGTTGTGAGGGCTCACAAGTCATAAGCTCTTGTGAGGTTTTCCTTGTAGGGTTTGCTGTGATTCGATAACATTTTCGGTATTCTGGGAAAATCCGCACAATAAACCTCACAAGAAACTCATCACGGTGAATGGGTACGTTCTGACATGTCAGATTTTCATGTTTTCTTGTTTTATTGGGCTCTGATTCGCCGACTGTCATAAAAAGATATATGAGTGAACTTTCAAAATGTTCTAGATTTATGTTGAACGCACCTACATATTTACTACGTCAAAAGAAACATTATTTGTCTGATTTTTTTTAATAAATTAGCTAAACGCATGCAAGAGTGTTTATTTTTGATTAATTTATTTTATTTAAGGAGGAAGCAGTTAATAAAAACAAACAAATGTAAATGTCGTAATATTCAAAATCACAAGTGCTACTTTTTATTTGTGACCTCCTCCGAAGGAGGAAAAAAACAAAAACGATTTATATTTTTATAATATTCTCTCTCTTACTAAAAGAAAAATATCGGTATTCGCTTTGCAACCAAAACGAACACAGTCGAATAGTTAGTTTCTTTTTATTTGTGTGCAAAGAACCAGCTGTCAAACTCTCGTGCAGTCGTGATATGGAATGAAATATCGTAACATGATTTGCCCAGCATAGATAAAAGACAATGCAAGGTACACCCCGACTCCACAGGAGATAATTTCTCTCCAACTAAATATCAGATATTTATATCTTCCAAATAAAATTGTGTGAAAAAAACGACAACAAAGCAAAAAATTTACATATTAGTTGTGTGTTTTTTGCATGTCCAAATAAAATTGTGTGAAAAACGACATTAATAGCCCTATTCTGGCATTGTGAGGGCTCACAAGTCACAAGCCCTTGTGAGGTATTCCTTGTGAGGTCTGTTATGATTCGATAACATTTTCGGTATTCTGGGAAAATCCTCACAAGAAACCTCACAAGAAACTCAACACGGTGAATGGGCATTTTCAACCATGCAGATTTTCTTGATTTCTAGACTTCTTTGGCTCTGATTGGCCGACTGTCATACGAAGATAGATGAGTAAACTTTCATAATGTTCTAGATTTTATGTTGAACGCACCTTTATTATGAAGAAAGAAACATGATTTGTTTGATTTTTTTTCTAAAAAATTAGCATAATTATGCAAGAATATTTATTTTTCATTCATTTATTTTAGTTAAGAAGAAATCAATTAAGAAAAAAACAAAAACCAACATGTAAATGTCGTAGTTTTCGAAATCACAAGTGTTATTTTTTAGTTGTGACCTCCTCCGAAGGAGATCACAGTTTCGATAGTTTTTGTGGGGATCACAAGTTATGAGGTTGCTGCCAGAATACGAAAACCTCACAAAATCAAATTAACCTCACTTTGTGAGGTTGTTGTGACCTATGAGGTATCAGTGAGGTTTGCCAGAATAGGGCTGTAAAGCAAAACAATTTACATGATAAATACAACAACAACTATGTCCATATAGAGTTAAAGCTAAGTCCAGATAATTATCTGGAGTTAACTTTTGTCCCGATAAAAACGGTAATGCCAAACTACGATTGTCGTTGTGTTATCGATAATTTATATAGAAATATCAAATGTTTTTTGGTAAGAAAATTCAAAATGGCCGACCAATGCAAAAGGTAAACAAATATTGAAATGTCCCGATGTCATTTTTTTCGCAGAACTCCATATGGACATGCAAAAAAACGCAGTTATTAAATACAATAACAAATATGTCCATATAGAGTTAGTCACAGTACACAAATCTAAGGTATTTGCTGCGTTTTTTTGTATGTCCATATGGAGTTTAGCGAAAAAAACGACATCGGGACATTTCAACATTTGCCTTGGTCTGCCATTTTGTTCTGAACTATCTTACCAACAAACATATTTGACATTTCTATACAAATCGATAATACAACGACAATGGTAGTCTGGAAATATCGTTTTTATCGGGACAAAAGTTAACTCCAGTTAATTATCTGGACTTAGCTAACTCTATATGGACATAGTTGTTGTTGTATTTAACATGTAAATTGTTTTGCTTTGTTGTCGTTTTTTTCACACAATTTTATTTGGACATGCAAAAAAACACAGCTATTATACTGCGCAGGTTGTCAGTCGAAAATAAAAATGGCTGTGAGCGTGAGGAAGAAAACACACGTGAAAACAATAACAGCCAAATTAATAAACGCGGAATAGCGAAAGGTTAGCCTTATTCCATGGATTAAGTGCAAAATGTTACTAATAAAACAAAATTTCAGCTATGTGACGTTTACTATACTAAACCACCGGAGCAGATGGTTTAGCGAAGGAATAAGCAGCAGAATCTGTTTTTTTATTGGCGTTGGTATCAAAAGATTTACATTTTCAATAACATTTTATTTCTATGCACGATTACTTCGTTAGGTTCTGAAGAATATAAAGCAAAATGTTATTTATAAATGGTTTGGTTAATGTGCATGAACTTACTTTGTCTTTGGTGCTCCAACTCTCGCTTCTTTTCCTTTTTTTAATTAAATTTTCCCTTATACCTAATAATAATTTAGATAGACATAAACAAGAAATTTCTTAGGTATGTTTGGTAACTTGAAATTCTAAAATGTCAAAACCCATACGGAAAAAAACCCAAGCTTCCGAAACTTGGTACAAATTTCAGGATACTTAACAGACCTCATACGGTAAACGTCACTTTACTATTCCACGAACATTAATTTTTTTTAATGAGAAATTTTAACCTGTGGCTTAACTCTTATTCCATGGTTTTGTTAAATCGTGGAGTAAAGGTAGAATAAGCGTTTTTTATTAATAGCGCTGTTACAAATTAAAATTTCATTA
This sequence comes from Dasysyrphus tricinctus, assembly GCA_963921185.1. Lineage (NCBI taxonomy): Eukaryota > Metazoa > Arthropoda > Insecta > Diptera > Syrphidae > Dasysyrphus > Dasysyrphus tricinctus. The sequence continues at coordinate 102,571,087 of OY992531.1, forward strand.
CCTGTCACCATAGACATACTAGATATGGACTGCTAGTTGTTTGGTTAGGTTGGTTCGAAATTTAAATATAAACGCCACGAGCGCTGTTGGAGGTAAAGCGGAAAATATGTGAAATCTTTTGACACTTTGGTTTGACGCTTTTTTTAAATTTTATTTGTCATTTTATTTTGGAGGAAAAAATTTATTAAAAAAAAATACTTTTTTAACGTAGGTATTCCTTCAATGGAAAAGTTCTTGAGGAAATCAGAAGAAGCAACTGTTCCAAAAAAAAAATGCATAAGTTCCGAAATTTAATAAAGTAGAGCGCAGAAAACTTGCCGCACCCAATTTGGTTTACATGGAATCATCAAACGATGGCGAGGATAATTTCCCTCTGGCCAAGCGTCTCATAACATCACCATCATCATCGCCATCATCAAAACGAGGAGGCGTTGGACTCCAAAACCATATACTGCTCCACCAAGAACCGCATCGTCAAAACTAACGCTAGTTACAACGAAACCAAACAAAGTCACCGGAAAGTCAACACCTACAGGAACAGCAAAGATGATTTGTTTTTAAAATTTAGCTTCGCAATACTAGGATGAAACAAAAATCTCTTACTCCGGTGGCAACGTTTGGATCAGTGAATATACTTATATTTAAAAACCTAAAAACAAAGGTAAAGAATCAATTTGTACAAAAATTGTTGTATAAAAATCCTTATTCTTATCACTTATGTACATAAATTATACACACAGTGAGTATTTGTACTTTTTGTAGATTTTTAATTTAGTAATAAAAAAAAGCTGATTTATTTCAGTAGTACATTACCTATATAGAATTTGTTTTATAAAACCTTCGTATATAAAAAAAACTTATATGAAATAAATCGAAAGATAATGTTTGAGATGTGAAGTGGGCAAGTGGTTGGAGCCATGACGTTTGCTTGAACGAGAAAAATCTCGAATGGACAACTTTTTTTTAAAGTAAAATCTTGAACAATTTTAAAATTAAAATGATGTGGATCTGTGACAATCAAATTAATATTATTTTTTCATTGAATAAAATAGAGGCATCGCCACGGGAGTGCACATCAAATCTCATGCAAAGCTTCGGTTCGACTCAACTCCAACGTTCAACATTTCAAAAGTAAAAACTACGATTTTGTTCAGTCACCAAGAACTACAGTTCGACATTGACGATAGGCGAACGTTTGCTAAAGGATTTGATGACATTCAAAATTTAATCAATTTAAGGCGAACATAAACAGAAAACCATTTTAAGATAAACATATGTATGATTGGTTCCGTAAACATCTTCCTTTTCTACTTCAGTACCAATGCTCTGTTGCTCTGTAACTATTGCATCCACAAAATTTGACGAACAAAATTGAAATAAAACAAACCGCTGTCCCTCCTGCCCTTCCTATCAGAAGCTTGAAAGTGCAAAAATGAAAAATTTCATGACATGATGTTTGCATGTTTTAGTAGATGAGAACGGAGTCTTTTTGCATTTAAGTATATTTTAAAATATTTATGTATGAGCTGGAAGAAACAACATTCATGGAAGTTTTTCAAAAGTTTTATTTGAGGAGAAATGCAATTAAAAAGGTAAACCTACTTGTGCTTTTTTCTGTAAAGCGGAACCATATTTAAATTTTTATTTTACGTTTTTTTTTAGATTCCAGAATATTTTATTTCGAATGCTTTAGATAATAATCCAAATGGTCGTGCAATATACCTAGGTGGCAATGAAATAAATTGCGATTGCAACTCGGCAAAATTTCTTAAAGTAACAAACTTAACTTTTTCAAAAAAAAAAAAAATTGTTAACACATAATGTACATTTTACTCTACAGCTTTGACTTTTGGCTCGTCATCGTCATGCAAATATTCCAGACTACAATTATTATATTCCTTGTCTCAATATGAAACAAAGAGTTATAGATTTGCAAGAAATCAAACTTTTTCAATCGCTGCATCATTGGACACACTATATCTTCTATCTTATCGGTTTGGAAGTTATCCTACTCGTGGCTCTTATCATGAAAGTATCATACGACTATTGGGTGTTCAAAACTGCCTGGCCAGCTAGTAAGATGCCTAAGCTTCCATGTGATTGGCTTTGTAAATCCTAAAATGTATGACATCAAAAAATCAAATTTTATGTCCTCAAAATGTGGTGTTAACCAAACAAGTGCCTTTGAAACATATTTTATAGTTTTTAAGTCCATGTTTTTTAGATTGCGTAACAATTTAAAAGTCAAAAATTTCATAGAAGAATTATGTCGTAGTTTTATTTTTATTTTTGAGAATATTTTCTATAAATTTTGTTTTTTTTTTTTAGTAGACGCATTTTTGTTCGATTCGTCATCTGAATTAGGACGGATATTTACAAACTGTGCCACTCTACTTAGCTTCTTTTTTCTGCGCTCTTTAAATTCTGGATCTGTGTGGTCTATAATAATATTCTTACTTTTGGATTGTAAGTGTAAGCACTCATCATACTCATTTCCTTTTGCATACTCCTAGCCATTGTAATTTTTGGATGTGGTTGAGTCCTACAATCACCGTGCAGAAGTTTTTCCATTTTGGTGTACTTCAAAAGCGAAAAAAATGCATTTTTGTTTTAACACTTCAATCAAGTTTTACTAAGTATTCTAGTCTCTAACCAATGCAAAAATAGAAAAGGAAAGTGAACTAAGAAGTCTAGACAGTCTCAGGAATATTTTGTGTATAAAAATGCCCATATAACATCATAAATAAGTTCATTTGCCATAATACCGTATATTATAATTTACATAATTTGAACAAAATATTTGATGGGTATTTTATGTAGTAAAAGTGCATCTAGTCAAGCTTTAAATCCCCCTAATCAGTGGTGCTTTCGAACGTTGCATTCTGTCTATTCATATTAGGCTATTCAAAAAATCAAAGTCTTGAAGTCCACAACTGGGACCTATACTTCTTTTTTTGCTATCACTCACACCCAAAATCTGCTGTGGACTTTTAGTCTAATAGTTTAGGATCTAGGTCGTTTAAAAAATCAAATTGGATTTTGTATGTGAAAGTTGAACAAAACGCGTTTGGAGCCCCTTACCACCAGCTGCATCCAACTCGTTGGTTGAAAAGCATTGAAAGCGCCGAACATTTAATTGAATTCGAAATTTGTGAAAGACTGTCATAACTTGCTAGTGTACCTTTGTATATTTAATTTTGAATTTGACAATTTTGACGCTTTAATATAAAACCTCGCTGCACATGGCTTATTATATCTGTTTTATATGAGCGCTAGGATGTCAATTTTTCAAGTTTTTTAAGCAAAAGTCGACACATATGTATGTATGCTGCTTCTCAGATATTTTTATTAACATAAATAATAACAACTTACCTATAAAGATATTAATGGCAAATAATATTAACTAGTTAGTCTTTCTAAAAATCTTAAGGCCGATAAAGGAACAACGAACATGCATTTTGTGTATATTAGCTCTATTAGGTATATGGAAGACTGTGTACTATCGCAGTTGTCGTGCATTAAATTCAATGTGGAATAATTTATTTTACATCTATGGCAAGTCTTAATATTTTAGATTTCCCAAACATAGATACTTAATCTCAACATATTCATCGATACCATGGTGAGATCCCTCACGACCAATACCCGATTCTTTGACACCTCCAAATGGAGCTTCGGCTGTTGAAATGACTCCCTCATTAATGCCAATCATTCCGACTTCCAATTTACGGTCCACTCTGAATATTTGTTGCACATTCTCACTGTAAAAATAGCCAGCGAGACCTCTATTTGTGTCATTGGCTTTGGAAATTGCTTCCTCTTCTTCGTTGAATTTAATGATAGACAAAACAGGCCCAAAGACTTCGTCAGTGTATAGTTTCATAGGTAGTTTTACACCTGTGACAATAGTTGGTTCATAAAAGAGCTCACCAATATCTGATCGAGGCCTGCCACCTGCGATTATTGTAGCGTTCTGACTTCTGGCATCATTTACAAACGCGCTCACTTTTGTAAATTGTGCCTTATTAATTAATGGCCCAATCTGAATATCTTCTCCATCTCCAGAACCGATTTTTAGAGCTGCTACTTTAGATTTCAGAAGTTCGATGAATTTGTCATAGACGCCTTGCTGAACAAAGAACCGATTAGCCGATACACAAGTTTGGCCACAATTACGAAATTTCGATGCAATGGCTCCATCGACAGCCTTTTCTAAATCCGCTGAGTCAAAAACAATAAAGAACATTGCCACCCAGCTCAAGGGAAATTCTCTTCACTCCATCGGCACAGTTCCTGTAGAGCAATTTACCAACTTCTGTTGATCCTGTGAAGGAAATTCCAGCCACATCAGGACTCGTGCAGAGAACATTACCAACAGGAGCTGCTTTGTTGGTTGTAACAACGTTTATTATGCCACTTGGGATTCCGGCGTCCATAGCTAGTTTGGTAATCGCCAGAGCAGTAAGTGGTGTGTCCTCTGCCGGCTTTATTACAACGGTACACCCTATACAAAAAAATGAAACTGAAATTATAGATTAGATTAATTTGTATCTCGTTTACCAGCAGCCAATGCCGCTCCAGCTTTTCTCGTAATCATAGCCAGCGGAAAGTTCCATGGAGTAATTAGTGCCGCTACCCCGAGTGGCTGTTTAATGACAATCAATTCACGAATCCAAAACAGATGGTTCCTGTTGCAACAAGTAGCTGTGTTTAATGAAGAAAAACTGGATCAGAACAGAGCAGAACAGCACAAGTAGTGTGTGAAAACTGTCAGAACAAGAAAGAACAGAAAAGTGCAGCTTTGTATTGACGGGATTAACTGTTGGCTTTCAGCTGCCCAATTTCAAATTTAAAATGTTTCAATTTTTATTTGTTTGCATTAGTTTTTAATTAAAATTTAGTATTAATTCACACTTTTGTATGTTCTTTTATGTCTTTTTCTTCATGTTAAGTCCAAAAATATAAGAATGGTACTTCTGTGATAAATTTTAGCTTATTATTATCCCAAACAAACAAATCAGCTGGTACTTTGACATTTCTCATTCACTTGCTCCACCTCAAAAGTAGGTGCAGGAAATATTGTTCTTAACTGTTCTGAAAAACTTTATGGAACACAAAGTGACAGACTGTAGAACAGTTTGGGGCAAGGTTATTACTCATGTGAAATGAGGCAAAAGGGAGGTGTTTGGGAATTGAGAGTGGGGATCTGAAATGAGGTTTGAATAGAAATATATAGAAAAAAAAAGAAAAGTCAGGATGGGTTCTGGATAAAGCAGGAGGGGTAGAGGTAGGGTAGAATGTCCGCTACGGAGGCGATGGCATGCTAGTGGTGCTCAGCTTAACTCGCCGGATGTAGGGGGGGATCTTGCCCCCGTAGCCAGACCTCGCCTATTTCAAAACATAATATAACATGCCAAAAAAAACTCGATACTTAGCCACCACACAATCGGTTCACACCTTGGGTTACGCTGCAGGTGGTTTCGCAGCGCGGCCTTGTCCCACCCAACCTGGAATCCGGTCGGCCTTGAATTCGGATTCCCCTACTCTGAAATAACCAAAATTCCTCTGCTGTCAAACCATACTCACGTTACCGGTGCTTTCCGTCCGCCGTACCGCACCCCCTGAAAATTACTTTAGATAATCATCGAGCTCGTTGTAAGCTCAAAAACAAAAACGGCTAGATTCCATCTTCATGACGTGATTTACAATAAATTTTATTTACTCTACAAAAAAAAAACCATACCATCGATACTAAATATAAAAAGAACATGAAATGTGACTTATCTTATTATTTACTTTAAAGTGAATCTAATGAATTTAAATTAATTAACTGAGATACAATTTCCACCTAAAACTATAATGAACATAACAATACTTTTTAAGGACTATACAAATCGAACTTTCTTAAGATCCAATTTATGCGACTAGGCTTAAGGCTTAATGCACAAACCCGAAGGGGATGAAAAAAAATGAAAAAAAAATTAAAATCAAAACAAAATTATTCTAGCGATTTACTTAAGACTATCCGCACAACATAGTTGCCGGTCGAGTTGGCGCAAGGTGGTTGCTATTCGGAGAAACTACTATTCCGTTTCTTTCAAAAACTAACGCCTATAGTAGGACTAAGCTCCCTTAAAACCCAGATTCCTTTCGGTTATCGTAGCCCTTTTATTCGGCTCAAAAAAAAACGACTCTAACCCCCTTGTTCCTACCTACATAGAGCTCTGTGTAAGTCTGTTAAGGGTCAAGCAAAATCTTGCCACACAATACTGGGCCTGTGGGGGAACCTAAATCCGCAAAAGGCTAACGGAATTCCACAATCACAGTACTATACCCGCAATCACTTTTTACCACTCTTCCACAACAATTCTCAGCAGACAAGCAAAATTTGAACAAAAATGACTTTAAGTATGTATGTATATAATCACAAAAAGATAGTGTGTAAAGATAGAGATTTCAATCAACAAAATTAACCTAAATAATACAAAAAAAAACTATCACGTCAAGGTTTGCCTTAAAACTATATATCCGGACTCTGGAACTCTGTATAGAAACGTTTATTTATTTGCGTATATCTGCTCTGCTTAGTTTTTTTCTTTTTTTTTTTTTTTTTACTATGCACTCAAAGTTCTTTATGGTGAGGGTGACTTGGGTGGGTTTTATATATAGGATATATGTAAGTACTATGGTGCACCCTTACAATGGTAGGTACGTATGCCCTTCACAATGTCAATCTCTTTCGAAAATTAAATATTTGATTTGGTGTTACTTGTGTGTCCGGGTTCGTTTATGCATTCACGGACTTTCTATTTTCCTTAACGGTTGTGGCCTTCAAGGCCCTTCTTCTAATATCACCAGGCTCAGGATCCTCTTACGGGATTCGGATCCGGCTTGCCTTGCTTCGTGGCCTGGTAGGTTTTCCAGCCGGTCCAATAAGTCGACCGGTGGTCACGACCTTTGGAACCCGTCGCTGACCGCCAATAATCACCCTCACTATAATTTTAATCAAACTACATCACTGCATACTACACATTATATTAGGACTTTTCTTAACTCACCCTTATCAAAGAAATTTTATTTTCAAAAAAACTGTTTGAGACTCAAATCTCCCTCGAATATCGCCTTGGATACCTTTGGATTACCAAAACTGTCTTCCGGGTATTCTATAATTATAACTTTTTTAAAATTTTACAAAATTCAAATGCACTACTATCACTCGGTATACTTTCGCGCTAACAAAAATGCACACCTCCCAGCACGATGTGGCTTCTACTTGGTTTGAATTGACAATGACAAGAAGATGATAATCTGTTGCAGTAACAGTTGCACCTCTTCTTTGTCTTCATCAGAAATCCACCTGATTGGGGGAATTCCTAATCCAGGTTCAATAACCTATAGTGGTACAGATGACGAGAAATCATCTGTATTTGTTCCTAGGTATTCTAATACATTAACGTCTTTTATATTCTTTGCTAATATCTATCCTATAAAGCTTTCATCCCTATAATATCTCTGACACAAACCTATTTCTTCCTATAACATCTATTGTGACCTTGCCTTATATTAACTTTCTATTTCGTTCTAACTTTATCCTCATCTTTATTTTTCCTGCCATATTTCCTTTTTTTCAATGAGTAAACACGAGAAGAAATATAGAATTCCTATATCTTCGTCTCTATCAAAGCCTCATCTATCGAATCTCGTCTTTCTCACCCTTACGATATGTCTATATCACTTCCTCGTATCATTCCTACTTTTAGCTGTCGTCGCATCTTTCATTTCCGGCTTTATTAAAGTTTAACTCCGGCGCACGCTTATCTCTAGCCGCAAATTCGCGTATTTATTTATATTTCCGGGCATTTAAATTCTAAAGTGATCTTGTACTCGTTCTGTTGGACAATATATAAAAAAAACTATCAAAAGATCCCAACTGGAGTATTCGCCGTCGTGAATCTCTCCTTAGCCATCTCTACCGTTTCTGTGTGTCTTGTGCCGAAAAAAAAAAAATATGTGAGCCCTGCCTATGGGTACTCCATCCAGACCACAGCTCCAGGGAAAGCTCTCCCAGGCGGAATCATTTGAAACCGGTGGCCAAATTATCTGGATATTCTTTAAATCATCCGGTAGGTATCCTGCTTTTATGCCGACCAGAATCATCGTTTGTCGAGTAGGGTGTTAGCCCCACCGTTGAACCGATGTTCCTGGCCCTTCTTCCCGAACACCTTTCTGATTTCTTGGTATTCTACTTTTTTTTCTTTTCAGTTACCACCCGTCGCCGATCCTCCTGCATTCGACTTTCTAAGGCTACCTGTAGAGTCCAATCATGGAGAGGGACCGCTTCCCCTGGAGCCCAGACTTCCCAATTAACCAAAACGGAATGTTTTTCTTTTGGTACCTAAGGTTAGTCGATTCTCGACAGTATCTAATGCGGAAGCTGGCGATACTAATTCTATCGTGGAATAGGTACGAACGTATACACGAACTTCGAGTCCCAAGAAAAGCGTTTCGTGGATTCGTATCAAGATAAACAACTTTACGTATGTACCTGTCTATCTATAGATGCTATCAATAAAAAGGTTTTTTTTTCTGTCTTAATTGATATTTTCTTATAATGGAACTCTTTATTTTGTTTATATTTAGCGTACATTATTATTAAATCATCTATGGGTAGCCGTAACAAAACTCCGGACTCAAAAGTTTCTCTAGACACAATGAGAACGGTGATAAAAGGATACCAGAATCTGAGGATTTTACAGTGGGGAAGAACCCATCTCAAACAAGCCGGGCAATATGCATATCTCTCGGAATGTGTGAAGATACCCCTACGTCACTCGCTGGGACTTTGTTACCCCGCCCACTCCTGTCATACACTGTTCAGCCTCACGAAAAGTTCAGCTGGGTGAGTTTTATTCAAATGCAGTTGGGTTTTTACAGTTGGGGCGCATTTCTTTCGGTTTTATCTTTGTAATCGAGTTTATTCGGAAAATTACTTATTTATTATACAGTTTAAATCTTAGGGTAGTTCTTATACTTAGTTCGCTCCCTCAAATGAACCTAAGCCATTAATATCTAAAGAAAATTATGACTGATAAGAAAAAAACAGAAAATAAAATTAAAAACGACATTCAGCCAAATTCTTATATTTCGTGTATTTATTTATTGTCGCTGTCAAGAATGCTGTTATCGTGGCTTGGACGAGTTGGTATTTGGCTTCTACCCTACTCACTCTCCTGTAATGGAGGGTGAATATTTTAGTCACTCATAAGAATTGTACCCCAAAGGTAATTAACGATTACTTGAGTTGTTTTTTTCCTTTTTCCTCAAAACTATCTCGGACTTTTTCCGACGCCACAGAATCGTCGCCGGTACATCAACGTAATATGTAACTCGCTATTTCACCGGTATGCAATTACTTGAGAAAGCTATCCCCGGTGGACATTACTCGTGTCTTTTATCTGTCAGGCCTGGTCTTCAACGATACATGTGTCAGATAAGTTAGGCTCTAGCGCAAAATCTCACAGGTGTTGACTAGCTTTTTCTCACAGAAGGGAGACACCAAAAGTGAACTAAATGTTTGTGCTCTGCCTCTGGCAGAGGTCGAAGTAGGGGATCTTAAACTTAATATCACAGAGAGGAAATTAATGGTATTCGAACCTTGCTTACAGCAAAAATATCACAGATGTTGAATAAGAGGTTTTATAGCTTAAAGCCAAAATATCACAGATGTTGGAGAAAATCGGATTTCCTAAGTCGCTACCGCAAAATATCACAGATGTTGGAGTAAATTGGACATTCTAGGTCACTAATGCAAAATATCACAGATCTATTCACGATTTTCCATCACAGTTGTTTTGGTACTTTGAGTCGTTCACAAAAGCTCCTTATTCGGATAAGGGATTTAAACGATAACGTATATCCAAGGCTGGTCATATACTACATAAATCTTCAGTTAACTACTACTGCTTGATGACGATTTTTCTAATGAAATTTAGTTTTCTTTCTGCTGCTCTTCTGGCAGTATGAACAACTATTGACTTAGCGTGGTCTGACTACATAAGATCTGGACTTACTGTTTAAGGTCCTTTGCGTGGAATATTCCGATTCGTTTCCCTGACAAGTTTTCTAGTTCATACATACTTTTCCCCACTGGTTTAATTATACGACACTTAACATATTTTGGACACAGTTTTGACGCTAGACGTTTAGACGAGTCGCTAAGAACAAAATTACGTTTATAGATCTCCTGCCCCGGAACATATCGCACATTTCGAGAGCGTGTATTATAGGTTTTCTCGCTCTTCTCGTTTGATTTTGCGATTCCTTTTTTTATTTTATCGCGAATTATCTGCAATCTTTCCCGCTTCGGAAGAGTCAACAGTTCGCTATCCTCCACCCCACTCAACTTTTGGGCCAGTGCATAGCCGCTCCCGTGCGTCATCATATTCATCCCGAATAGGGCGAAGTATGGTGACACTCCGATAGCAGAATGCACTGAGCTCCGCAACGCGCATGCAATGTCACTCAGGTGAGCATCCCAATCGCGTTGATCTTCCTTTAAGTAAGATCGTATGGCAGCTAACAACGTTCTGTTGACTCGCTCCGAAGCGTTGGATTGTGGCGCGTAGTTCGCAGTTCTGAAGTGTCGTACCCCATACTTTTCCAGGAAATGCTGAAATTCTTTTGATACAAATTGCTTTCCATTATCGGAATGCAGAATTTGTGGGACTCCGAACGAATTGAAAATGTCATTTTTCAAAAATGTTATAATGCTATTTGAATTGGCGGCACGTAATGGTTTCAAGAAAACAAATTTTGAAAAGTGGTCCAAAACAACAAAAACAAAGGAGTTTCCGATTTTAGATCTCGGGTAGGGACCAATGAAATCCACATACAATTTCTGAAATGGACGGTCAGACACGAAACTGTTACATATAGGTGGACGTTGAACTTGACTCGAGGACTTGGACTGCTTGCAAGTTTCACAATTTAACACGAATTGTCTGATTTGAACGGTCATATTTGGCCAGTAAAAGTATTGTCGGATACGATACATAGTTTTGGCAACCCCACCATGGGCGGCCTGTGGTGGGTTGTGGGCCTTCGCGATTAACCCTTCAGATAACTCTGAAGGCACCCACAACCGCCAGGTGTTCTCTAATAGCGATTCATCCACGTTAAGCGGAAGCGCCCGTTTGTATATGAATGAATCTTCGATTTTTAAATCTGGTAACTCTTCTTGATGTTCCCTGATTGTACTCATCAGGCTTTTGTACTCTTCCCAAGTAACAATTTTCCTCTCATAAGAATTTCCAAGCGGCTTATGAGACTATATTTCGGGAGCTAGTTTTACTCTAGGAGACTACTCCAACATTCTTATGAAAGTGTTACAAGCGTTAAATGGCCCACTTATGGGAGTTAATTTTCCTCTTATAGAAACATTTTAATTGTTAATATGGGATGACAAACGCCCTATTAATCTTGCTAGGAGAATGCGTCTCTTCTTGTGGGAGAACGAGTATGTGCAAAATTAAAAAAACATATACACATACATAATTATCTTTCACATTGTCTATACTTTTTTTGGAAGTAGGTACGAAGATATTACTTTTATCTGTATGTGTCATCGTCATTGTCTCATGGTGAAAAACTAATGTGTATGTAAGTGAGAGCATTTATATTTTGATATCATGGTGACGTTAATATATTTATAGTTTGTCACATTATGTGAAGCTAAATCTTAGTGCGAATGAAACTTTTTCTACTAACTTAAACATTTTACTTCGAAAAATAACAAAGCGCTTTCAAAATTATTGATATTTAAATTATTTTATTTTTATTTTGAAATAGAAAAAGGGTTACCTTGATGTTTGTTTTGAATCAGAATAATAATTTTTATGCTGATATTATTTATGGTATTTATTCATGTTATGTGACGAAAAAGGTATAGTAGCAGAAAATTTGTCGATTTGTTGGTCTTATTCTTGTATACCTGTTATTTATAATCAAAAAATTTACAAGAGATTAAGAGACGTTTTAATGAAAAAAAAGAAGTTGACAAAATAAACATCAATAGCCTTGTTCTTTAGTGCATTTTTATCTTTGCTTAAAAAAAGTAGTATGAAAAATACAACAACAATTTGGTATAACTCCGTATTGTTGTTGTTTTAAACATGCTACTTTTTTAAGCGAAGATAAAAATGCACTAAAAAACAGGGCTAATATAAACACACTAATACTGGTAAATATATCTTAAATAGATTCATCATAATGGAAACCCAAATAAATTATTTTAAGATTTATTTTCAAGTCACGGTAACCCTCAAACTATGCAAACAACACTTCGTTCAAATTGAAATATGGCTGCTGTCCACTCGATACTTTTAACTCTTGAATAAACATTTTTATGAGAGTGTTGTAACATTTATGCTGGTATGAAAACAAACACTTGTTATGAGAAGTGAGATGCTTCTATGTGACTTTTTTTGACAGCTATCAAACAAACCAAGAAAAAACAAACAAATATCGGTGATGCGTTCCTTTTTCTAACGAATGTTTACTTTTGTTTATGTTTCAATAAAAGTTGAAATGTCAAAGTAAGAAATATGTTTAGTTTTGTGCATAACAGTTTCAGAATGATAAATTTACATTATGGCGTCATAAATGTTGTAATAACTGAACAAAGAATATCAAAAATTAGCATTCCAATAGGCAACAAAATTATAATTATTTGGTCAAATTTACAAGTGTAATAATGTCAAAAAACCTAATATTACACCGAAACAAAAGAAAATAAATCACCGAAAGTTTACATTCGTCAAAAATTAAATAAATTTTTAATTGTAATATTCAACATCCAATTGTTCCATTCAGGAAGCAAGTCCAATAGAAAACTGAACGTCGGAAAACAATGTACACACAAAACTTTAAGAAAAAGAACGACTTGTGTATAAATCAAATATAAGCAGCTGTGGATGCAACATTTCATCTCATATGAATCCTATAGTTAGTGTTTTGTTTTTGTTACTTTATTACCTCTTGATAAGAGATTTTAAAGATTAAAAAATGACGTTTAGAGCTTAAATTTGATAACAAGATTATTACAAGACATTAAATTTATATACACGAGGAATAATTGTTCTAGGTATAAAATTAAAGCGATTCGATGTTTGAAAAATGCTAAGCTCGTATAATAAAAACGTTAAAAGACGAATTTTTGTTTCATAATGAGAGATCATGTCTTAAGTATAGCAATAAGATCTGAAAGAGAATTATGGGAGTTTTTTTGAGAAAATAAGACCTAAGCTCTGGAGAGTTTGTTAGTTGGGTTCGGATTGAAACTCTTCGGATTCAAGGTCTATCCAAGGTGCTACTTCTCCCATGGCTAAGCTATCCAAGTGTGCCCGAGAAAGGGTGTCTGGCACGACATTTAGCGAGCCTTTTCTGTGCTCTATGTCGAAGGTATAAGATTGCAACTCCAGTGACCATCTCGTCAACCTACCACTTAGGTCCTTCATCGTCATTAGCCATTTTAAACTGGAGTGGTCAGTTATGATGGTGAAATCCATACCCTCGACATAGGGCCGGAACTTTTTCACTGCCATGACCGCTGCCATACACTCTTTCTCGGTCACACTATAGTTCCGTTGGCATGAATTCAGCTTTTGGGAGAAGTATGAAATAGGGCTTTCTTCTTGAGCCTCGTTCCTCTGAAAGAGCACCGCACCGATTCCAGAGTCTGACGCGTCGCACTGTACGTAAAACCGTTTCGAGAAATCTGGGTGTGTGAGCACCGGAGCTGTCGTCAAAGCCTTTTTCAGGTTCTCGAACGCGGCTTTCGCTTCTTCCGTCATCGCGAATTTCGCATTCTTTTTCTTTAGCATGTCCGTCAAGGGAGCAGTTAAACTAGAGAAATCTTTAATAAATCTCCTATACCACCCCGCTAGACCAAGTAACCTTCTCACCTGCCTCGGGTTTTTCGGCATCGGAAAGTCTACTACTGCTTCTATTTTGGCCGGATCAGTCTTTAATCTCCCACCACCAACGATAAAACCCAAATACTTAAGCTCTTTAAAGCAGAATTTGGATTTCTTGACGTTGATGGTGAGATTTGCTTTCCGTAGGCAGCTGGCCACTTCGTCTAGCAGAGCGATATGAGTCTCGAAATCAGGCGCTATTATGAGGAGATCATCCAAATACATGAAAACACGATCCCGGAGTCGTGCAGGGATTACCTTGTCCATCAGGCGGCATAGCCGTTGAGCTGCATTGCACAGCCCAAACGGCATGACGGTGAACTGGTACAAGGGTCTCCCCGGTACCGCAAACGCAGTTTTCTCTCGACTCTCCCTCTCCAGCGGTATTTGCCAGAACGCATCCTTCAGATCCACACTACTTATATAGTAGGTGTCTGGTAGACGACTGATGAGCCCGTCGATATGAGGAAGTGGGTTGGCATCCTTCTTACTCAACGCGTTGACCCTACGAGAGTCCAAGCAAAAACGATATTTTGTGGTACCGTTTTCACCTGGCTTCTTGATCAGAACAACAGGCGAGCACCAAGGGCTCTCACTTTCCTCTATAACGCCGAGCTTCAACATTCTGTCTATCTCTTGGTACAAAATGGCTTGTACCGCTGGAGAAACAGGGTAGTGTCTCTGCTTCACCGGCACCGCATCCCCGGTATCGATGACGTGCTCCATAAGCGCCGTCTTTCCGAGACCGTGCCGATCAAAATCTAGAAATCTCTGTTTAACCGCTTCCAGTCGGGACTGCTGTTCCAAAGAAAGGCTGTGTGCGTTTACCAGGTCAGCGTCATCCTCTAAAACCGACACGGCACTCACTACGCTTGGAGCTATTTGGAACGCTTTCCAAAAGTCCACTCCTAAATACAAGTCCTGATCTAGATTTGGCACCAGATAAAACGTAATCTCTTGTTCTAGGTTCTTGTATCTAACTAAGGTTTTGAATTTTCCTATTATGGCTTGGCTCTGTCCGTCTGCCGTTTTGACCCCTGACTTATATGGCTGGAATTCCTTTCCAATGTTCGCCAAGAAATCTAAACAGTTTTTCCCCAGAATACTCACACTGGCCCCGCTGTCTAACAACCCATTGATTTCCTTGTTGGCTATGTTGACCCTTGCGTAAGGTCGGGGGTCAGTATAGGTATCTATGACTGTGGAGGCAATGCTTATTCTAGCTTGTTTCCTCGCTTTATACCTCAATCTCGCTTTACTTATCCTTTTGAAAACTTCACTTATCTGTCCTTTAAATATTCTATCTCTTGTTTCATAATAATTTCTTAGTCTTATGTGCAGCGGTTTTATTTCATATTTGTTTGGCATTCTTTTTTCTTTCGTTTCATCATTTTCTTTTCTAGGTAATACTTTGATCTTATTTTCTTCCAAACATGCTGACGACTCAGGGTTGTTCTCTATTCTTTTTGGGGAACTTGAGTCGAACGCGACTCCCCCGAAGTCGTCGCGTTCGAGAGTCGGTTTTCCGGGTTACAGCGCGAACACTTTGGCGTGATAACCCCCTCCTTCCCACATCGATAACAGAAAATATTCCTCTGTGTTGACGGGCAATCCATGAAGGAGTGACCCTGAACTCGACAGTTCCAGCAAACACTAACCCTACCCTCACTCTGACCCATTGAGGTCTTTGGCCGGGCCCCCATATGCTGAAACGCCTCTACTTGCTCGTCATGAGCTGGTCGCCATTCTAAATCGGGATCTGCTCCCAACTCGTTTGCCACGAAACGAGTTGGTGCCCTATATTGTTTCGGCCCATCTCGGTCCCTCCTCGGAAATGCGTATTCCGCCTCCTTACAAGCCATTCTCAGCTGGTCCATGGAGTATACGGCTTGCGGGTACACCAAGCTTTCTAAACGTTCGTTTAAATTTCTTTTTAAAATCCGAACCAGTTCAACCTCGGGAATTTGCATCCTGAGCTGAGATCTGAGCTTGGTTATGGCCGCGAAATAATCATCACTTGCTTCCCCTGGATGCTGTTTGCGCTGCATAATCTCTCGGATGATCTCAAAATCGGATTTCGAACTCCGGAACTGGCGCATTAAGGCGTCACGCAGCATAGGCCAGTCCGGACGTCCATTGGATCGGTGGTACCACCAATACCATTCGCTCGCAGCACCCGAAAGCAAGAGGTGGAAATCCCTCATGATCTCAACCCAGGAGCATTCGTACTGGCTTTGAAGCGTCTCTACTCTAAAGACAAAGTCTTCCACACTTAACGTCCCCGATTTCCCGTCAAACTTCAACCCCCACTTATCCATCTTTATCGGCATTCTCATACTCATGTGCGAATATGCCGGAGAGGGATTCAAGTATGATGGTTGCTGTCGCCTCTGATGAGGCATTCTTACTTCCCAATTCGGGTCTGGATAGTTATTGGTTTGGTATAACCCATTCGGCATGTGTGCCAGGTTCGGCCTGGGATTTGTACTAGCTTGATTGTTGCTTGGTGGCTGGAAAGGCCTAGAACTGGGATCCAGCTGAGAATGACTTATCGGGTCGCCTGGGTGTGGCTGTGGCCTCTGTTCGGGTACGAAAACTCCCCCTGAATTTTGAACTCTTTCTTCCAAAGGTGAAGTGACATACAGGGTGGGATTCATCCCCTTCATGAGATCTAGGAATTGTCTTTTAATTTCATCTTTAACGGATTCGGAAATTTGCCTACCTAAAACGTTATTATGTGACTCATATGCATTTCCTACCGCCTGTTCAATTGCTATTCTAACTTCTGTACTGATGGCCGAGTTTGTCACTCCCTGCTCATTTTGAGTATTTGGAGGTCTGGCACCATTCGCGGCTCTGTATTGTGCGCTAATATTCGCCCAGTTCGTAAGCCCCAGAGAAACTCTTCCCGCCCCGGTTAGGTCACTACAAGGAGGTGCGGATAACGATTCGGTCCCACTCCTGGTTTCACTCGAATCGGTGAAATCTTCTACTCCTTCCGGAGGTGGATTTGAACTACCTAAAGGACGAGTGCCTGTTACTGCCTTTGTTCCGCTAGTACTGGCAGGAGGGTTTGGGTCGTTCACTTGTTCATTGCCAAGTATAAATCCTGTTCCACCGGTGCCTACCCCTGGGGTTTCCCCAATTTGGGTGTTTTCTTCCGGGCCTTTCCTTTTCCCACCTGGAGAGTGCTGTAGCGGCATCTCAAAACTTTTTCTTAAAAACCTCTCACGTAACCCCCGAGTAAGTCTTTGGTCTTGAAGAATGTTACGAACCCTGCTTAATTTTGCCTCCAATTCTTCCTCTTTCTGCCTTTTCATGGGAATATCGGTATAGAACTTAAAACCTAGGGATAACAACCCCCTGGATTTTCTACCTAACAACAAATAAGTAAATGTATCTTTTATTTACTATACAAAAACGTTAACTCTTTCCTATATAAAACTTTCACAACCTACAAACTATAATATCCGTGAAGGACTCAACGGTTACTTTCCAAATCTACTACCTAAAAGAAACTATTTTATTATATACCACTAACGCTCTGAAGACTAACTAATCCTATAATGCTATAACTATCCTATTCTATCCTACTAAATACAATTTTTTTTTTTTTTTTTTTTTTATTTCCTTATTATTTTTTTTCTATAAATATCCTTATCTAAATTCTATCTGCTAAACTTAACTAACACTATCTACTTATATACCTATTGACTTAGAAGAATATGAAAAAACTTTGATCTTAACTCCTAATAAGTCCCAATAACTAAAATCTTTGTAAAATTTTAAGACACTTAAGAACTAGAAATTTAAATTATAAACTTTTGAAACCGAAATGGAATTTATCAAGAGTCGTTTCAAGCACTTCTGTAAAAAAAAATTATTATTATTGGTAAAAGTATGATTATATGTTATTTTTGGTTCTAAAACGGTTGTTCATTTGGATTCGGGGGTGTTTCCGGTGGCTATTTGTGGTAACTTTTTTTTTTTGACTTTGTATGGTTCAACAGCATAATCTCTCTTACTACTTCTCGTTCGTATCATCTGCCCAGGTGTGACTACAAAAACAAGGGGAGATAACTAGGGTACTACACACACACACATAACATACACTCTTCCACCCGTTTCTGCTGCCAGAATCAAATTCGCCTCGTCGCAATTGGATGGGCTTTCTCATGAGCGATCCCGTCCAAGACATACGATTTGAACCGACCCTGACACCAAAACACCCTTGGATAACATCCTGTCTTGTCCTCGTCGCTCCCTCAGGTCTATCCCGTCGCAATTATTTGGGTTCGTTAAAACCTTCCCAAAGAAGACTTACAAGAAGCCCTAAGAGCGCGACGAAGGCAGTTTAATTTCTTCCGGTTATGATCGTCACAGCCAGCAACACCCACTCGCTACGTCAGTAAACATGCATTCTAAAAGCTATCTTGTTTACGCCATACGCTACGCGTGGATGCCGCTGCCGCCGCCAACCACAACCCGATCACTTTCATACTAACACATCATTATTCATATTCGTTGTTCTGACTGGTAACGCTGGCCAGATCCCATCGTCCCGTCGCAGGTAACCAAGCCTTCTTAATAGTGATCTTTCGTATTACGACATACGGCACAATGGACCCCGCCACCGTCACCACTCCATCTTCAACACAAAACACTCACACAACACGGATGGGTGCCATTTGAAATGAGGCAAAAGGGAGGTGTTTGGGAATTGAGAGTGGGGATCTGAAATGAGGTTTGAATAGAAATATATAGAAAAAAAAAGAAAAGTCAGGATGGGTTCTGGATAAAGCAGGAGGGGTAGAGGTAGGGTAGAATGTCCGCTACGGAGGCGATGGCATGCTAGTGGTGCTCAGCTTAACTCGCCGGATGTAGGGGGGGGTCTTGCCCCCGTAGCCAGACCTCGCCTATTTCAAAACATAATAATAAATAAATAAATTGGGTGGCGCAACAGCTCATGGAGAACCAGGGCCTAGTGACTTACAACTCACAACCATTCCTGTGTGCGTGTTTGTTGGCAGGAATGGAGGGGACCTACAGTTTTTTTGCCGAGTCCGAACGGCTAAATGAGAAGCACTTTTTCATGACAAGTATACTCTTGGAGGATTTGTCAGTTCCTCGCAAGAGGCAGTACCTCGAATAAAACATTTCTGTTTTTAGGTGGCACGGCTGGGAATCGAACCCACACCTTCGGCATGACAGTCCTACGCACTAACCATCAAGCCACGAGGTACTACTTTCAAAACATAATATAACATGCCAAAAAAAACTCGATACTTAGCCACCACACAATCGGTTCACACCTTGGGTTACGCTGCAGGTGGTTTCGCAGCGCGGCCTTGTCCCACCCAACCTGGAATCCGGTCGGCCTTGAATTCGGATTCCCCTACTCTGAAATAACCAAAATTCCTCTGCTGTCAAACCATACTCACGTTACCGGTGCTTTCCGTCCGCCGTACCGCACCCCCTGAAAATTACTTTAGATAATCATCGAGCTCGTTGTAAGCTCAAAAACAAAAACGGCTAGATTCCATCTTCATGACGTGATTTACAATAAATTTTATTTACTCTACAAAAAAAAAACCATACCATCGATACTAAATATAAAAAGAACATGAAATGTGACTTATCTTATTATTTACTTTAAAGTGAATCTAATGAATTTAAATTAATTAACTGAGATACAATTTCCACCTAAAACTATAATGAACATAACAATACTTTTTAAGGACTATACAAATCGAACTTTCTTAAGATCCAATTTATGCGACTAGGCTTAAGGCTTAATGCACAAACCCGAAGGGGATGAAAAAAAATGAAAAAAAAATTAAAATCAAAACAAAATTATTCTAGCGATTTACTTAAGACTATCCGCGCAACATAGTTGCCGGTCGAGTTGGCGCAAGGTGGTTGCTATTCGGAGAAACTACTATTCCGTTTCTTTCAAAAACTAACGCCTATAGTAGGACTAAGCTCCCTTAAAACCCAGATTCCTTTCGGTTATCGTAGCCCTTTTATTCGGCTCAAAAAAAAACGACTCTAACCCCCTTGTTCCTACCTACATAGAGCTCTGTGTAAGTCTGTTAAGGGTCAAGCAAAATCTTGCCACACAATACTGGGCCTGTGGGGGAACCTAAATCCGCAAAAGGCTAACGGAATTCCACAATCACAGTACTATACCCGCAATCACTTTTTACCACTCTTCCACAACAATTCTCAGCAGACAAGCAAAATTTGAACAAAAATGACTTTAAGTATGTATGTATATAATCACAAAAAGATAGTGTGTAAAGATAGAGATTTCAATCAACAAAATTAACCTAAATAATACAAAAAAAAACTATCACGTCAAGGTTTGCCTTAAAACTATATATCCGGACTCTGGAACTCTGTATAGAAACGTTTATTTATTTGCGTATATCTGCTCTGCTTAGTTTTTTTCTTTTTTTTTTTTTTTTTACTATGCACTCAAAGTTCTTTATGGTGAGGGTGACTTGGGTGGGTTTTATATATAGGATATATGTAAGTACTATGGTGCACCCTTACAATGGTAGGTACGTATGCCCTTCACAATGTCAATCTCTTTCGAAAATTAAATATTTGATTTGGTGTTACTTGTGTGTCCGGGTTCGTTTATGCATTCACGGACTTTCTATTCCTTAACGGTTGTGGCCTTCAAGGCCCTTCTTCTAATATCACCAGCCTCAGGATCCTCTTACGGGATTCGGATCCGGCTTGCCTTGCTTCGTGGCCTGGTAGGTTTTCCAGCCGGTCCAATAAGTCGACCGGTGGTCACGACCTTTGGAACCCGTCGCTGACCGCCAATAATCACCCTCACTATAATTTTAATCAAACTACATCACTGCATACTACACATTATATTAGGACTTTTCTTAACTCACCCTTATCAAAGAAATTTTATTTTCAAAAAAACTGTTTGAGACTCAAATCTCCCTCGAATATCGCCTTGGATACCTTTGGATTACCAAAACTGTCTTCCGGGTATTCTATAATTATAACTTTTTTAAAATTTTACAAAATTCAAATGCACTACTATCACTCGGTATACTTTCGCGCTAACAAAAATGCACACCTCCCACCACGATGTGGCTTCTACTTGGTTTGAATTGACAATGACAAGAAGATGATAATCTGTTGCAGTAACAGTTGCACCTCTTCTTTGTCTTCATCAGAAATCCACCTGATTGGGGGAATTCCTAATCCAGGTTCAATAACCTATAGTGGTACAGATGACGAGAAATCATCTGTATTTGTTCCTAGGTATTCTAATACATTAACGTCTTTTATATTCTTTGCTAATATCTATCCTATAAAGCTTTCATCCCTATAATATCTCTGACACAAACCTATTTCTTCCTATAACATCTATTGTGACCTTGCCTTATATTAACTTTCTATTTCGTTCTAACTTTATCCTCATCTTTATTTTTCCTGCCATATTTCCTTTTTTTCAATGAGTAAACACGAGAAGAAATATAGAATTCCTATATCTTCGTCTCTATCAAAGCCTCATCTATCGTATCTCGTCTTTCTCACCCTTACGATATGTCTATATCACTTCCTCGTATCATTCCTACTTTTAGCTGTCGTCGCATCTTTCATTTCCGGCTTTATTAAAGTTTAACTCCGGCGCACGCTTATCTCTAGCCGCAAATTCGCGTATTTATTTTATATTTCCGGGCATTTAAATTCTAAAGTGATCTTGTACTCGTTCTGTTGGACAATATTTAAAAAAAACTATCAAAAGATCCCAACTGGAGTATTCGCCGTCGTGAATCTCTCCTTAGCCATCTCTACCGTTTCTGTGTGTCTTGTGCCGAAAAAAAAAAATATGTGAGCCCTGCCTATGGGTACTCCATCCAGACCACAGCTCCAGGGAAAGCTCTCCCAGGCGGAATCATTTGAAACCGGTGGCCAAATTATCTGGATATTCTTTAAATCATCCGGTAGATATCCTGCTTTTATGCCGACCAGAATCATCGTTTGTCGAGTAGGGTGTTAGCCCCACCGTTGAACCGATGTTCCTGGCCCTTCTTCCCGAACACCTTTCTGATTTCTTGGTATTCTACTTTTTTTTCTTTTCAGTTACCACCCGTCGCCGATCCTCCTGCATTCGACTTTCTAAGGCTACCTGTAGAGTCCAATCATGGAGAGGGACCGCTTCCCCTGGAGCCCAGACTTCCCAATTAACCAAAACGGAATGTTTTTCTTTTGGTACCTAAGGTTAGTCGATTCTCGACAGTATCTAATGCGGAAGCTGGCGATACTAATTCTATCGTGGAATAGGTACGAACGTATACACGAACTTCGAGTCCCAAGAAAAGCGTTTCGTGGATTCGTATCAAGATAAACAACTTTACGTATGTACCTGTCTATCTATAGATGCTATCAATAAAAAGGTTTTTTTTTCTGTCTTAATTGATATTTTCTTATAATGGAACTCTTTATTTTGTTTATATTTAGCGTACATTATTATTAAATCATCTATGGGTAGCCGTAACACATGGAACATACAATCCTGTACTTTTCTGTAATTTTCTGTTCGGAACAGATTCATTAAACACACCTAGTAACGCACTCTATTCGGAGTCGATACTAAAATGTCATACTTTTTGCTGCTTTTTGGGCCATATTTTTGTTCTACTTGATTAACTTTACTTATAACGTGTATTTTTAAAGAAGTTCCCTCAGATAACCTAAGACATTCGCGGTAAATTTGTTGAGAGAGAGCTCTCGTGTTGGTGCCAGAATAAGGGCCCGAAAACCGTCTTTTTTTCGGCGCTTTGAGTTAATTAATGATTGGTATCAGGAAAGCTACCGTTTTCCCAGAACCAGTTGGAGCACAAGCCATTACAGTTGGAGCACAAGCCATTAGAGGGCGACCCTTGTTACAAAAGGTTAATTTCAAAACAAAACAAAAATTAAAAATATATAGTGAACAGGTAGACTCTTACATGATGGGTATAGATTGCATAATTGGCGTTGAAGTTGGATATTTGCTGTTTGTCAAATTGTTAACAAGTTTAGGCGAAATATTATGGGCGATTTGAAGTTCTTCGAATGTTGATATTGGCGGAGGAATGTTTTTACCACTCACTGAGATTTTATTGTCTTTTCGCGTTTTGTAAACCTGTATTAAACAATTAAATATAATATGGCAGTGAAAATTTATTTCCTTTTTACTTACCTGCTGAAAATATCGAGATCATCATCTTCCTTGTCATCATCAATGTCATTTTCTGATGATGGATCCGATTGCCAATTGAGTTCTCCAGTGATAAGCTTCAACAGTTCCAAGTTCTTATTTGTTTCAATTGTTTCAAAAAACGAGAAAATAGTTAGAGAAATGAAAATAATCAATGCTAAGAGTAAACTTACCTGGATTGGATAGCAATTGATTTCATTGTTATAGCCTGTTGAGTCTCTTCCATATGACACGTGTGGCACTTCTTTGAGCTTCCAAACGATGAATTTTTGTTTGCTGTGAGGTAAATGATTTGTCTAGTTTTCCGAGTGTCCTTGTGGTTTTTTCTTTCTGTAATCTGAGCTCACCAATTTCTGCTCTAAGTATTAGAATGATTGTCTGTAGTTCTTTGCAAGTTCATTTCAGCTTTTCTACATCAATAATATCACAGTCATATTCGATAAGGTTGACCCACCCACAGCAGGAATAGTCATGTTATTCTTTATAGTTCGCATCGCCAGGAACTGGTTTTTTCTTTTTTCCTATTCTTTGTTTCCTCGCTTGGGTGTTGAACTGGTCACCTCCACTGGATGTTTGACTAGCTAAAAGAGATTATTAAAAATTCGAACTGCCAATGTGCTCCGGCGGCAGAGAGAATTCAATGTACGCGTATTTATAGACCTTGGTTTCTTTTTGTGGTGATTTTCCCAAAGAAGATTCTTCACCATCGACTTCCATCTTCGAAATTTCCTAAGCCGTAGTGGCTTTTTTGGGCGGTGTTTCTCTGATGTGGAAAGAAGAAAATTGCTGCAAGCAAATAGTAATAAAGGTAAGAACAAAACACATCTTACCAAGAGGTTGAATTTTCAGATTCTGTGGTTTCATCGTCCTGATTTTCATTCTTCTTTTGAGCTGTTCATAGTGCCGATTGGCAATCATTTTAATAGTTATATTTAATATAAAATACATTTTTACGCCAAAGAAACCAAACACAAATGAAAACTTCTGAAAAAAAATACAAACATTTGCACCAAAACGTCAGACGTCAAACAATAAAGTTAAATTAAAGCAGATGGCTCTGTTTTTTTATAAGATATACCAATAGATGTCCCTACTTTCTTTGGCTAAAAATACTTCTTCAGGCCAAGTGCCAACAGATGGCATTAAGAATAATATTTTTTTTTTGTCCACTTTTAGGCCAAAAGCGCTTAAGTCGCAGTCAGTCGATCTCGATCTGTGGAAGTGTGCACACGTTTTCGGCTTTCACAGTTTTCTTAAAATAAAATCGGAGTGACTTCTCAAAGTACTAATTAAACACTACAATTTTCAATAGTGCAATAGCACGAAGGAAGAGGTGGCGGACCGTCAACCCAAGGGTCACGGGTTCGAATCCCAGCCGGGAATAAAAATTTTATCTGCTTTTTTGCACAATAGAGAAGTAGAAAACATCATTGAGTGGGAGATCCAAGAAATGGAAAAGGAAAAAAGTGCGGGGGCACCGAAAGGTGGCCCAGCAGCAACAGTAAGGCCAGCTATGGCACCAACAAAAGCTACAGCTAGTGACGTAGCAACAACATCAAAGAAACCGATGGCACCACCAGCCATACCATCGGCCAGTGCCGTACCACCAACGGCAATCCAAGCAACGGCAACAACAGCCGATATGAAAAACAAGAGGAGGAAGAGGATAAGCTGTGCGCCGAACCTCGTCAAGCGCCGCTCCACCACCACCTCAGCCCAGCTGCCAGCTGGGGTGAAGGAGACGGCGCGCACAGCTAAAACATCAGCAGCAGCAAAAATCCAACAACAATTAAACACCTCGCCATCCGACGATGACATCGAATATATGTCAGAGGGTGGCGAGGGTTTATACACAACAGGAGAGAGTAACAGCAACCTGTTTGTGGATATTACCTCACCAGAGGCGTCCTCCGAAGAGGAAAACGAGGCGCAAGAAGTGCTAGATGAGCAAGCCATCAGCCAGAAAATCGATGCCATTCGAGGGGAGATGGAACGATTAAATGCCATCGTAACCCCATTAATTGAAGCCCTCAAAAACAAACAAGAAGCTCGACGCGAGAGAGAAAGGCAGGAGCGCGAGCATAAAAAGGTGGCACAGGCGCCACAAAAACTAGCGCCACAACAAGTGCAGCAAGAGCCAGCCACAAGAGCTCAACAGCAGCAACTGCCACAGCAGAAAGAAAATAGGCAGCAACAACAACAACAACAGCTGCCAGCAGAGCAGCCACAGCAACATCCTAAGGAGCAACGCCCGAAAAAGCAAAATCAACAACAGCAACAGCAGCAGCAGCAGCAACAAACACCACAGGAGCGGAGTCATCAGCAGCGGAACCAGCAGCAGCAGGGAGGTCACCAGCAGCAGCCACAGCCGCCCCAAAATAAAAAAGAAAAGGTGCCCCCAATAAATACTTACAAAATGGAACTTAAGGAAACCATAGATCTATGTAAGTCGGCCATAGGCCAAAACTTTTTTATTAAAAGATTAAGTAGAGATAGACATGCGATCCACTGCTCTACAGTGGCGCAGCACAAGATAATTAAGGAATTGTTAAAAAAATCCACGACTGAGTTCTTCAGTTTTACCCCCAAAGTGGATAAAAACCAAACGGTCCTCCTGAAGGGCATAGATTCCTGCACGGAACCAGAGGTGCTCTATAAGGAGCTCTGTGAAAAAGCGAGCGGCGATCTCGAGTTTATCGGGGTCAAGCCGTTCACTACAGTCAGAGCCAGACGGGAGAAGCGGTCTTTGCCGTTCTTCTTAGTTCAGCTCTCGCCCAACAGCAAACTGGATAGTTTGAGGAGTATCTCCGTCCTCAACTACCAGGTTGTAACTTGGGATAAATTAAAGAGACGCGGTGACATGCTTCAATGCATGCGCTGCCAAAGGTTCGGCCACGCTGCAGCAAACTGCGAAATGCAGTCACGCTGCGTGAAGTGTGGTGAGAACCACATTAAGGGGGAGTGTAAACTCGGTGAGGAAAGGGTCGATGATATGACTCAGCTTAAATGTGCACTTTGTGGAAAGGAGGGGCACCCTGCTAATTATCGGGGTTGCTCAGCCTTTCAGCAAATTCGTACCAATAAAGCAGCTAGGCAGACAGAGGTAGTGGTACGCCCATCAACGCGTGCTCCTACAACAACACCCGTCAATCCCCAGATCTCCTACGCCCAAATGGCGGCAGGAAGGGGAAACACGGTACAGCCTGCAGCTAAGGTAGCCCAACCGGCCCTCGTGCCTAGGGCTCCGGATGCTCAGGCCGAAATAAGAAGCATGTTGCTGGCAATTCAAGGCCAGTTGACAGGACTTCAGAAAGAGATAAGGGAGCAGGCGAATAGGGTGGACTATATCTACTCTGTTTTGCCTAGCTTAACGCAAATTAGAGGTTAAAGGCGCGCTGTCGGAGAGGCCTCTTAGGATCCTTGCTGTGAATGTAAATTCACTGATTAGGACCGAACGTAGAGCTAATCTTTTCCAATTGTTGAAAGACCAGAGTCCAGATGTGTTTATGGCCAGCGAAACTAAGCTGAACCAGAAACATAAGTTGACTAACAACAATTACAATATCGTTAGAAGAGATCGACCCAACTCCACTCAAGGGGGGGGCGTCGCAATCTTCATACGAAAAGGCATTAATCATAAAGTTATATATAATAGTGATCTGCGCAGATTTCGGCTGCTGGAGGCGTGCATCGTGTGCATTCCTCTCCAACAGGGGAAGCGAATGTATGTGATCGCGGCTTATGCACCGGAATCACCTCAGCCAACTGATTTTATGACAGAGCTTGAAAAACTTTTCGAATGTCTACGCTTGAGCTTGGAAGAAAATTACTTTCTCATGGCCGGTGATTTGAATGCCAAACACCTAGATTGGGGAAATCAAATACAGAATCCAAGAGGTATTCATCTTTTTAATTGGATGAGTCGATATAACACTGAATATGGTGTCGACCTGCTGGCTACGGATCGGCCATCGTTTCCAAGAAGCGGTGCCTATCTGGATCTATTGCTAATAGACTCAAGACTGACAATTACTGACACTGTGGGTCAAAGACCAAGAAACTGTTTACGAACGATCGAGTACGACAGTGACCACTGCGGACTCGCCGCCGTAATACAGCTTCCGAACGAGCTCGTGGAGTTGGATGAGTATGTGCCTGTGCATACTTACAATTACAGTAAGGTGCGCTGGCCACGCTTTACCAACGCCTTATCGAGCGAAATCAGTTCGAATAATATATCCCCACCAAATGACAGGAATTTGACAAATAACGAAATAGACCAATATCTTGAACAAATGGACGAGACAATCAAACGAACAATGGACAGAACGATACCAAAGTACAAACAACGGGACGCAACGGACATGTACCGGAATGCGACCATTGACGCATTACACAGACAAAAAAGTGGACTGCTGACAAGACTCAAACGCTTGTACCGACGGTTTACTGACCCACACGATCTGGAGATTAGGACACTGAAGTCTTCGATCAAGAACATCAACCAACTAATAAAAGAAAATTATCGGTTGTCGATTAATTTGTACTGGGATAACAAAATTCGGGCTGTTAATTCTAGCGACCCGAGTATGTTTCCCCAAATTAAAAAGATATTTAGAAGGAATGATCAGAACGACCTTCCGTGTCTTAAACTCCAGAGAACGACAGATAACAGAGACGTACTTCTGACAGCAGGAATTGATCCAGAGGACGCCGTCTTGGACGATGACCTCTTTATTGTCGAAGATCCGCAGGAGAAAGTGGAGGCTGTGGGGGCTGCTTTCCAGCAAGTGTACAAGGTGAATGCATGCATTCGCCCGAACCATGACCTGGAAAACAGAGCCTTGCTCCACCACTTCTACCTTCGGAATGACATAACGCAATGGCGATCAGAGAACCTCGGTTTCACCGGGTTCAATGAAGATCATTTGGCAAACGCCATAATCGCCGAGCGAAATGGGCCAAGTTCCCTGTTAATTACGAAGGTGGAGCTTCAGCTCATCTTCGATTCATTAAAGAAGAAGAAGTCAGCAGGAGTCGATGGCATATCCAACGTTGTACTTCGACATTTACCCCAAGAAGCAGTAGACATTTATACCACACTGTTTAACAACGCTCTGAATAATGCATATTATCCAGTGCGGTGGAAGACAGCTGTGGTGCATCCTCTCCCGAAAAAGGGAAAGGACAACTCCAATCCGGCGAATCTCCGGTCGATAAGTCTTCTTCCGAGTATCAGCAAAGTATTCGAAAAAGTTATTAATAGAGCTCTGTCTAAGTGGGCAGAGGACAATAATATCATACCGGATAATCAGTTCGGCTTTAAGGCGGGACATGACACCATTCATGCCGCGTCTAAACTCGTTTCTGATGTCCAATGGAACAAATCTAAAAAGCAGTGTACGGGTGCCTGTCTGGTTGATTTGGAGAAGGCCTTCGACACCGTATGGCTAGAGGGTCTTTATCTAAAGCTGACCAGACTTGGCATTAGTAAACCACTATTATATATGCTTTATGATATGCTCAATGGTAGAAAGTTTGTTGTCAAGAGTGGCAATGTGACTTCTGCCACAACCTTTAATATTAAAAATGGTCTTCAGCAGGGAGCGGTCAACTCGCCGATTCTATTCAGCATTTACACCAGCGATCTGATAAGTAGTCTAACTCAGGCAATTGCGTATGCCGACGATCTAATTGCGTACAGAACAGCCCCAAAAGTCGAGGTCATCAGAATTCTTTTGCAGCGTGACTTCGAGAAGATTCAGCGATATTGCGATGACTGGAAGTTGAAAATCAACTTCCAGAAATCAGAAACTATCTTGTTTAGGACTCCGTTGCATGGAGCCACAAGGGATACGAGAAAGAACTGGCGTAAGCTGGTGATCGTAGGACCAAATGGACAGCCACTGGCGAGTAAAAGTGTAGTAAAGTACCTTGGCATCTGGATGGATCAGTATTTGTATTTCGACAGACATATAAATGCTGCTCTGTCCAGGGCTAGGGGAGCTTTTGCCCTGACAAAACGGTTATTTTATAGCAGCCGGCTTGACAGCAGGGTGAAGGTGATTTGCTACATGGCCCTCATACGGCCGATGATTGCCTATGGGTGCCCGGTTTGGTTCAACGTTGCCCCATCTCAAATGGAAAAGATTCGGGTGTTTGAGAGGCAGTGTCTTAGACGCTGCCTTGGATTACACAGAACACCAGAGTCGGAGTACAAACATTATTATTCCAACCTGGTTCTATACAACGGCGCCAACATAAACAGGATAGATAATTTCTTGCTGAAGCTTATTCGAGGTCACATTGCGAGAGCAATGTCCTCGACCAACAGCTTAATTTTTGGGGCTTATTACCCTAAAAACGACTATTACGAGAGTGTGCGTCTAAGCGGCTTTATTCCGCCCGATGCATTCCTCTATTTAGACAGTCGAGGGCTGATCCAGGATAGAGCGGCGGTTCCGCTAATCTACCACGTCGGCCGTAGAACTGTAGATCGGCGGCTCCTTTATGATCGAGACGTCCTCGCACAACACGGAGCGGAGCACCTTCGGTTCAGTAGGACTGTGTCCGATCGGGACCGAAGAGATAGGGTAAGGCAGGAGAACCAGTTCTGGTGGTTGAAACCTGAACAAGAAGTTAATTCGGATATATAAAAGTTAACTATGCATTTTTTATGCCATGGCCGACTTACATAGGTTTAGGTATTTAGTTTTAAGCAGGGACAGTCAGGGTGGCACCAAAAAAAAAAAAAAAAAAAAAAAAAAAAAAAAAAAAAATTATAAAACCAATAAAAACAAAAAAATTATAAAACCAATAAAAACACAAAAAAAAAATTATAAAAACCCGAAAATGCTTGCTGTGGCTGTTCTAGTTTGTAAGTAGTTTGTAAGTAGCTTTAAGTAGTTTTATAGTAGTTTTAATTAGTTTTAATTAGTTTTAATTAGCTTTAATTAGTTTTAATTAGTTTTAATTTAGTTTTATTTAGTTTGTAAGTTTTATAAAAAACAAAAAATAGATAAAGATACCAAGTTTTTTACAATTCTTCTTGGTGAAAAATAAAACCAACATGAATTCTAGTTTTAAGATAGTTCTTAGGCCGAAAGGCATTAGCATTAAGTTATTAGTTTAACTTAGAGCGCCCGAATGGGGCCAGTAAGTTAGTTGTAAGATATTGATAAGTAGGCTAGTTTTTATGAATTTTTGTCTAGCTTTAAGATAGTTTTAAGATGAATTGAAAATAAAAATGAATTTAAAAAAAAAAAAAAAAAAAAAAAAAGCGCTTAAGTCGCAAATCAAATAAAGAACTGCTTCCATTGAAACATTTGTATGAAAATGGGTATTGACTAGCAGTCCATATCTAGTATGTCTATGCCTGTCACTTTCTTTTAATGTATCTTGTATCTTTTTTTCAAAAAATTCTCAACCGTCTTGTCTCGTCTCTTGTCTGCAATGCCTTCTGCAAATGTTTAGGGCCAGTTGTACAAATATTTAACTCGTGGTTCAGCGATTTTAACTCACTGGCTTCGCAGAATGGAGTGAGGTTCAACGTTGGTTCAGGCATTAAATTGGCGTCTTTTACATACTTAAATCTTGAACCATCGTTGAACCTCAATAATTCTGCCGAAGTCAGGCAGTACAAATATTTGAACCACGGATCGAAATTTGAACCACGTTTGTACAACAGGTCCTTAATGTAAAATAAACATTTCTAAGTATAAAAATTAACAACACTTTATCTGAAGTGTCTTCAACACATAAATAGTAAAAAGAGTATTGCATATTAAATAAACTTAAAAAAGAGATTATAAAGATCTAAGAGATAATTTGTGTCCTGTGTGTTTATTTTGTCTGGAACCTCCATAATTAAATTATTAGAAAACCAACAGGTTATGGGCCCAGAAGCGCTCAGTGAAATGTTATAGATTATTGAAAGATTGCGGTGAGTGTTTTTTTTTTGTCAGTCATTTGCATGGTTCCATTTGTTACAAAATATGTACACAAAATATGAAAATACACAACGCCAAACAACAACAAAAATCCGTCGTCGGCGAATGTTTCGCGTTGGTTTGGGGGTGTCTTTATGCGATAAAATGAGCTTCGTTCCAATTTTAACCGTTTCTCGAATATTTTTTTCGATTCGATAATTACAGAACATGTGAACTGGTGAAAATTTCACGTTTCAAACAGGTATAAGGTGTGTTTGTTAGCGTGAAATATTGGCCGCGTTCAAACACAGAACTAAAGCATTCTGGATAGGTTTGTGTTGTTGTGATCCCTTGTTAAAACACAGCTAATGACGAAACAGCTGTTGGCAGAAAAGAGATCCCAAGCTATCCTAAAAATTTTAGGATACGAAGCTATCCTATGAGAAATGTCAACATCAGCTCACTTGCGTTCACGCACATACATGGATTCAAAGCTATCCTAGAGCCTGTTTAGATTGGGAAAATTGAGTCTGGACTCTTGAGCCTCATCGTGTCTAGATATGAAAATTTGAGGCTCCTCAAAACACATAGAAACAACAACAACTTCAATGTTTGCGCATTGAAACAACAACAAAATGATACTCATGAGTCGGATGTTCATGTTTTCTTCATGCCTCACGACATCCCTGACCCCCCCACTTGGCCACTTCTCTTGTCCAGAAACCACCGTGGACCCACTGATC
This sequence comes from Dasysyrphus tricinctus, assembly GCA_963921185.1. NCBI lineage: Eukaryota > Metazoa > Arthropoda > Insecta > Diptera > Syrphidae > Dasysyrphus > Dasysyrphus tricinctus. The sequence goes on from OY992531.1 coordinate 102,602,966, forward strand.
TCTATATTTATTTATTTACGCTTATTACAAGCTTTAACTTAAAACTAATACATTAATTTTAAAAATAAAACTAAATAAAATAAAAATGAGAAATATAAAATAAAGAAAGGATTGAAAAAAGAAAGTAAGAATTCTATAGTAAAGCAAATGTAGATAGCAATTGAAAATATCTTAATTAAAAAAAAAAAAAAGGTAGGAGGCGGGTGAAGAAAGTTATTGGGATAAGTGAGAGAGGAGAGAATTTCGAAGGACTGATTTAGAGGAGTGGAAATCAAAAACAGTTGAGGAATTATTGGCATTACGTAGCATTCGGGACATGGGATTGTAGAAGCTATAGTTAGTGCGGTGAAAAGGGATGCGGAAAAGGGGTACTGACCTAAGATTATTCTGGTTAGCATTAAGGGCCAGTTTGTTCACAGTGGGTTAAATCAGCAATTAGATTATCACTGATTCTGTTAAACCCATAGTTATGAATCTGTGATAATCAGAGAGTGTTTGTTCACTCAATTTTCAGTTTGATTAATAAATCATAGTTTTTCCAATAATCTTTCCATTTTCCAGTCTATCTGTCAATCAATTGTCAGACGTATTCCGTCATTAACTTATTTCAGTGTGAGTGAGCTTTCGAAAAAAAACATTTTTTGTGCAAAAAAAACACGGAAAATCAGTGCTTGAAATATAATGTTGTGTTCAATTTAAGATTATTTCCTGTTAAATTACTATACAGAATAGCTACACACGTGAAATTTGTATTTATTTTAATGCGGCTAATTGATTTTTTTTTTTTCAAATATATAGTTGAAGTGTGTAGGTAGTGCTGGCATTTTGTGAAACCTAGTGATGGGATTTTTTCCCAGTTGTAGTTTTTCTATGCATATTTTATATTAGGCCTTGCAAAAAAGCACTTTATTTTTCGATAGTAAATAAAATAACTACAATTTGTAGTAAAATCTGTACAAATTGTTTATTTTTTTCTTGCAAGATGGACGATGCTTGGTTTCTCTTCATTCATGTTCTTTGTTCGAAGGAATTTAATAGATTTTGTTTCTCTTTTTTATACCTACGCTTAGGAAAACCAATGATGAACAAACGAAATTCCAGAAAATCTTTGATTAAATCATGCTAATCAGACAGAATCGGCGAATTAGTGATTTCTCCAATTAAGTGCTCAAATCATGGATTCTCTGTTTAAAATTTTGCTGAACAAACGCATTCAATGATAACCAACTGGAATAATCATTGATTTAAGTTGACAAGGTGTGAACAAACTGGCCCTAAAAGAGACAATACTTAACAGAGCAGGGCAGTCAATATTACCGGTTAAAATATCACGAATAAAAAGTAATCACGAAATAAAAGTATAATACGCTGGATAGTGTATGAGCCTGTTTAGATTGGGAAAATTGAGTCCGGACTTGTGAGTCTCATCGTTTCTACATTACCCTGAGGCCACACGAGCCAGTACTGGCTAGCCAGTCGCAATACACTCACATTTTTTTACTAACACATACAAACCTGAGCAACTGGCTCGTCAACTGGCTTGCCTTTTTCGTAGCCAGTTGGGAAGCCAGTAGAGCAGCCAGTAACAGGGTTCGGCAGTACTATTTCGTAGCATATTTGGAAAAATAGGACTAAAACTTAAGTTCACTAACATTTTGTTCACAAAATATTAATAAAATAAAAATCGAGAGTCCATGCCCATCCCTATAAGAACTCAAATTTGATAAGCGATCTAAAATGTTTGGAGATGAATAAAGCCGGAACCACACTTGTCTCGTCTGTTGTGTTTTGTAGGGTCTTTTTCCGTTCGACAAGAAAGCCAACAAAATGGCGAATGAATTGATTAAAGGCTCTCCCAAACCGACGCGAAACGTTCACCAATGGCAGTTTTTTGTTGTTGTTTACCATTGTGTATCTGTTGTATTTTGTATCGCTGCACACAAAAAAAAAACAAGAGTTTTTATGATAGTTATTATTTTGTGATTAAAATTAGTTAAGGCTCTCAAAAACCAACGCGACACATTAGTAATGACAACGAAACTTTGGCTTTTGTTGTTTTATGCTAGTGATGTTGCATGGGGTCAGTGCGTGTGTTTTAAGTGCATTTTTATCTCAACATAAAAAGAAGTAGCATATTTAATACAACAACAATCCGGTATAGTTTCGTATTATTGTTGTTTTTGACATGCTTCTTTTGTTGTAAACAAAGATAAAATTGTACTAAAATACAAGGGGAATACGGAATTATACTAAATTGTTGTTGCATTTAACATGCTACTTTTTTAAGCGAAGATAAAAATGCAGTAAGTACTACGCCTAATAACAGTTTGCAACATGACAGGCTTGTTAAGTGAGCATAGAGTATTTAAAATGCCACTCCACACCACACAGAAGATAGAATGAAGTGGTTCCATCTTCAGTCTTGAAAATGTGGTAAATCGTACTAGTTAAATTTCTTTCCTTAAAATCGGAGTAGATTTACTCCATTTGGAGTAAGATCCGAACGCTGGCCAGTAGAGAAGCCAGTTGGCATGTCGCCTACGTCACAGCATGTACACGAATAGGAATTCGACAGTTAGTCTGTGTAGCCAACTGGCTAGCCAGTACTGGCTTGTGTGGCCTCAGGGTTAGAAAATTTGAGGCGCCTCAAAACACATAGAAACAACAACAACTTCAATGTCTTGCGCATTGAAACAACAACAAAATGAGACTCATGAGTCGGATGTTTATGTTTTCTTCATACCTCACGACATCCCTGACCCCCACTTCTCTTGTCCAGAAACCGCCGTGAGACCGGTCTCAGCCTTCCCAATCTAAACAGCGTCTATCGATACAAAAATATTGCTTCCATTTGAAGAATTGTTATATTATGAAGCTGATCACTTTTTTGTATACCAGTATAACTGTATAACATGTAATACAAAGATAATCCATTAAACAGACATCAAATCTCCGTTCGTTTCACCCCCCGAGATCTGTTTGCTAAAAGTGCCTCTACACTATCCCACAAAGTATTAATACATGTCAGAATAAAGTGGGAAAGAATTTCATACGACTGCCAAATTTGTGTGATGAAAATAATTTTCATATTTTGCTTCCACACTTGCATCAAAACAAATCAGTTTCACCATAACCCCAAACGCCCAAGTGGGATAGAATGTGTGATGGTTTTAGAACCGATCTTAAATATTTTCAGGTATAAACACATATGTCAAATCGTGTAGGATCACTGATCTCTATAATACACTGGATAGTGTATCGATACAAAAATATTGCTTCCATTTGAAGAATTGTTATATTATGAAGCTGACCACTGTTTTGTATACCAGTATAACTGTATAACATGTAATACAAAGATAATCCATTAAACAGACATCAAATCTCCATTCGTTTCACCCCCCGAGATCTGTTTACTAACATTTGTTGTGTTCGTAATTTAAATTCATTCACTAATTAGTAAATGAAACGGAATAACAAACGTAAAGAGTGTGACAAGGAGGTAAAATCATTAACAAAAACGCAGAATATGCAATCGCATCCTCCTCATCATAATTATTCATTAGCTGTTTTGCTCAACTTTTACGCAAACTGCAATGATTTATCTCATTCCACTATGTAATTATACTAAAAAAAATATACCAAATGCACACAGTGAATAACTTAAAAATAATAAATAATAAAACAAACTTCCACAAAAGTTTATATTTTCATATCATGGTCTGTAGTCCTTTCTTCGGATAGACATCTGGAAATAGGGATGAGCGATTTTAATCGATATTTGCAAAATATCGATATTAAAGATTTCAATGTTTTGCAACATCCAAAACATCGGCTTAAGAAACAAACAAAAAGTAAGTACGAAAATGATTGATTCTGCTAGTAAAATCTAGATGAAGTGACTTTCATAGTTTTTAAGTCATCTGTAACATTTGGAATTTTTTGAAAAAGGAAATTATCAAAGGATCTTTCAAACCAAATTTAAAAATTCAGAACCACAACTAAACTTCCAATGTGCAAAAAGGCACAGATATAAGTTTACACATAAAGTGCCTACCAATTTTGCTTCCATCAAATTTGTTTTGTGTTTATTTGTGCAAAAGAAATATTTTTACATCGATATTTAAGCATTATAATATCATCGATGCTCAGCAAGACGCATTTTAAGCCATACATGTTTTTGTACACACTTTTGTAAGCAAAAATATCTTGTATTATCACTAGATAACAGTGTACACATGAAATACTTGCAATATTGCTTCTATAAAATCTGTGGACGATATATTTTGCGAAATACACATTTAAGCATCGATTTCCACGCACACAACTTCGTGTCTTCCAATATCGATACATTCCAAAAAGCCACAAAAAACAGTTTACACAAAATTCCTTGAAATAATACTGCAAAATACATATTTAATATCGATTTTCACGAATTTAAATTATCGATGGTCAGCAACACGCAGTTTACACCATGCAAGTTCTTGCGCACACGTTCATGTGAAACAAGATTTTGAAATATCGGATTTCAAAAAGGGCACACATAACAGCTTAACAACATGAATTGCCTTGCAATATTGATTTTATTAAATTTTTTGATATTCATTAGTGCAAAATACATATTTTAACATCGATTTTCACTTTTCATCCATTAAAATCATTGATGCCTAGAAAGATACCGCTTACACGCGTATTTAGCACATAAGCTTCTGTGCATTATTATTTTGCAATATCGGTGTTTAAAGTTGAAATACCTTGCTTATGACTTCATATTTTTGATTTGTATAAAAACTTAAATCGATTTAAAAAAAAACTTAAGAAAAAATAGCCGCCACCAGAAATTTTGAAAGCAAAAATAGTTAGTTTTTTAGTTTTTTGACTTTTTATTTAACAGTATAAAAACAAAATAATACAATATTTTACAATTTTTTTAAGCTTAAAGTCTTTTGGTTTGGCAATTTGCCGTCTACCAGATTGACAAGTGTGTATTGTTTAACATAATTTAAAATAAGATAAGTTAAATTGAAAAAAGTAAAATATAAGATTTGAAAAAAAGTGTATGTTTTCAAAAATCACCATCTCTAATTCTTTTTCTATAACCTAGATCCTAGAGCACTTGTAGTGTATCTATAAAGAATATTCCAGCCATAGTCACCATTCAAAGCAGCCATCAGATCCTCTTTTTGTAGTGTCCTCACACCAAAATACATTCTTCGAATTTCATTTAAAATAGGGCACACCGCAATGAAATGATAGACATCCTCCCTCTCTTCACGGTTGCAGAGATCACACAATATTGGGAGGTCAGGTCGATGTGGCACGTAGTTTAAGTATATCATTTCACCTCTTAACATAAAGATAGTTCTTATCAATTCAGTTTTGTTACCATCCAGAAAGTATGTGTTACCGGTAAGATTATAATTGGCTTTACTATAATACATCCTGTGTAATGACGATTTAGCTTCATTTACATATTTGTTGTATAAAAACGGTCCTAATTCTTCTATGATGTTCTCGAATTTCCTTCGAAGGGTTGTAGCTCCGTCACTAGGATAGAAGTTCAAGACACATCCGCAGCAATTTGCCATTTCTTGCCATTCTTTGATGCAATGCGAATTTCTTTCTAGCATATGCTTCAAGACAATTTTTGGGAGTCGTTCCTCCTCCATTTCCATGACTTTGACTACATATTTAAAGTGTATCTTTAACGTTTCCAGGATAAGGGGTGGACAGCCTGTTTCCAAATAAATCATATAATTAGGAGTATTATTTGGTAATCTGAAAATGCGTTTGATGCAGTAACGCTGAAACTTTTCCACGGAGTCAAAATGACCATATCCCCATACTTGTGCCGCATACAAAAGAATAGCCTGGGCAGTAGCTTGGATGATTTTTTGCTTCGAGCTATGCGTTACGAATTTACTTTGAATGCAGGTACTCCAGACTGAATTTACGGCTCGTTTTGCTTCCGAAAGTTTTGTTTTAAGATGTTTTTCCACGTTGAGATTGGATGTTATCAGGAAACCAAGGTACTTGTACTCCCTTACAACTTCAATAGGATCGTTTTGGTATGTCCACGTTTCGTTTCTCGAAAAACGCCCTCCACCGTTTCTAAATACAAGAACTTTGGTCTTTTCTAAGTTTACGGATAGATTCCAAGCTTTGCAGAATTTTTCGAGTCTGTTGATTTTAAGCTGCATACTGTTAACTGTGTCTGCGAGAAACACTATATCGTCAGCATACATTAAGCCCGGGATTAAGATCCGATTAATTTCCACACCACCTCCGATATCATCAGTTATGTCATTAATATACAAGATAAATAATAGCGTGCTCAAAATACAGCCTTGTTTGACACCCATCGTCGTTGCAAATTCTTCAGACAAAAAATGTCCATCCCATACCGCCGCTATATTATTCTCATAAAGAGCTTTTATAACTTTTATTATTTTACTGCTTATACCCATCCTGTATAGCTTGTAAAAAAGTGCTTCACGTGGGATAGAGTCAAACGCTGATTTGAAGTCTACAAATAGACCGAACAGTTTTTTATGTTTTTGTTTGTATATTTGAGCAATATTAAACAAAGTAAAGATTTGATCTACCGTTGAATAGTTTTCTCTGAAGCCTGCTTGGAATTCATGCAGGATGTTTCTATTTTGTATCCAGTCTGTAAATCTTCGGAAAATTAAAGCCGTGAACAACTTAGAAACAGTGTTCAGAAAAGATATCCCTCTATAATTTTCTGGGTTCATAAAATCACCTTTTTTATGAAGCGGGTAAATGATTGACTTTTTGAAACTCTGGGGGAAATCTGCACTCTCAAACAACCGATTGAATTCATCTGTAAGGGCTTGTGCAAATTCTAAAGAACAATTTTTGAAGAACTCAAAAGGGATTCCATCTTCGCCTGGTGCCTTGTTGTTTTTTGCATTTTTGATCACTTGAAGAACATCCGCAAGTTCAAATGGTTGATCCAGACACTCATCAATTATTCGAGGTTCTGCGTATTGAATTCTGAGTGATGTCTGTGGTGTGTTTAAAAGAGCTCTAAAATGGGAATATAAATCGCGTGATTGAAGACCTGATCCAATACAGTTTTTTCTTCCATTTAAGAGTTTGACTGCTCTCCAAAATTCAGATGAAGATCTACTATTATTTAACTTAGCGGTATTTTGCTGTGCATTTTCTAATTTTTTGGTATTGCATATATTTTTAAATTCTTTGATAGCTTTAGCGTATAGAGTTTTAAAGGTATTATTGTTGTATTTTCTTAGCAACTTAAGAAAAGCAAACGACTTGATTCTTGCTTTCATGCAATCTTTGTCAAACCACTTTTGCTTACTTATCCCATTGTTTGCTCTTTGTTGTGGTGGATTTGGGGCGGCTTTTTTAATAATGTTCGTAAGCAGATCGATATTCGGAGTAACTTCGAGTGTATACAGATGATGAAGTTCAAAGTTTAAATTAGTTTGGTAAGTGTTTGACATCCTTTCGTTCCAGAATAATTTTGGTAAGAGATTAAGCTCATCTGTATTTGATAAATTTCCATTAATGATCACTTCGAAATTAACCTCTAATGGCATATGATCCGAGAAAATCTGCTCCCCAATTCGGAAATCCGAAATCAATTCGTGCCAGCTTCCAGTTTGGAAGCAGTAGTCTATAACCGAGCAGGATGTTCCTCTCAGAAAAGTATATTTTCCACTCAAATCTCCATTACAACTTCCATTTAAAACGTGACAGTCAAAAGCATCTGTGAGTTCCAGTATCTTACTTCCCTTGTTATCACATATTTCATCTTTGGATTGTCGATATGTATTCACAATTGCGGAGCCTACTCCGGAAACAAAACTATTCTGTGAGAGTCCTATTCGGCCATTGAAGTCACCAATAAGAATCAGATTTGTTGAATTCAGATTATATAAAAGATCACTCAGTTTGTCAAAGTCGCGTTGCCAATGGTTGCAATTGAGATAGATAGGCAGTATGTAGCAATTTTTCTTATTAATTTCAAGACTTATGACGTGAGAACTACCTATCATCTCAAATTTTAAATTTACTTCAAGGTTCTTACGGTATGCTAAATGTTTCTCTTAACAGCAGGTATCCATTTAAGTTCATAGTTCATAAAAAGTTCTTTAAATCTATTTTCTTCAAGATCTTGTAAATGGGTTTCAAATAACAAAAATATGTGAAATTCTTTTAAATAATTTATAAATTCAGCATTGGAAAGTTTATTCTTAAGCCCAGCAATATTATAACTTAACATTTTAAAAATTTTATTTCTTTGAATCGGGTAGACGGCTGTTTCTCAACAAATTGGCCCATCAAGAACTCCAGTTACGCTTACAGCGGATGTTTTGCTTATTTGACTACCTCCTAGCATCCCTGTATTTCGGCCCGAAACTGACAGTTGTTCCAGCAGTTTGTTTTCATTCATCAAAGCACTAATAGTATTTTTTACACCTGTTGACAAAGCTCCTAAAGTTTCATTTAAAATTTGCATTCCGTTTAAGTTTCCACATTTTAAGCCTTCAGAATTATCCCAGGTAAAAACTTTATCCAAAACATACAACCTATCATCCCTCAAAACAATTTTTTTCTTTGGATTTTCCTCGCGCAGTGGCTTCATCAGCATAAACAATTTTGATCTCCTTTGACGGACATTGAAAGGAAGGTCTTTATTAATAGATATCCCTGTCGACTTCAGCTTTCCAGAATTGCGCAGTACTTTCGAGGCTATGTGCTGTGATTTCATTTGGACTATTATTGTTGCTTTGTTGGGATCTCTCGATGAAACTTCAAAGGCGCTGTCTATTTCGATGTTTGTGTCATCGTTGAGCAAACCTGAACAAATGGATTTGGCTTTTTCAGTCATGTCAACATTATTTTCTACAGGTAACCGGAAAGCAAAAATACATTAGAGCATAGCATGACGCATTTTTTGCTTTGGGCAAACAAAAACATCTGAAAAAAAATCGATGTTAGGTAGTATCGATGTTTTCGGTTCGATATTAATTGACATCGATGTTTGGTCTTCGATGTTGAAATCGATGTTGTTTCAATATCGCACATCCCTATCTGGAAAATACTTTTTTTTGTGTAATTCAGACGTCAAATTATGAAGCCGACCACCTAAGGCGCGATTCACACAGAAGTGGCTTGTGGTGCTGGTGTGGTTCTGGCCTGCTGTGGTTGTGGTGAGCTTTGTTCACACAGAAGTGACAGGGAATGGTTATTTGACAGAAAAGCCGATAGATACACACACAAACAAAGAGGAACACTCACAAGAAAATGGCTTCTACCAAAGAAGAAGAAGTAAAGGAACTGGCATATCGTGGAAACAGTGAAGCATTTTTCAAAATAGTGTGAGTTACACAAAGGCTGGGGCGCCCAAAGGAAGCCAGATTTAAAAAAAAAAAGAAAAAAAACAATTGAGATGCTTCCGTCATTTTGCCGAGCTGTAGAAAAGTGTACAGAGATTTTAAATCATAAAAATAGTGAAAAAGCCTATTGAACTGAATAAAAAAGTGAAATGAAAGTTAATATAGTGAATACTTTGAAAAACTTTATTGATAAGAAATATATAAAAAACATGTGGTGCTGCATTAAATCATATAAAAACGCCTATAATACGGTGCACAAATTTTTCTTTTCACAGGTAAGTTTTCTCTCATATTCTACTTAATAAAGTGATGTTTTTTATGGTAGCATACTTTTAAACAGAACTTCTTGACGAAGATACAAATCCAACAAGATAAATAGGGGTCTGCTGCTACCCCTTTTAAAAAAAATTATATAAAGCGTTAAAAAATAACTCTGCACTACGGGCGCTAAACCGATTTGAGCGCCTTGCCACCACCAACAAAAACTAGATCGACCCTGTGCAAGAATTTCTCATTTGACAGATGAGTCTCAACGAAATCACTGGATTAAAGTATATTTTTGTTTTCAACAAATTTGTTATTTTTATAGCAAATTGCGATAAAATCTTAATTTTAAAGTATTCTAAGATAATTTATTTACCTAAATAACATCACTTCACGTTACTTTATATGAAAATATCAGACAAAATTAACTTTAAAAAAAAATGTTTGTATACTCCTTAGTATAGGCGTTTTTAGAGGATTTAACGTAGCCACCACATGCTGTTTTATATTTTTTAAATAAATTATTGATAGTATTCACTATTCTAACTTTTATTTCACTTTTTTATTTAGTTTAAATAAACTTTTTCACTTGTTTAACAAATTGAAATTTCAAAACACTTCCTTTCAGCTCGGCAAAATGACAGATGAATCTCAATTTGTTTTTTTTTTTTCAATTCTTGCTGCTTCACTCACGTACACTGTATATGTGATATGCACCACTTCCTTTACTTCTTCTTTTATGGCTTCTACACAGAAAATAAATGAATTATAAAAAAAAAACAATTGCCTTGAATTGTTGGGCTATTTTTTGACATGTTTGGTGTTGCACGCTCCTGTTGCAGTAATTTTGTCCTCCCATAGTTACATAAATCTTCATGTATTTGCATTTCATTGCAGAATTCAATTTTTATAAATTTTATTGAACTCATAATCAAATTTAATTTGTTTTAATGCATGACAATTTAACATTTGACTGAGAGATTTCATTGTGGCGTGACGTTTACGTAGGCCACTGGAGTTTTCAATATGGTGTGGCGATGGCATGTGACGCTATACCCTCGCTTCGTCATCTGTGTGTGTATTATCTCATAAGAGAACATGTGAATTCCACAACGTGGAATATGTATGCAGCACGCCAGAACCACACCAAAACCTCAAGCCAGTTCTATGTGAATTGGGCCTAATTGTCATCTTCAAATGGAAGCAAAGAAACTGTTATACATTATAAGGAATACACTATCCAGTGTATTATAGAGATCAGTGTGTAGGATGCGATGTCAAGTTGTGTGTGATGAAATTTCATATTTTGCTTCCACACTATTATACATGATTTCTTCACACTTTTTTGACATGTATTAATACTCAGTGGGATAGTGTGGAATGGCTATAACATTTGTTGTGTTCATAATTTAAATTCATTCTTAATGAGTAAATGAAACGGAGTAACAAACGTAAAGAGTGTGACAAGGAGGTAAAATCATTTAAAAAAAAACGCAGAATATGCAATCGCATCCTCATCATCATAATTATTTAATGATTTATCTCATTCCACTATGTAATTATACTAAAAAAATATACCTACCAAATGCACACAGTGAATAACTTAAAGATGATAAATAATAACCCAGCGGGAAATATCGTCCTCAATGAAATTTATTGCTGAAATAATTAATGAATTCACTTGCCAAATCATAAGAGAAACGACATGCAATGATTTAGTAGGTGAAGAGTAATGCAAAGTTTCCTCAGTTCGTAGCTTTGATTCCACTTTCTGCTTTGTGGTTATGAAACGACCCTTTATTTCGGTGAATTTAAAAAGGAAAAGTATGTGATGAAAAGGTTGTGGAAAAGTAATGTACAAGATCATCAGTTCATTGTTTGAATCCCACTCATCTGCTTTGTAAAGTGTTCATAGCGAGAACAAAAAAAAAAAAACAAATGTGAGTGAAACTCATGGTGAATTGTAATCGATGATTCCAACGATGAATAGTAATGCACAAAGTAGCTTATAATTTTTGGCAACTATAAATTCTCATTTTGTTGGATACAGTTCACAGTGACTTTCTGTAAAAAAGTCCATGTAACACGAACTGAAGTCAATAAAAATTGCGTTTGTCGAAACGCCAACAATTTTTGATTTGAAATGGAAACAACATTTTGGTTTGTTTTCATTTTAAAATAAAGGGTGCATTACCGATGGGATTTAGTAAACAATACAAATGGGAGGATTTAATTGATGAAAAAGAAACTACCACTAACCTGGTGATTTTATAACTGCATTTTCATTAGATTTTTCATCGAAATTATTGAACTGATGAATAAGCTAAATACCCGTATGCAGTAAATTCACAGATTATGCAATCACCATGTTTTTCAGCACCTGGGTCGGTGAATAAACAACTTCCATTGAAGTAGTGAATTCGTTTGTGAATTTTCATCGAGAAAGTGGCATGTGCTTCCCGCCAATGACACGAACATGTTAAATTCATCAAAGGAATAAGCTGAAAAGTGGCAGGTACAGCTTCCATTCCTCAAGGAAAAAGCAGGTTTTTCCTCAATGATTTTTTTTAATTTTTCCCGCTGGGAAAGCAAACTTCCACAAAAGCTTATATTTTCATATCATGGTCTGTTTCCCTTTCTTCAGATACACATCTGGAAATAGGGATGAGCGATTTTAGTCGATAATAGAAAATCGATAATAAAGATTTCGATGTTTTGCAACATCGATATTAACATCCAAAACATCGGCTTAAAAAACAAACAAAAAGTTAGTACGAAAATGATTGATTCTGCTAGTAAAATCTAGATGGAGTGACTTTCATAGTTTTTAAGTAATCTGTAACATTTGGAAATTTTTGAAAAAGGAAATTATCAAAGGATCTTTCAAACCAAATTTAAAAATTCAGAACCACAGTGAAACTTCCGATGTGCAAAAAGGTACAGATATATAAGTTTACACATGAAGTGGCTATCAATTTTGTATCCATAAAATTTGTTTTGTGTTTATTTGTGCAAAAGAAATATTTGTACATCGATCTTCAAGCATTAATATCATCGGTGCTCAGCAAGACGCATTTTAAACCATACAAGTATTTGTACACACTTTTGTAAGTAAAAATATCTTGCAATATATATCGTTAGATAACAGTGTACACATGAAATACTTGCAATATTGCTTCTATAAAATCTGTGGACGATATATTTTGCAAAATACAAATTTAAGCATCGATTTCCACGCATTGAAATAATAGATGTTCAGAAAGACCCAATTTACACCAATGCAAGTTTTTGCACACAACTTCGTGTCTTGCAATATCGATATATATTTCAAAAAGCCACAGAAAACAGTTTACACAAAATTCCTTGAAATATTACTGCAAAATACATATTTAATATCGATTTTCACGAATTTAAATTATCGATGGTCAGCAACACGCAGTTTACACCATGCAAGTTCTTGCGCACACGTTCGTGCAAAACAAGATTTGGAAATATCGGATTTCAAAAAGGGCACGCAAAACACTTAACAACATACAACATGAATTGCCTTGCAATATTGATTTTATTAAATTTGTTGATATTCATTAGTGCAAAATACATATTTTAACATCGATTTTCACATTTCATCCATTAAAATCATTGATGCCTAGAAAGATACCGCTTACACGCGGTTTTAGCACACAAGTTTCTGGGCATCATTATTTTGCAATATCGAGTTTAAAGTTGAAATACCTTGCTTATGACTTCATATGTCTATGCCTGATTCACAATACGACGAGGAAACGGGACGTGAGCGTGACGAGATCCCGTCGTTGCTGTCAAACGAATTTCAAACAATGAAAGTATATGGAGATATACACAATGAAGCGTTTCTCGTCGTCACGTCACGCCAAGAATTCGAAAAATTGAAAAAAAGACCCGACGAGACGACGATTTTATTTTTTGACAAGTTATTTACATAAAGGAAGTATTTTTTTAAAGAAAAAATACGATAACTTGAAATTAAAAGATCAAGTAATTCCTAATCTGTTGTCTTTAAAGCTTTTTTGGACAATTTTTATTATTTTTTATTTTTAACAAAAGAGTTTTCGTTGTAAAGAATCTCGCCGCATTGTGAATTGGGAAACGATTTTATAACTAGAAAAAGATGACAGCGAATCACGTCACGCTCTCGTCTCGTTTTCCCGTCGCAATGTGAATCAGGCTTGAGACCGGTCTCAGCCTTCCCAATCTAAACAGCGTCCTTGAGCCTGTTAAGATTGGGAAAATTGAGTCCAGACTCGTGAGTCTCATCGTGTCTACATTAGAAAATTTGAGGCGCCTCAAAACACATAGAAACAACAACAACTACAATGTTTTGCGCATTGAAACAACAACAAAATGAGACTCAAGAGTCGGATGTTTATGTTTTCTTCATGCCTCACGACATCCCTGACCCCCCACTTACTATTGAAACTTGAACCCAGCCATTTCTTGCAAATTTTCACAATTTGCTGTCAGAAACCATAATAGAAAAAACACAAGTTTGGAAAAGTTGGCGCAAGTTTCAGGTTACCAAACAAGCATATAATTTTGAACATAAACGCAACGTATTTGGCGCCGACGCAGATTTTGCAATTGCAAATAAAATTTTAAGCAATTAATTAACTATTAAAAAGATGCAGCGAGGTATCGATTCCTATTTCACCAAAGCTTCTGCGAAAAAAACTCAATCTACCACTTTGACAAAAAGAAAGGCTGTTGTGATATCAAGCGATGAAGAAAAAAGTCCAGGGAAAAGCTCGAGGTCAACTCCAAATAAAAAATCAAAGTTTTCAAAAAAATCGGAGGAAACCAAATTAAAAGATGGCCCAGCAAAACGAGAAAAATCTCTCAAACCCGTTGATGTCATGGCATTGTTTGGAGGAGAAGCTACTCGTGAAACTAAAAAGGTACCCAAATCAACTGTCCCGTTAAGCAAAGAAAACAACAACATTGAGGAACATAGTCTGGCAAAGAATACATCAAATGGTACAAAACTGACCTCACCCACTACCTCACGTGTTTCACATGATTTTGATAGCGTAACTAAGAATAGGAATTTAAAAAAGTCTGCTTTGTCTGAGCTTGTCGACGAACTTGGTAAACCAGAAAGTCTATTAGCTGCATCAAAGGATTCAACTAAAGACAAAAATATATCTAGACCCAAAAGTCCGTCAAATGATGCGAAACCATCAACAAAACATAAAACTCCCACAAAAATTGAAGATAAAGATGATTTTATTCCGGAATCCGAGAAAAAAGCGGTTAAAAGCAAATCATCGCACCGTTCTATCAAGAAGGAAAAATCTTCGGATGCAACCGAAGATAAAGGTGATTTTATTCCGGACTCAGTTCAAAACAAAACAGAGAACCGTTCCATAAAGAAGGAAAACTCTTTTGGTGCAACCGAAATGGCTAAATCTAAAGAGAGTAAACAATCTGATTTAGAATCAAGTATTCTTTCTGATGAGGAAAGATTTGAACGCAAACGAATGGTTGCAGTTCTTTACCAAAAATATAAAAACAGGCAATCTGTTATCAATCCCGGCAGTAAGGAAGTTCCAAAAGGGAAACCGAATTGTCTGGCAGGATTGACGTTTCTTGTTACTGGAATTCTTGAGTCCATTGAACGGGATGAAGCTAATTCTATCATAAAAGAACTTGGAGGAAAAGTTTCTTCAACTGTTGGTGAGTATTTATTTCGTGAATTAGGATGTGCTACGTATGGACCAAGAGCCGACAGCAGATTTTGTGAGGCGATTTATAACCAAAATCGGAGTATAAGGGATTATAGGTACATGTATGGTGATATCCTTGGTTTCCTATTTATATGGTAGGGTCATTAAAACTCCAATTCATTTTTAAAAAATAGGAAATGATACTTGTCATTTGCCTAAGTCTCAAGACTTATCTTGGTGATCCGATAAATAGGACTTTCTAAGCAAACCTTTTCGGCTTTCTGTGGAGACTATTTGTTGATTTTTTGTTTTGCCGAAAATCTCTAAAAAAGAATGATAGGATTCATGTAAAATGGTTATATCTTGAGTTCTATTAATCGAACCGTCAAGATTGTGGTGTTTATGCTTAGAAAAAGCTTATCCGATTTAAATAAAATGAATTTAATAGGTAATAACCCTACGGACCTGGCACTTTTTAACCAGCCCCCCCTCTCCCCTCCGCCCACCCCTAACAAATGCTGAAAACAGAACCTGCCAGACTTTGGTATTCGATATTGCGATACATGTTCCTATAATCCCTCATACTCCGATTTTGGTAATACATCCACTCCCAAAATTAGTTATCGGGTCTTATACTTATACACTCCCGTTAGTTTGAATAAGTACAAAATTTTCGAGTGCGATTAGCCGTTATAACTAAGAACTAGGTGGATCAAATGAATTTTTGTAAATGGCATTAGCATCAATTAAGGAGGGAATAAGAAAACACACATTCTTAAACTTACCGTCATTACACGATTCATTATCATTTCCTTAAATTCATGTTGAAATCGTGGCCCTTTTTTTCGTTCATTTGAATAGGTACACGACCTATCAATGACAAACGGGACATCAAGTTTCGGGAAAAATTAACAATCTCTGATTTATTATTTTTAAGAAATAAACAAAAGGATGCAAACCACCAGCTACCTCGCCAAGTGATGACGAAAAATTCTGAGGGAATTCATCGGTTTAAATGTTTAAAACAAGGGAACGTGCTAAGTTCAGTCTCAGTATTTCTACAGCCGAGAGTGTAATTCATGTCAAAGAAACAATGATATTAAACCCAAATATAGCTTTTAAAAGTTCTGATCTTTAATTACTTCAAAGAAAAGTGATTTCGATTACGATTTCCACATGAATTTAAAGAAATCATAATAAAACGTGAAATGACGGTAAGTTTGAGATTGTGTGTTTTTTTATTTTCTCCAAAATTGGATGCTTTCTTTAATGCCAATCACAAATATTCATTTAGTCCACTAAGTTTGGGGTTATAACGGTTAATCGCACTCGAAAATGTTGTACCTATTCAAATGAACGGAAGTGTATGTATTTACTTAATGTTAATGTAAAAAAAGCGAAATGTATTCCTTTGGGATAGTGTTTACTGAGCAGTGAAATATTGGTACTTTTGTCGAAACAACTGTTGACATCGGTGCTTGCCTGGAAAACGGAAAGGAGCAATGGAGTTGCATGAGTGGAACAAAGGAGTCTTCAATAAGGGAGTCCAAATCCTTGGAACCTGAGTAGCGGGCCACCCAAGGTACTATTGTCCAAGAAAACTGATAGAACAAAAATTTCGGACTTTTACCAATGCTGCTGAAAAATTCTAAGATTTACTGGTAAATTTAAGAATTTCAATGATCAGGGGTTTTATATTAACAGTACCATACATTATTTAAATCACTATCACTTTCATGTAGCTACTTGACTTTTCTGAGATCTCGGAGATTAAGATAAGCTTATTTGTTTTGAAAACGATTTTCTTTATAGGTAAACGACTTAATTACATTATTGCTGGTGAAGAAGCTGGACCAAAAAAACTTGCGGATGCTGAAACACTTAGAATTCCCCTTTTAAGTGTTGATGATTTTTTCAATTTGATAAAAGAAAAATCTGGTGAAAAAATAAAAGTATTAAAAGAACTTACTGAATCTAAAACATCAACCAAAACCCAAAAAACACCAACTAAGCGTAAACATGATGAAATGCAAATCAGTTCAGTAAACATCAAGAAAGAATTAAAGGTCCCTGAGACTAAAATTGAAACAATTATTAAGAAAGAGAATATAATAAATGAAGTTAAAGAAGAAAACAAAATAGAATTTAAGCCCGAAGCTAAAGTTGTCTCTGAAAACAATATTGCATGGGTAGATAAATATAAGCCAACATCTGTTAAACAAATAATTGGTCAACAGGGACCTGCAAGCAATTGCATGAAACTTATGAATTGGCTTACCAAATGGCATACGAATCAAAGTGGTCAAAAAAAAATCCAGAAACCAAGTCCTTGGGCTAAAAACGATGATGGCAGTTATTTCAAAGCAGCTCTACTCTCTGGGCCTCCTGGAGTAGGTAAAACAACTACTGCTTCCCTAGTTTGTAAGGAACTGGGTTATGATATTGTAGAATTCAACGCATCAGACACACGCAGCAAGCGTCTTCTTAAAGAAGAAGTCTCTGAACTTTTGTCGAATAAATCCTTACATGGTTATTTCTCTGGTAATACTCAGGTAGTATCAAAAAAACATGTCCTCATAATGGATGAAGTCGATGGAATGGCAGGCAATGAAGATCGAGGAGGTATTCAAGAACTGATATTACTTATCAAAGATTCACATGTTCCTATAATTTGTATGTGTAATGATCGTAATCATCAAAAAATGCGTTCGCTTGTTAATTACTGCTATGATTTGCGATTCAATAGACCGCGTTTGGAACAAATTAAAGGTTTTATAAGAAGTATTTGTTTTAAGGAGAAGATCAAGTTGAGTCCTGAGAAAATTGATGAGATAATTCTGGCTACTAACAATGATGTACGGCAGTCAGTGAACCATATTTGTTTATTAGGTTCTGGTGAGGATATAGAACTTAAAACAAAGGGTACCAAAACAGCGCAAAAGGATTTAAAAATGGTAAACAGAACTATAATTGAAATCCCTCTTCTTTATCATGATTGATTTGCAATAATCATATTCTGTTATTTCTTTTGTTATATTCCGAAATCCATTGGATTGAAATTGTTTGCGAGACAAATAAAACGCTTGAAATTCCGTTAAAAAATTAAGGCAATAGAAAAGTAAATCAGATTTACTTTGTTATGTCATCTGTCCACAAAAGAAGTGAAATTAATAACGGTAACGTCTTATAAAAGAAAAAGATTTAATAAACTTATGTTGAGTAAATTGCATACAAAATTCAATGGGATCGAAATGAAAAGCTGCATATTGCATTTCATAACATTTCTTTTTTTGCAGTAGCATGTAAAGTCATACAATATTCTATTTTTATACCTTTCTATTTTTCATAACTAATTTCACACAAAGTAGTAGATTATAAAAACTTTCTTAGTGGCTAATCATTTGAATGCAATAAACTCTCCAATAAACAATTTTATACATTTTATTTTCTTTTACCTAAAGGGCCCCTGGGAGGTTGTACGAAAAGTTTTTTCGGCTGAAGATCACAAAACCATGTCTTTGGCAGATAAATCAGATCTATTCTTTCACGATTATAGCATGGCTCCTCTCTTTGTACAACAAAACTATCTGATGGTATCACCTAATGGTCCAAAGTAAGTTGCTATTATTTCCTAAGGTATAACAATTTCAAAAAATATTTTTCTAAAAACGAATTACTACACGAAAATATTAAAATAACTTAAAAAATTATTGAATAAATACAAGCTTTCGACCTCTACGTTCGTTTGATCCTCCATTTTGAATCGAAGAATCAAGTCACTTATCACCAAATGAGTCGATAACTACGGTTCTTTTTGTATAAAAAACAGTATATGTATGTACTCATGTGCGCGCGTTACAAGTTATACTTCTCTGACGTGATAATTGTTTTAACCCCCTTTTTTGCCGTTTATAACAGCATCACGTTATTGGCTTCGAAAGGCATTCGACGGCGAAGTTTTTTAACGCCTCGAATTGAAAATAGCTTTTTTCCTTATTTCAGTCCAAAATCCGTGAACTCTTATATGTACTTCTGGTCGAATAGCAACGAAGAGTAATTTTGGAAGACCGCACATTGAAGTCCCAAAACACGTTTTAGAACTCCGTGTAAATTTGAAAGGCAGAAACGGATACCATCGATTGTTTTCGATGAGTTTGCATCAGACACTTTGACGGAATAAATGTATCTTTTGCAGAAGAAATTTGTAGGTTCTTCAAAGCTCAACTTCGAGTTCACCATGCATTTGTTATTACATCCATTTTTTGATTCACATTGTAGCGCTCACTATTTTCCTACATCTCAACTTTCACTGCGCTGCGTACATATGATTGCAGTGATTGCTTCACTTACATATTTTCATCGTTTTAAAATATTATAACATTGAAGATTTGACCAATAAAACTGGAATTATAAGATATTTATATCAATATTTTACTCTGATTGATCTTAGCACTGCTTTTGAACTTGTTTTTTTATTCCAACCTCGGTAAAAGTGAAAAACAAACGGTAATAAGCCAATCAACCACCCCACCATCAACCAATCAACCTGC
This sequence comes from Dasysyrphus tricinctus, assembly GCA_963921185.1. Taxonomy (NCBI): domain Eukaryota; kingdom Metazoa; phylum Arthropoda; class Insecta; order Diptera; family Syrphidae; genus Dasysyrphus; species Dasysyrphus tricinctus. The sequence continues at coordinate 102,622,865 of OY992531.1, forward strand.
ATGGCGATAAACCGTCATACCTAACAGACATCTTAAAATATCCTACACTACATTTTGAGCGCCGAGCTAGCGGTTGAACCTCAGCAATGTGTTTTGTTTCATTTTTGACTGACTACACCAACCGACCACCAAATAAATTTATTCAAATTTAATTTAAGTTTTTCCCTAGGTAAAAACGAACGAACTTAATGTTATCTTCAACAAGTTTCACCTTAACATTATTGAAGTTATGCTTTTAGGCTATGGTTTCGCTGACTTTTACAAGCCTTTCACGACCGCCTTTCCTAGCAGAGAGGACTGGCAAAAACGAGCCATCGATTATAGCAGTATGTATATACTGACGGTTCCAAGATACTGGTGTTGGTGCTGGGTTCTTTTCAGAAACTACTAGACAGCTCATTCAGACTTCCTGATTTCAGTAGTGTCTTCCAAGCTGAGGTCCTGGCAATGACGAAAGCTGCTAGACAAGTCTCAATGATGGCAATACCACAAGCTGATATAACCTTTTTCATTGATAGCCAAGCGGCAATAAAAGCGATTTCTGCCATTGAAATCAAATCGAAGCTGGTAACTTGCTGTCGCGAAGAGCTAAGGGTTTTTGGTACACAGCACAACATAAGGCTCTGTTGGGTTGCTAGAAACAGTGGTGTCCCATGTAATGAAAGCGCTGATGAGTTGGCAAGAATAGGATCAACACTTGATCTTAAACAGGCAGAAACAACAGTTCAGATACCACCCTTTAATCTAATCATTGTTATAATCTCATGAGCATCACCACCGGTCACAACCAACTTACCCCAAGAAAAAAATGAAACTCAGTATGGACGACTTATGCAGAGGATGTTGTGACGAAGATATTCCTCACTACCTGTGTCACTGCCCTGCGCTATATGATCTGAGAAATAGACTCCTAGGAAGACACTTTTTCAACGAACGGCTTGGAGGAACTCTGGCATTCCAAGCAGAAACCTGTTGAAATTTACTAACGCTACCAAATCGCTTGAAAAGTCTTAAGTTCTATCAACCACCACACCACGAAATTGGAAACCTCTCCAACCACAGTCAAAAGACATAAAAAGGGTCCAGGACGACAATGATAGAACGAACGAACATGAATGAACGACGCGTGTGTTTCTTGTAGGAGCGGCAACAAGCGGAGAATGGGTAACTATTAAACTCATCTACTAGACGTTTCAAGGAGCCACATGCCCCTACGGGCCTGGTGGAGGGAAGATTTGTCAAGTGTGGGTAAAGAAAAGGATCACGCCGTTAAAAAGCGTCTACCTTTCTTCAACCAGGGTGATTATGTGATGACAGACATTTCTTCAACGGTTTATAAGTACTCTCCGACATTTCAGACTTAAGCCCTAACTATGTACGTTGGCCAAAAAAGTGAAAAAGTGAAAATTTTCAATTTCATTTTTGGATAATGTTTCTCACTGGAAAACTTATTAAAATGATGCAGAAAGTTTAAATTTTGGTTTAAAAAACAATTGTATATTCTTTTTCACAAAACAACTGCGCTAGCGGGAAAACAAATACTGAAACTCATTAACGGGCTTAAATTACAAAGGATATATGATGTGTTTCATAAAATGAAAGACATAATCCCTAACGTATCACAACAGATCGACTTTGATCTAAGTGTGACGGTAACAAGATCAACTACTATCAGCCCATTAACCTAACCTACTACGTTCGTTCGATTTTATAGTGATAAACTTAAATTAAATTTGAATAATTTATTGTTATTAGTTTCTCATAATTACGCTTTTCATATAGAGTACACAAATTTAAGTCTTTATTTTTTATCTTTTTTTAGATCGGATGTCCTTAAAAAAGTAGCACTGACTGCTGATGCTTTAAGCTTGGGGGATTTAGTTGACCGGCGTATAAGATCAAATTCAGCATGGACCCTACTACCAGTGCAGGCTGTATTGAGCTCAGTTCTGCCAGGTGATTATATGGAAGGTCATTTCACCGGCCAGATAAACTTTCCTGGTTGGTTGGGAAAATATTCCAAAAGTAACAAACGCAGTAGACTTGCTCAGGAGGTTCACGATCATACAAGAGTACGAACATCGGGTTCTCGCCTCTCCATTCGCATGGACTATGCACCATTTCTCCTATCAAATATTGTAAGGCCATTGAAAGATCTTGGATTAGATGGCGTCGAAGAAAGTTTGAAGGTTCTTCAAGAATATAGGCTTTTAAGAGAGGATATAGATTCACTTATTGAACTAACTACATGGCCTGGAAAAAAGAGTCCTATGGATGCAGTTGATGGAAGAGTTAAGGCAGCTTTGACCAGATCATACAACAAAGAAGTACTCCCCTATTCATATTCCGCAGTAACAACTGTTAAAAAGAAAAAAATGGATAATAATGAAGATGAGTTATTGGGTATAATGGATTCAGAAGGCGGTGAAACAGCAGTAGTTGAATCTGAAGAGGAAGATATAAGTTTGGATAATGATAATCTTATCAAAGCCAAGAAAAAATCTGCTCCATCGACATCAAAAACATCTAAAAAGACAAATGCACATGCAAAACCAAAGACTGCAGGAAAGTCTAAAAAATAATAATTAAACAAATAATCAATAAAGAGGGTATAAGATACTTATGCTTTATTTCAAAATTCATTTAGTTGTTCTCTTAACTTTTGCTGTTCAAAATTACACATATCAATAAAGCTCTATTATTACATTGCATATGCACTTAGTCCTGATATAAACTCTGCTACCTACGAATATAAAACACTATAGCAATTAAACAACTGAAAGTTATTTTATTTATATAACTTTTATTTTTATTTATACAAAACAAATAATGCCACTCGAAATGTCCGCCATAAGCTCAAATGTAAACCATTACACGTTGTTGCCAAAAAGCGATAGCCGCACGTATTGTCTTTACTGACTTTCGGCAACCGTTTACGTTAAGCTTTTTTTGAGGCTTTCCAAATTCTTTTGGGGGGTCTTACAAACCATGCTCTTAGTTCTGACCACAAGGTCCAAAGGACTCGAATCCGAACTTCCTGAGGGGCAATACTCTACTGCTATAAACCTAGAATTTTGATTTTCATAACAAGTACCGCGCCAAAATTTGTTGGCAAGGCGAAAACCGGGAGGCGGTCCTTTTAAAGAAGTCGCCATTTCTGGGGACGAACAAAAAATAATTGATTTAACTTCAATTCGGTCAGCGGTATCCGGGAGTTCTGCCAAGGTCGTCGTCGTATTCGTATTAATTGTATTTTTTTCCAATTTTCGATTTCATTTTCACTACATATTTAAAATAAGAAAAATGCTGCGCCGAAACATTTCATTTCAATTTGTCAACAGATAAAAGAAAAAACAATGTCAAATTACAGTGGGTAGGTACTCAATTATTGAACTACAGTCACCTACTAACTTCCAAATTAATGTAAGACGATACCTATTCAGCTATCGTCCAAACCAGCTATACTCAACCTTTTTTTCATTAGGGCCACAAAGACTTTTTAGCTATGTTGCCGCAATATTAATTTTATTTTTTTGCACTAAAGTGTTAAGTAATTTAGATTCATTCAATTATTTATTTATATTTTAATATAAAAATTAGATTACTGAAATTTAGAGCAATTTTTCAAGATCTGGCTTGTTCCTGAATTCTGACCTATTTCGTTTATTTCCTTACACATTTTTTGTAGGATTGTAGGGAAATGAAATTGCTGTACTTTACTTACAAAGATCAACATATCATCAACATCAATCCTCAAAGTGAGATACCAAAAAACAATAATCTCAAAAAGTAGTTTTAGCAATTTTCAATTTTCTCAAAAACTAGAAGACATAAAACCATTCGGTTTTGATAAAAATAATTAAATTTAAATTAAGAATTTAAGAACAGATTGTTGGCTTTCAAAAAAAGTATAACACTTCGTTGTAAGTGTTGCCATTGTTTTTTAATATTTTGTTTCATATATGATAGTTTTCGTCTAATTTTTAGTAGGCTGTAGGTCAATAAGATGTTATTTAATGCAACGTTTCGAGCATATTTATGCTCTTCATCAGGCCTTTATTGGTTAACAAGAATATAAAATAATACAAATGAATTAGTACAAATAAACTTTTTTATATGACGTCAAAATTACTTACAAACAATATCTACACTTTATTGATTAATTTTCCAAAAACTGGGTACCTATTCATGAATTTTTAATTAAATAAACTACATATAAACACAAAAATATACTTTTTAATTTTAATTACTAGGAGCGCAGCGACAGGAAAACACGTCCATAATTCATCGAAATCACCTATACTTTATCCTATTACTATTTGTTGTTGGTCTTTTTATCAGTTGGCGGTATGAACTGCTTAGCTTCTCACAGTCTGATCTTCGGTTGACAACGTTGTTGTTGCTAATTATGTGTAGCATCTCCAACAACATTCTTTTAGAATAATATTGCTCTGTTTGCAGAATCTCCAAATTATCCAAATCGAGTTTATGTTTCTCTTGCAGACAGTGGAGACCTAGTGTAGTTTTTTGTGCAGCACCGCTGTTTAAATCTGATTTGTGGCCAGAGAGACGATTTTTTAGCTTTTGCTTGGAGGTTGCTATATAGACAGATGACAATGCCATCTCATTTCCCCCCAAGCAGTTGATTTTGTATACTATGTCTGCTTTTTCTAACTTATCCACTTTACCTTTAATGTTCGTGAACAGCTTGGATCTCAGGGTGTTTGTCGATTTGAAAGCTATTTTAGTCTTCGTCTTGTCTCTTATAGGTGCAGTAGTGATGCGGTCGGAGAGGTGTGGTATGAAAAGCGCACTCTTGTGAACAGTAACTTGCTGGGCATCATCAAGTTTGTTTATTTTATCCCTTTTTTGGTAGTTGCTGATGAGCTTGTTGACTATAATAGGAGGGAAGGAATTAGAGTATAGGGTGTCGCGAATAATATTTATATTTTTATGATGAAAAGAGCAATAGCTTATTTCAAGAACACGGTTTACAAAGTTTTGTGCAGTGTTATAACTTGTTTGGGTTGTTTGGAAAGAAAATTAATCAAACGACCTGAGGCAGTAGGTTTTTTGTACCAATCAAGAATTAAACGGTCTTTTTGTCTGATGACTTTCACATCCAGATATGGGATCTCACCATTTGTTTCCATTTCAACTGTGACCTTAATTTTACTATTAAAAGAGTTCAATGCAGTTAGTGTATTTGGGACTTCTTGAGATTTTATCACGAGAAACAGGTCATCAACATATTTTGTAATAATCTTAGGTTGAAAAAGAAGCTTACCCAGGCTCTCTTCTAGCAAAGCTTCCATCACTAAATCCGCTAGAATTGGAGATGCTGGACTACCAATGGGAATACCTCGTTTTTGTTGATAGATGGTACTGTCTACCTCCAAATAATTATTTTCAATGACACAAAATCTCAGTATTTCCATAAATTTCACTCTTTTTATGCTGGTATACTCTTTTATCCTATTCCAATTCGTGTTTACAATGTCCAAAACCAAGCCGATTGGTATGCTTGTAAATAAAGAGACCACATCAAATGACACCAATATTTCATCATTTTCCAATTTGGTGGAAGATACTTTTTCGATAAAGTCTTTCGAGTTTTTGACATTGAATTTTGAATTGTTAGTCAGATTTTGAAGAATTTTAACGAGAAACTTCGAAATCTCATAGCAAGGGACATTTGTCGAAGCACAGATGAGTCTCAAAGGTATGTCTACCTTGTGGATTTTGGGTAAACCATACATTTTGGGGGTACTCGCTGTATATGTTGTCATCCTTTTCTTTTCGTACTCGGAGATATGACCTTGATTAAACAAATATTTGACAAATTCATTGTTTGTGGTTTGCAAAGTTGTTGTTGGGTTGTTCCTAAGAACTCTGTATACGTGCCGGTCTGTCATAAGTTCCTGCATTTTCCGAATGTAATCAGTCTTATACATTGCAACTGTAACATTCCCTTTGTCAGCCGGCACAATATAGATGTCCTTATGTTGTCTGAGAAACATTTCGGTAACATTGTAAACTTTGTTCAAGAATTTATCAAACCGAGGAATATACGTTGATCGTAAATGGCTTTGTAAAATTTCTGTAAAATTCGATCGAGCTATCTCCTGGACACCCTGCTCCAAAGTCTTGACCAATTCCTCTCCATCTGCAATAATTTTAAAGAGTGGAAGCTCACCTCTTTTTATTGGCAAAGCTTTGGAGAAAAAGCTCGTCTGTTTCTCAGACAACATAAGGACATATATATTGTCTGTTTCTCAGACAACATAAGGACATTTATATTGTACCGGCTGACAAAGGGAATGTTACAGTTGCAATGTATAAGACTGATTACATTCGGAAAATGCAGGAACTTATGACAGACCGGCACGTATACAGAGTTCTTAGGAACAACCCAACAACAATTTTGCAAACCACAAACAATGAATTTGTCAAATATTTGTTTAATCAAGGTCATATCTCCGAGTACGAAAAGAAAAGGATGACAACATATACAGCGAGTGTCCCCAAAATGTATGGTTTACCCAAAATCCACAAGGTAGACATACCTTTGAGACTCATCTGTGCTTCGACAAATGTCCCTTGCTATGAGATTTCGAAGTTTCTCGTTAAAATTCTTCAAAATCTGACTAACAATTCAAAATTCAATGTCAAAAACTCGAAGGACTTTATCGAAAAAGTATCTTCCACCAAATTGGAAAATGATGAAATATTGGTGTCATTTGATTTGGTCTCTTTATTTACAAGCATACCAATCGGCTTGGTTTTGGACATTGTAAACACGAATTGGAATAGGATAAAAGAGTATACCAGCATAAAAAGAGTGAAATTTATGGAAATACTGAGATTTTGTGTCATTGAAAATAATTATTTGGAGGTAGACAGTACCATCTATCAACAAAAACGAGGTATTCCCATGGGTAGTCCAGCATCTCCAAGCGGATTTAGTGATGGAAGCTTTGCTAGAAGAGAGCCTGGGTAAGCTTCTTTTTCAACCTAAGATTATTACAAAATATGTAGATAACCTGTTTCTCGTGATAAAATCTCAAGAAGTCCAAAATACACTAACTGCATTGAACTCTTTTAATAGTAAAATTAAATTCACGGTTGAAATGGAAACAAATGGTGATATCCCATATCTGGATGTGAAAGTCATCAGACAAAATGACCGTTTAATTTTTGATTGGTACAAAAAACCTACTGCCTCATGTCGTTTGATTAATTTCCTTTCCAAACAACCCAAACAAGTTATAATATACACTGCACAAAACTTTGTAAACCGTGTTCTTGAAATAAGCGATTGCTCTTTTCATCATAAGAATATAAATATTATTCGCGACACTCTATACTCTTAATTCCTTCCCTCCTATTATAGTCAACAAACTCATCAGCAACTACCAAAAAAGGGAAAAAATAAACAAACTTGATGATGCCCAGCAAGTTACTGTTTACAAGAGTGCGCTTTTCATACCACACCTCTCCAACCGCATCACTACTGCACCATATGGGGTTTTCCATTGGTAAAATAAATCAATTTATTTTTGATTTGGATCTGCCAAAATCAGCATTTTGACAGATCCAAATCAATTTTTGCGTTCCATTGGGCGAAAAAATTGATTTATTTTGCAGATCTAAATTTTTCGGCAGATTTACCCCTCCCTGCACTAATACCAAAACAATTTTGAGCTGTCACTTTGCTTATGTGGTTTTTGATGTGTTTATTTAATTTCGGTCGTGAAAATTGTGCTCAAAATACGAAGAAAATAATTTTTAATAGTAAAAGGAAGCTGTTTTAAATTAATCGGTAAATTCATGAAGCTAATATTACACAACCAAAAGTGGACCAAGGGATGCAAACTGTTACGAGTAATGAGATAACGTGAACTTACACAAATACATTGGCAAAAAAAAATCAATTTGAAATCGCATTCCATTGGCAACAAAAAAATCAATTTTTAGATCGAAATCTGAATTAATCAATGGAAAACCTCATTAATCAGGGTTATTATGAGTTTCACGTGAACAACATTCCACCCGTAAAAATTGACATTTCACTTTTCGCCTATTGTGAGTTTCACCCGAAAAATAAAAATTCCCTTTTTTTGTGAGTAGGTACTAATTTCGCGCAAAATGTAGCGTAATTAAGATTTTAAATTATCACTTATCTTTTGGAGGTGAACAAAAGATAAGCAGGTGGTACTGGTGCGCTTTGCGCAAGTTTTTTGTTTATTTCAAGCCAAGAGAAGTTCAGGCGAAACTCATAATAGCTTTAAAAATTCCGGGGGAACAAACATTTTTCGGGTGAAATATTTTCCGGGCGAAACTCATAATAAGGCTGAATATGTGTACTGTGCAGAACATCCTCGACATGCTCGGACTCTGTTCAGGGGTCTTTTCGGAATTAAAAAAGAAAAACAATGTTTCTACCTAGTTTTGATTTTGCGCAGTATTGATGTTTATAAACGTTTTAAATCCGGGCAATTCCATGGTAACTCATGTAATATTTGAGGGAGTTTTACGAGCGTTTTTATTAAAATTTTCAAACAAAAATTACACCCTATTATGCAAAATTAAAAAAAAAAATAAAATTGAAGACAAAAATTTAAGTTTTTTTTTTTCTAAAGTTTTGACTGCTACTAAATTTCTCAAACACTATTCACTCAATCAACTTGAACTATACGTAAAATTAAAAAAGGATAATTATAGCTTTCTAAAACATATGACGCCCTATGCCCCAGCCGGGGTTACAGGACACGATGATGATGATGAAAACATATAGGGCATTATTGTGTGATTTTTTATCATTCTATGTAAAAATGCCTTCACGCATATATACATAACCTTACCTATTTCTACAAAATTGTATGATGTGAGAGAATCGCTTGTCAAATACTTTTTTTTTTAAACGATACTCGTTTTATTATAGACTAATTCGTAATACGGGCCCTGAAAGGAATGTATTGATGATGTATCCACCACAAATATCTTGGTTTTCTGTATTATACAATGCGGATATTTAATAACATAACACATAGTTCATAGTTTATTTAAGTCAAGTTTAAAGTACAACAATAAAAAAAATAAATAAATACCAGCTTTTTGCTTTTTTGTAGTTCATTAACGTCTCCCCGTAGGTTTATTGTACATATGCTGTATGTACATGGAAGCTGCTTCGTCTAATGTGTTATACACATATGAAGCAGCACCTTTTACTTTTGGTCCTTGATTCAAAAGAATTGAAGATGGCAATGGTATTTCACAGATTGCTAAGCAATTAACATTTGTGAGTAAATCGAGAGGAATTGCTGGCAGTAAATAAATTTGTCTCAAAGGATAGTCCACACCCCTTACAATACCTAATAAATTAAAATTATAGTTTTTCTTTTGAGTAATTCGACAAACGTTTCACATACCTATTCCAAAGCACTCGTGTGCCTTTTCAGGTTCCATTCGGCAAAGATAAACAATATTTCCAACCAATGTTTTGACGAGATCTTCTTTATCCATCTGATCATCTCCCATTTTTATAATGTTCAAGTCATCGATAGAGGCACTAAAAAAATAAACTTTTGTCATAAGCCTTTGGTATTTACATATTTTTATATAGTATAAGTCTGGGAGTAGCTAAAATTGTAGTAACAATGCATTTGATCACATGAAGATGTTAGAAAGAACTTTACAAGATTTTCTAAGGCGGATGCTACATTACGTGACTGTCAGCAAAAATTATTTGGTCAGTTTATATTTTTGAGATTTATCACGGTTTTTCTGTTTAATACTGAGGAACAAAAATTGGTTTGGCTTGTCCCTTTTGAGTTCTCAGAAATATGAAATGACCAAATATAAATCGAAAACGGAAATTAAAAAGAACCTTAATAATCGAAAAAAAACTAAAAACGTTGGTGTACTCACCAAAGTGGTTTTACATCAGTAATCCATTCTGCATGCCCTGTAAGGGTGCTACTTAGCTTTGACAACATCATTGCTAGTCTCATGTCTCTTGGTTTCAAAGCCAAATCATTCTTAGTGCTTCTGCCCTTGGGTATAAAAGATCTCATCAAGGTCAATTGATGTTGTGGATCAAACTCATCACTATCCTTAAAAATGTCTCCAACGATATTTCTCTTGATTGACTTTACATTATCTTTCATCATGATTATATCAAAATCATTTATTTCTCTGTCACTTTCAAACTGGACAATATTGGAGGGATGCAGAAGACTGCAAATCACAGATATTAATTCATCGCCGAATCCTTTGTTGTAGCCCATGGTGTTTACTATCCATGGAATGTCTTTGTACTCGCTGTTTGCATTGCAGTATTCAAATAAAGCCTTTAAGCTCTCAATATATGCCTGTAGTGAGTGAATTATGCTGATATGTCCAACCAAAAAAGACTTATCTGGTTGTTTATTCAAAAAGTAACCAGGGCCAAGCAGAGGAGCAGTCAAAGTAGTAGCACTAACAGTCTGAGGTACAAACATTTCTGGCTGACCAAAATCCAGGTCTACATATAAAAATTTCTGATATTTATTAAGGTTTTTATTGATCAAGTAACGCGAACAGGTCGATTTTCCAACAGACTTTCCTCCTATTATCATAATTTTGCTGTTGCTTTGAACTTGAATGTTATTCCATTCGGGATTGATGAGGAGGGCGTTGATAGAATTTGGCGTTATTATGCAACGCAAGAGGAATTCACTTGTGTAAAAGGGACGATCACTTTGAATGGAATTCATATTAGGAAACAGATGCTCTACCATATATTTCCGTAGCATATTGACTTTTTTGCTACGGTCGTTACGTTCTAGTACCACGATGGCGTCCTTGGTAGGCTCGAATTTGTCAAGAATTTCTTCCAAGTCGGAACGAATAAAAAATGGCGTCAATGAAAGTAATTCCTTCTCATTTAAAGGAACGTTTACATCTGAATGCGATGGTTCAATTTTTAACGAACTGTAACCTCGCGGTGAAAAGATTTCCAATATTTCTTTTTGTTTTGGATTGTAACCAAATATTTCTAAATGTCCCGCGAGAAGTTTGAGTTTCACTGTTCCATAAATGTATAGAGGATCCTTAAGAAGCACAATAACCTGATTGCAGTTGATGGCGTTAAAGAACAATGTTCGGATTGATGTCTTTGGCTTTGATGGCTTGATAGAATCAGATTTGTCTTTTTTATTAAATGGGTTTGTTTCCACTTTTGTTCCAAACGATTTTTGAGATGGCTGCTCATTATGTGGTAACAAAGTAGGAGTTGCTTTAGTTGTTGTAGCCGTTTCATTAATTATTTTTTTAGGAGTTTCATGTAATTTTTTATTTAAAATTTTATTATTATCACTGTTTCCATCAACCAATATTTTATTAGACTGACTTGGAATTGAATCATTATTTAAACTTTCATTAGGTTTACTGTTTGCATCAACCGCTTTTTGCAAGCTTTTAACATTTATAATCTCATTATTAATAGTATAAACCTTAGACTGCATTGGATTACTATAAGAACTGCTTATTTCTTCCAACACGAAATTAGCTGTCGCTGTTCTTTGGGGATCATTTGACTGTGTATTGAAAAATGTGTCCATTTCATCGATAGCTTCCGCTTTGGCTTTAATAACTTCAGGTATCATTGGTTTATACTGTTGTTCAGAATTTGCAGTATCGATAATTTCGTCGCAAGAATCACAATCACAACTGCTGAAACAACTATGAGATGAATCCGAAGAGTAAATGCTTTCAGTATCATGTATATTTTCAATGGGGACCAGCTCTGGACAGCTATCATCGCTATCCATCATAGATACTTTGTCATTTTTGCATGTGCTTTTATTGATTTGATTTTGTGTGCTGGATGGCGCTAAGGATATCTTGATTGGAGAAGCTCTTTTTTGCTCTGGGATTTTTGTAGGCATTTCAATTATTTGTGCGTATTGAGAGTCACTATCAAAACCCACGTCCTCAGTTGATAATTCGTACTTCACTGCTGTACCTGCAATATTCAAATTTGCGATCTATAGTTTAAGTAGTTGTTGAAATGTTGTATTTCCATAAAAATAAGATGAACCAAAAGACCGTTTACATTTAAGCATTTCGATTGTACGATTTTTTTTTGTTTTAGCTCATCTAAGCTGCTATATATATATATTTTTTTATAAAAAAAAACAGCCAGGCTTTTGCATTCCATATCACCTATAAATCCTCATAACTACCCAAATTGGTTTTACAGTATGATTTTTAAAATAAAACATAATATATATCCAGTATATTTACAGATAAATGTGGAGTACATAACCAACAATAAATACTTGTTGAGAAATCTTGGTGACTTCCGACTTCCGCTGTACAGAAGAGACTTCCGACTTCCGCTATACAGAAGAGCACAAACCCAAAACAACCTATTATATAAAGGTCTTCAATATGCTTCCTAGTAATGTTAAAACAATATCTATATTGAATGCATTTAAATCAAAGATAACTTAATTTAAAGACTGAATTTTTTTTTAAACTAATAAATAAATTACAATTACAAAAAGGGGTGTTGATGCGACAAGCCGTATGCCACTCCCCACTCGGATCTCAATGGATCCATTGTGCTCCCCAAGATGTGGGTAATTTAGGAATAGGAAGGGTAAGACGAGGGATTCTTGTTATACTTGCACTCCTAAAATCGGCTGTCGGCTCTTATATAAATGCAAATGAAGCCCTAAAACGTTGAAAGTAAAAGCAAATCGAAGTACCTACATATTCATAAGAACAAAACAAAGGTATAATTTTAACATGAAATTAAACAAAATTGAAAATAAAACCGAGAACGACGATAGAATTTTTACTTAGTTGAGAGTTATAACGGTTAATCGCTCTCGAAATTTTTGTACTTATTCAGTTTAATAACGTATTTGTGAAATCTAGATTTCTTTTGAATTGACATATATCTTTCTCCTGAACGGCTCCAACGATTTCCAGATCCATTTTTACCCTAGGGGTTGTGAACCCCATGAAATGAAACCTATGATAAATCCCATGTTAATTCAAGCCCGTTAAGGGTGTTGAAGAGTTTCAGCAGGCTATAGCCTGAAAAGTCGGTGAGGAGTGTCCGTTGGCACATAACCACCAGGCAAAAGCGTGATCCTTCCCTTATTGTTAGATAACTTTTAAATAAGTACTTAGAAAATAGTTTTGTACATCTGTTCATAGATTTTTAAATCTTGTTATGGTTTAAAATTAAAATTATATAAAAAGCCTGGCTGTGACGAGTTTTTCTGGCGAGTTTTGGTTCTCATCGACTCATATATATTGCTTAAAGCGAATAAAATATTTTGTCTATTTTTACATGTACTATAGGTATCTATACAGTATGTCAATAGGAAAGCTCGGTAGCCCAGATGCTTTAAACAAATTTTTAATTTACCTACCTTTGGCGATGTAAACATCTTCATGAAGATCTTCAGGTGGTTGATAGGATTCATCATCTTCTGAGGAATGGAAATATTCGTCCAAATCAGATGAAAAATCATCCGAATACTCGTCTTCTGAATATTGGTCGTAGTTCTCCTCCGAATCATTATCACATGATTCGCTAGCATGCTCCAAATCAGATTCTTCATATGAATACTCGAATTCTGATCCTTCTTCTGTATATTCATCTTGTGAATCAGCTGAGCATGATGTCGTTTCCTCAGAATCAACATATGTTTCATCAAATAAAAAATCGAGATAGGAAGTATCATTGTGATTGTTGTTAGAACTAGAACCCTCGAAGTCATTTTTAGCGCGCATCAAAGCTTGTTCCGTATTTGGAATAGTTTGTTTAGTTTTAGGACTCGAATCAATATCAGATTCAGAGAGAATAGCTTGTTTGTGTTTCCGCTTTAGCAGACGAGGACTCGAATCAATATCAGATTCAGAGAGAGCAGTTTGTTTGTTTTTCCGCTTTAGCAGACGAGGACTTGCTTCAAACTCAGTATCAAACTCAGATTCAGATGTTGGAGGACGTAGAGGCCCGCGACCTTGAGCGTATTGTTCTCTTTTAACCTGCTTTTGGCTTAACGTGAACTTTGGCTTGGTCTTAGAAAGTTTGTCTTTTTGTTTAGGTGCCCCAACAGTGTTTCTCACTTCGCCTTTATTCTTCTTCTTCTTCTTTTTCGAAGAATTAACTTGCTTAGTCAAGTCTTCTTTAGGACTAATAAGCGGCTTTTGTTTCTCAGTCTTTAAATTATTTTGTGATGTCTGAGAGTGTTCTGTTTTGGTGCGTTTTTGTAAAGGTTCTTCTTTCTTGTTAAGATCTCTTTTAAGGGATCCATCATTGCTTTTGGATTTCTCATCATTAGATATAACAAACTTTTTGTCTTTCTTCGTTGGTTTAGTTAGAACACTTTTAACACCCTCATTTTTCGAATTAATGTTAATTAGCTTTTTTGTTTTAGGATTTTTTGAATTAATTTTCACTCCATGTTTTAGTGGTATACCATTAGAATTTTTGCCCTTGTCGTTTTGTTTAGGGATCTCAGATTTAATGATAGATTTTTCTTTTAATGAACCTTTTATTTCTTCCGTATTACATGAACTTTTTGCTTTACGAGATATTTTTTGACTAGCCTCTTCTAGTGGTGATATTCCTTGCTTATCAAGAAGACTTTTAAGTTTCTTTCTTAGTTGGTCGCGATTTTTTATAGTCATCGGCGGCTTTGAAGCATTAAGGACTTTCTGCTGACCTTTTTTATGATTTTGTGTACTTTTGTTTTTCATTATGCTAGTCAAATGTATTCTAAAAGAAAAGAACATAAGATGTTGGTTTCAGTCAACTGAATCTAAATATTTAACTTACCAATGAAACAGTTATTATGCTGACCAATTATTGAATAATTTCGGTTTTTAGAAATAAGGGCGACAATTTTAACAACAAATATACCGCAAAGTGTGGATTATTAAAAGATACAACATACAAGTACAAGCTAGACAGAAACGTTAACAACCGAAGCAAAACAGCACACAAAAAACGACAGCCGGCAGCACGTGGATGGTGGAGAGTAGTGGAGATATAACGGCTTTTTTGACATAAGAAACTAGGTGCGTTCGGTTGCATGACCAAAAATATAAGGTTATGGAGCGTTCACACTTTCAAATATAATTGAGAAGCTACTATCACCCGCATTTTATCATCCACATGATCTAGTCCGGATCAATTTCTAACATGTGATTACAAAAACAACATGGGATCTTGCTTTTTATCTGGATCTATTTCAATGATCCAAAAATTACTATTGTGAATGTTTCTCAACTGTCCAGTTTATATTTCTGAGGGCTCAGAGAATTTCCCCAGTTTTGCTGTCAAATACTAAGTAAAAAAAATGTTTGCTCCGTCAGCTCAGTGAGCGCTCATGAAATATAAACTGAACAAATAGTGCCAAGAAAAGAGGCAATAGACACGCGAAAGACAAACAAACATAAGGAAAAAAGAGACGGGTATATAACTAAGATCTTATTTGTTTTATTTATCCTGATCTGATCTGGATCAGATATGGTGGATAATAATATGAAGCAACTGTCGCAAACTGGCTGGTATGCATGCAGCTTCAATTACCATAACCATTAAGCCTAGTACATATTTCTTCGTGAAGTAAACAATCACCAGTGAAGAAAGTGATTTTTTGACATTTTTCACTGGTACAGACTTGCGAATGTGTTGTGAACGTTTGACGTTTAAGGCCACAACTCTCCCATGAGGTATTTTTTTTTAAGTAATTGAACTGTCAAGTGTTCACCGCATTTTGCACGGGAACCGCTCGTGAACGAAAACTCTCCACACAGCTTCCCGAGCACGTTCACGGCTGAAGAAAAGTGCAAATTTTGTATGGATTCACGACATGACTCACAAGTATGTACTAGGCATTGCATTGCTCTGCCATTTTGTTTTGAATTATCTTACCAACAAACATTTGACATATCTATATAAATTATCGATAACACAAAGCCAATCGCAGTTTGACATTACCGTTTTTATCGGGAGAAAAGTTAGCTCCAGTTAATTATGCGGACTTTTAGCTAACTCTATATGAACATTAGTGTCTACGCATCGATAAAACTGGTCGGGAAACGGTGAAAATGGAAACAAAATAATTATGTTTTGTTTAATTTTTCAATGTTTCTCGACCAATTTATCAATGTGAGATCTTTTTTTCTGTTTCCAACTCAAGAAAATTTAAAAGAGTCATGGTGTAATAGGGGCCTTCAAATTTGTACAGTTCGTTTCATTAACAGTCATAATACAAATTAGTAAAAATTCACAGTACGCGAACTGACCTACAAGAGAAAACAAGAATACAAGATACACAAAGCAAACAGTTCTCTTATCTGTCATTCATTTTGAGAATTTTTTATTTGTGTTTTGTGTGTTTTGACCTTAGAGGTTTCTTTATGATTATTCTTTTTAGTAAATTAGTAAATATTTGAAATATAAAGAAACGAAGTCTCATATCTATCCATTGATTAAAAGTAAATCTGCTCAAAATACATTTACTTTCTCAGCGGTTTGTATCTTTTATTTTATTTTATATTTTAAAGCTTTTTTGAATTGATGCAATCGTTTAATATAGGTACAAGTATGAAAATATGGAAGGACCAAGCGAATCGTTTTCAAAATTCAAAACTTTTCTGAATACATTATTCATTCGTAGAAAAAAAGAAGGATTCAATAATAACGATTTCAAGAAAGACCAATTTGAATACATACAGTTTGTTGAGATCTATAACCGATTTTTAATTTGTTTCTAAAGTGGTTTTGCATTTGTCTTTTAAGGCCTCATTTAGAGGAGCTGTTGCCACTGGTGTCAATAGAGGAAGCACAGCGCATCAAAATCTATTTTCACAATGCTTACATATTCCATCTAAACAGTTGGTTAAATTAAAATCATTTCATTTAACATTTGTAATTGCTATAGTAATCATTTAGATGGATTGAGGATAGCCAATATTTTTCCACAGAGGTCGTTGTCTCCAGATACCGTTATTGCACAAGATAATGAAGTTGAACAATCGTCTCGACAAGAAAGACTTGAAGATGATGAAGTCGAACAATTGTCTGAACAAGAAAGACTTGAAACTCAAGTGCAAACCGTCGATGATTCTGAATTATCTTCGAGGCAATTTGCACCAGAACAGAGTGGCCCTTTGATGCAGAGTACACCATTGAGTGTTCCTTTGTTAACTGGGGAACCAAGAATACTCAATACAACACAACAAAAAGAAGGTGCTGACCAAGATGTTTTCGTTGCTGATATAATATCGCAGCTTAATTTTTCACCGATTCCCATACTCTCTGCTCCCTTACCTAATGTTCAACCAACCCACATGCCCACTCCTAATGTTGAACTTAATCCAATTTCGTTCTTAAGAAATTTCG
Source organism: Dasysyrphus tricinctus (assembly GCA_963921185.1). NCBI lineage: Eukaryota > Metazoa > Arthropoda > Insecta > Diptera > Syrphidae > Dasysyrphus > Dasysyrphus tricinctus. The sequence continues at coordinate 102,640,281 of OY992531.1, forward strand.
AGAATATTGAAAGAGAAACACTCATTCATGAACAACCTTTAGCACAAAACACACCAAGAAGAACTCATAAAAGGCGAAATGTTCAACTTATTTCGGTAAACTATAATAATAGTTGTTCATTGTTTTTTGATCTCAAAACAGATTTTCTTTTAGAGAGAAGCTAAGAAAATGATGGATAAGGTCAAATTTGATTCCATTTGCCTATTGCATAAGACCAAAACTGATGAACAAATAAAACGATCCGAGGAATCTTTTTTGTAAGTAGTATTGTATTTATATTACATATGTATTTGTATGTATGTAGGATGTACATACATGAACTAAATAAATACCTGTATGTTAACAAAACTGAAATGTACGTCGGACGTATTTTGTCTCATGTTCAAGAGGCATAGATTAAAAAAAAATATCAGCCTTCGTAAACGCATTTTATAGGATGCGTTAAGTAACAATGCCTTTAAACACAGAAATGTTATTTATTAAAGTAATATGACATTGAATAGGCGTATCAAGCACTTTGGGGGCCCCGTATTAAACATATTTCAGAGGCCCCCATTTTCCTTATAGGGGAACAGACCTATAGGTTTAACAGTATAAGCGTTTTTCTCCTGCATATTTAGTATATTAGATCTTTGTTTTTTTTTTGTTGACAAAATAATCTTTAGATTGATAAGTTCGATTACAAATGGTTCTATCAGCTGTTGCCGTTGTAGCGGGAAGTGATAACACTTTCGGAAAACTAGAAGTAAGAGATTGGTAAATCTAATCAGCAATACTCCAGCAAGTCCCTTACTGAATGCACTACTTCATAGTTTCAGATTTTAATCAAGCTTTTAAAGCAATTAATTGCTCACAGAGATCAATTGATAGGTCTTTTTTATATTTATCAACCATAGCTGCTTCTTTTTTTATTTTTTCGTTTGAAAACGATGACATTTTACCTGGTTCTAAGAATTCGAACATATAAACCAGATCTAATAGACTCAGAAAACTTTGTTTAGTTTGAGTAATCAAAATATCGAAGCAGCAATAAAACGCCAGTGAATGAATTTCGATTTCTTATGTCCTTAATTTGGTTGTTTAGAAATACTTACTTTTTGTAAGTCATTATGTCCATTCTGAAAGGCTTTGGAAACTGGGTTGATAATTTCAATTAAAGGAGACAAAAATGAGACTAACACAAAAAAATCGTGATATCTAAAATGCTTATTATATTTTTACACTGTCACTCACAAAGTCTTTGTAATAACGATTATAACGAACAATCGATATTATCAACCTTCGTTATACTAGATCACCATACTGTCGATGAAATATTTTTTACACACGTCCGGTCCTCTGAACCTCAGGGGCCCCTATAGCTCAGGAGCCCCGTATCATTGATACAACTGATACTGCGGTCGTAAACGTAATATACTTTATTTGTTGCCGACTTCTTCGAAGTCAACAAGTAAGCATAAACAGTAGTGATCGGCTTAAAGAATCCGGATCGGCTAGAATTTATTTATTTATACAAAATATTTTCTGTGAGAATAAAAAACAAATAAAAGTATTCAAAGTATTTTATTGTGTTACATATTGATCCTCACTTTCGAGTATTGAAAAAACATGGTTTAAGAAGTAAGTCGACTAATTGACTTGTTGTTCTGTGTTATAGGCTCCAAGTCGTTAAGGCTCTAAACTCTAAAGCCTAAATAAAGAGACAGACAAACAGAAATGCGGGACCAACTTTTTTCGTCTTCCTTATTACTTGCCATATATGCCTCTGTGTACATTAGGGTGATCTTTAAAAACGCCATTATTTTATTTTAAATGATGCGCCCCTAATTTCTTCCAAATAATTAAAAACCAAAATTCTTGCCAAATTTTAACTGTTTATTTTAACCCGTCGAATTTTTTTAACTTTGGTAATAATAGATAGAAAAATTTAAATTTTGTGCATGGTTAGCCAAATTAAACGAAATTTCTTTGATTTGCTTGATACCATGAAAAGTAGATAGTTTGGGGCTTTAAAAATATAAGCTCAAAATTTAAACGTTTAGACATTTCTCATCTCCATTTTGGTTTTCCCTATTTGGGCGAGAAAATTGACTTTTTTAAATCCAAAAATCTTTCATTTTCTTTAATTTGTGTTTGATAACAAAAATAATCTGAAAAAGAAATGTTCAAACTAAAAGTTTTGCAAACAAAAAAATCATTTTCAAAATAACATACAAATAAATTGCGTATTTATTTTTCAGTTTTTGTTTTCTTAAATTTTCAGTTTGAAAACCGTTTTTGCTGAAACTATTCATTAAATTTGATTAAAAGGAAAATAAAACATAAGAATGGACATTCTAAATATTTTCGTTTTTGGAAAACTACCCTTCTCTCTTGAATGGAAAAACATAGTGCCCCCACACCCTGGATGATTTTTCTTGTCTGCATCTAATTTATATTCTTCTCGCGTGTTATAAAAATCCTCTGTATCCATTATTAGTAACTTAAGCCTAGTTTATACCTCAAAGCTAAGTGAAATCAAATTTGAAATGAAACATCAATAATCAATAAATAAAAATTAACCAAAAAGTTTTCAACAAAATAGCTTCCGTCATAATATTTGGTTACAAAAAGCCCATCGAGTTGCAATTGTTTCGACACAAATTTGTTCCTCCTTGTCGCCAAAATAATTGCATTTAGTTTGTGACAGTTTTTCACGCCTAGGAAAAAAAGTATTTTTTTCTAAAACTACACTATGGATGTATAAACCAGGCTTTATTGTGAAAAAGGGAAACGAAGAGTGAAATAAAATGAATAAGGAAATTTATTTTTTTTCCAATCAGCATTATTATGAGTTTCACCCGAACAACATTCCACCTGGAAAAATTGAGACATTTCACTTTTCGCCTATTGTGAGTTTCACCCGAAAACTTTGTAATGTCCGAAAATTCCCTTATTCCCGTATTGTGAGTACTTATTTTGGGCGAAATATATCGTAACTAATAACTAAATTTTCACTTAATTTTTGACAGGAACTGGTGCCATTCAAGCAAGTTTTTTGTCTCATAATAGCTTTTTAAACTTTCAGTGAACAAGAATTTTTCGGGTGAAATATTTTCCCGGCGAAACTCACAATAATGCTTAATATTTCGAATCGAATCCTAGACTGTCTAATTTAAAGAACACCCTTATAATAACCCCTATAATAGTTAATATAAACATAAAGGATGATTGACTAGAATCTATAAATGATCGGTTTCAACAGTTTGAGATCGAACTCACATGAGATCGTTAACGTCGTACTTACTTGAATTTTTTGTGGACAGCAAAGGACAGTGGTGATAGAACTTACTACATGTAACGAAAAAGTTTGAGTCACTTGTTTGTTTCTCCTTATTTTATCGATTTTTTTTATAAACAGTGCTCCAGTCAAAAGGTCAATTGCAGCCTCTGTCTAAAACAAAAAATATATTTTTTTGCAGGTATTTTTTCTTGATCCGTGGAAAACTTCAAAATATAATAAGTAGAAGCAATACTATTATACCAGAAGGTGAAAGGGGCCATATATCGCTGCAGAGGGTTAATAATCTGTCCAATGTTTTGCGAGCTCATGCGAGTCAAAGGTAAATGAATTATATTTTTTGTATTATTAAATTTAGTAATTCAGACCCGTTTGCTGATACGATACTTAAGTATTTATGTCCTGCTTAAAAGCTTATGTTCTTCTTTTTTCTCTGCGTAAACTGTCACATAAGCGCTTATGTTCACTTATTTTTAAGTTTCGTATCAGCAAATGAGCCTCAATGCATTTATTATGGAAATAGAAAAAAAGGCTCTAAAAACTTACAAAATCCGACTGAACTTTATCAAAATCTTAGTTTAAATTGTTGCCTTTCAGTCAAACGTATGTGGAGCAACCAGTTCAAATTAGTCAAATAAATTCAACGCGTTCACCTCTAACACCGCAAGGCCTCTTGCAAACATCGCTACCGTTCACTCCTCTTAGGGGCGATATATCAGGGTAAGAAGTAAATAATTTCAGTTCTTCATACAAACTTAAGCTATATCCCTGTCACAGTTTTGAGCCTAGAACGGTTTTAGATCAAGCTACAAGTTTACCAACGCGTTCGTTGCTGCGTCAACAACCTCTTTTGCCAATACCCGAAAGAGAGTCGTCCATACACATTCCAGACAATCCCCAAGTTGAGGAGATGTATACAAATGATCCAGCCACTTTCTCTAATCTTCCTAGAGAAGATCCTGGAAATGTTGAAATGATGGAAGGACAATTATTGCATATTGCATACAATGATCCCTCTCAAAATGAAACACAGCAAAAACAAGTATCTTTGAATAGTTCCATTATAAATATTCAACCTTTGATTGAGCATGAATCCATTTTCCCATTGAGAACAGTTGAAGACCAACCTTCCACTATTCCTGGAATGATTTCTGGAGATTTTGAAATTATCGAACAACCTCAACCTCCAGGCGATGCGTTATCATTAGATCAGCAAAGTCTTCCCATAGATCGAGAAATAGAAACTCGTAGTGGCTTAGCTGAAATCTCAGATGTTCCTACACCTCTTCCTGGTTTCTTTCAAGAACAACCACTTTTGACTTCAGCACTTCCAATGCAATTACAGCAACATATCACTCAAGGCGCTGCACCAGTTACCGACGAACAAAGTGATAATTTTCAGTTTAATTGGTTCGAAGTCCTTCGACCAAGAGGTGATTTGGTAGAATATCCACGAGAAGTTCCAACAAGTCGAAGAAATAGAAAGAGAAGAAGAAGAACAGTGCAGACAGACAGTGCAGATCGCAATGTTCGACCACTTCGGCATTACGACCTTCCGGTTATTCCAAGAAGTCCTTCCCATGCAAATATAAATGAATTAACAGTGGCGCCAGAGCAAATGCCACAAAATCAAGAATCACTGAACATGGAAGACTTGAATCCGCCTCAACAAAATGAAGTGACAAATGAAGTTATACAAGAATTTAATAACTTAGTCGATGATTTGGCAGAAAATCCCTTAAGCCCTCCTGCTCGATGTTCTGAAGGCTCTAATGGAATTTCTGATCAAATCACTCAATATCCGATCCAAATTGAAACACGGTTGAAGGAGTATTTAGAGTTGATAAAGGTAGGTAATAGCAAGGGAGCCGGTAGCAGTTTATCTATGTGGAGTTCCCTTGCCCGAACTTATCAGGAGTCAATGTGGGGAGAGTACGATAACTCAGGCGCCAAGAAATTATAACGGTTTTTTGTAGAACAGTTTAATACAAGAATTTTTTACTATGGGAGGGGGTGGTCTACCTCACCCCGTTTGGGCGGGAGGGGCAATTTCATAAAAACAGTACCAAAAATGTAAAATAAATATTAAAAAATAACGGTAATACTTATAACAAAGTATTACACCTCTATTTAAAGCCAATACTCTGTTCTATTAGCCAGTTTTTGAATCAATTGAAATCTATGCATAGTTTTTGAAAAAATGAGTTTTAAAAACTCAAAATTTGCGAGAAAAAAGCATTAAAAAAAGGTTTAAAGTGTAATTTCTCAAAACTGTAAAATTATAAATCTTTTTTTTATTAAATTCGTTGCTCTAATTAATTCTTAATCGAAAACTGAAAACTAGATGATTCTATGTCTTCTAGTTTTTGAGAAAAATGAAAATTACTAAAACTACTACCGTACAAAACTCGAATGTTTGCTCGTTTTTTTAATGATCTTAGTGGGTATGCATACTTTGAACATTACAACTGCTTTGTATATGTTTCCTTAATCCAGACTCTTTAAATGCAAAAGAAACTTTGCATACACCCAACCTCGCACCTACCCCAAATCCTATAATGTGCCCAAGCAGGGGGGCAGCATGCGTAATACGTAAGCAAGCAAAAAACAAACATCCCATACAAAAGTAGTTATAGTAATTATCGATTTTTTCAAAAACTAGAAGACATAGAATCATCTAGTTTTCAGTTTTTGATTAAGAATTAACTAGAGCAACGAATTTCAGTAAAAAAAATGTAATATATTTTTATAGTTTTGAGAAATTACACTTTAAACCTTTTTTTAATGCTTTTTTCTCGCAAATTTTGAGTTTAAAATTCATTTTTTCAAAAACCATGCATAGATTTCACTTGATTCAAAAACTGGCTAATAGAACAGAGCATTGGCTTTAAATAGAGGTGTAATACTTTGTTATAAGTATTACCGTTATTTTTTAATATTTACCTATTTTACATTTTTGGTTCTGTTTTTATGAAATTGCCCCTCCCGCCCAAACGGGGTGAGATAGACCCCCCTTCCCATAGTAAAAAATGCTTGTATTAAACTGTTCTACAAAAAACCGTTATTATATCTTGGCGCCTGAGTAATCGTACTCGTGCCGTTAATGTTCCTTTATAAGTTGGTTTGCAACACCCTTTAAAATCAGAGGAACAATGGTTTGTAAATAGTCTGTTTAGAGTTTTTTCAATAAAATGTGCAAGACCTATCAAAACAGCAAAAGCCATCACCGCTTGAACAGGTAATAGTTCTGTTTATACATCCGCTTAGTTCATAAGCGGGAATGTTTGTTGTCACTTACTTAGTGGATTTTTTGTATTTTTCAAGACATTTTTTTTGGAAAAATATACTTTCAAACTCAATTAGTGTGTAAAAACAAGTTTCTTTCTTAAGTAGACAACTATTGCACAAACATTAGAAAAATATTTATTTTTTTACTTTCAATTTTGAAGAAGTTCCATCTTGGTTAAAATAATTCTGAAAGAAGATATTTAAAGCGCAGCTAAAATTTTTTTTTAACGCATAGCGCGGTACATTTTATAGGAATATATGTTTGATGTGTCAGTCAAAACGGTTACATGGATGAAAAAATGTCCGATTATTAATATATAGAAAATTATATTCCGAACGTAACCCCGATAAGGCTAAAAAAAAACCTTACTGTCACCAGCTCCCTAATGAGAGGTTAAGAAATAACATTTTTGTTTATCCAGTTTATATGTATATCTGGAATCTCAGAGCGCTCCGTATCGTATTCTCAAAAATATACAGATAAAAACTCCTTCCTAGTTTTGCTATAAAGTAAAAATTTGTATTTGATTTGTTGCTGAGTTATTTTTTTGTCGCAGTAAATTAAATAAAAAGATAGGAATAGAGAGCATTCTTGAAACCTATGTGAAAAATTCTGTTTATGGTGGCTGTTCTGATATTCGGTCGAATTGAAGCCTCACAGATTGAAAACTGCTAACACCGGAATTGAAAACGTAAGCAAAATGGCGGTTTGTGCATCAATTATTCATAACCGTTCGAAAAATCGAACGGTTGCAAAATCCATAATTTTTTGACGTTCTTAATCGAGGATTCAATTAGACCGAATATCAGAACAGCCGTGATTAATTCTTCTACTCATTAAAGTGACCTTATTGAGTGAGTACACAAACTTATAAACTCACCAATTATTAATAATTTTTACAGCGGGCAGGTAGGAAGTTAGAATACGTCAATTGGGACCGTTTCAATTCTTGTTTGTTTAATGAGGTTAGTGATGAAAAATTATGTATAAATACTTAAATAAGTTTCGAATATATGTTTTGTTTAAAGAACGACCGCTTTGAATTGTACACAAATATTTTTAAACGAATAATTAAAGATAATTATGTGGCAATGGATAAACTCTATGAACACGGAATTACAAGACTTGAAGCTGCCAAAGGATTCAGATTTATTCTTGGTATGATGATTTTTGTTTTATATTTGAACATTAAAAAAAAAGTTTTTTGCCTGCTAATTGTAGATTTGAAAACGATGGGTCTCATAGAAATCGAATCTGTTGAGACGCGAATAATAGGAATCAGATTAATCACTGCCTTTAATAATAATAAATTGTAAAAATGTACATATATTAGTACAGTCAAAGAAGACAATAATGTGTAACAGGCTAGAATTAGCATATTATTGACTTTCATGGTCTAAAGATTAATTAAATCAAGAAAAATGGGCGATACTGGGAAACGCTGGTAGCCAAATTCTGTTTGTATGCTTTAGATTTTGACGATCAATAATATCCAAAGTCTTGCCATTTTCATTTCCAAATACAAATAATTGTGATGTCAAAACCTAGTTATTCCTGTAACCTTTTTATTCCTTGTTAAATTTTTAGAAATAATTATGTTATAATTTTGTATTGCTAACAATATTGTGTCGTAAATAAAATGTTATAATATTTGTTTACTCTTGTTGTTTTAATATTTTTAAGAAGACAAGAAGTATTCGTATATTACTTATATGGGTTAATATTTCAAATATTTGATTAAATCTAACGGTTTTTGAAGCCATGGAAATGACACTTGTATCAGGGGAATGAAAATTTATATTTACTCCGGTGATTAGATGAATATTTAATTATGCGGATGGTTTTAGGAGGATAAAGGAAAAAGAAAACAAATAATGGAAAATAGCATGCACGACTGCGCGTGACTGAACATTTTATAGTAATAAATTTATTATTTTACGATATTTTGAACGAGAAAATGTGCAAAAATTCAAAACTACTAAAAATACTGTAAATATGTTTAAATGCAATATTATTGATCCTTATAGAAGTACCAAAACGCAATCAATCATTATAGTGAAAAGTTGAAAGTCAGGGAAATGGCACAATAAATTATGTTAGGGGATTATATTATTTATCATGAAGGTCCCTGTAAAAGACATAGAGAGTAAACTTTTTTAATTTTTATACCACACGGTAAAAAATACGCGTTAGAGGAATGACAAATTCGCTGGACGAAAAACAAATTCGTGTCCTTAACATGAAAAAGGTGTTAGTGCCCTTTCACACGAGGAAACTGAGTTGCCAGCAACTTTTAGTTCCTGGGTGAGAAGGGCAGGAGGAAAGAGGGGCGAACAGAATCTCCCCGGTCGAGGATTTGAGGAGATTTTTTGACATTTCCTTTCACATCTAGGTTTAGGTGTGTTCAACCAATAGACTTTCAAAGGAAATTTCAAAAATTGCCTGGAGATTTGTTTCCTCGTATGAAAGGTACAAGAGATTTTTAAGGAGATTAAAAGAAAACGTCAAAAAAATCTCCAGCAACTTGTTTCTTCGTGTGAAAGGGGACTTAAAGACAACCGAGCTTCAACTCTTACTACAATTTTCATAAAGAGCAATCCTGTCCCGTTAAAAAGCAAACAAATCAGTTTTCTATGTTGTGCCTACATATTTTTTTTTTTAACTTCCAACTTCGGGGGACACTTACTTAATAGCTTTATATTTAACAAAGTAAAGCAACTAAAAATGAACTTACCATTTTTTAGTGAGGGTGCATATATGATAAAAAAAAACCGCATCATTAGATTTTTTGTATCGTTTTTAGTTTCGTTGCTAAAATTCATTGCAGTGTGGTAAGTAGGCCTGACGACACAACGGGTATGACATTTTGGGGGTTTACATGGTGACAGCGGGTAGGATCATTTTTTTTTTTAGAGCGAATGTTAGAACCCGTTAGTTTTAAGCCATCCAACTACAAAATTTATTATATAGTTTTTTATTTCGTTTCAAAAATGAAGGAGACTGAAATATTAATACTTTGAAATATTGACCCACATATACATATTTGCAAAATAAAGATGTATGTACTTTTCGTTATCGTTTTCGTGTACCAAAAGTTCAAAAGAAGAAGATAAATTGAAGTACAAATTAAATACACGACTGGATCGCACGAAGTTGCTCTTATGTTCAACAGGCTGAGGTTTAAAAAAAAATATATAAAGATATGGAAATTATGAGTGAAAAATGTTTAAAAGGATGAAATACGATATTTTTTTACTAGCTACAACTCCTTTAATATTTTCACATGAATAAGAGATTGCCATCTGAGTTCTTGATCAAATATAATTGTATGAAAAAAATTTAAATCTTTTGAGCGTTTTTTTTTAAATATATAATTTTGTATGTATCCAAGCAGCAAATACTACTCCTATAGATAATACATAATGAAAATGAGCCACAACATAATACGTATCGTGTAAAATAATATCAAGTATGGAGTTAGCTAATATTACTCCTGTTAATCCTCCTACAGTAAATAAGAACATTTTATGGAAAATTGTTGGTATGGAAGTCTTAAGTATTTATTTATGTGCATACAAAAATTATATTTAAAAAAATTTGTCAACATGTTGAGATATCAAATTTTGAAACAAAATTTTTTTTTAACTTTTTTTTAAAATAAAAAAATTATTTGCAATATTATTAAATTTTACTTCAGGGCGGGTCTACCACGATATCTAGAAAACCATAATCAAGAAAGCAAAAATCTCTAAAGTAAAAATCTAGAAAATAAAATCTAGATCTAATAAAATCTCGAAAACAAAAATCTAGAAAGCATAATCTCGAATTACAAAAATCTAGATAAAAAATCTCGAATGCAAAAAATCTAGAATTAAATATTAATTTTTGAGACAATGGTTATAATTCGCGCGCGCGAATTATTACCACTGTCTCAAAAATTAATATTAATTCTAGACTTAGAATGTCTATCTATCTAAAAGAAGTTACAATTTTGAGCCTTGCAAACAGCTGGAAATTTAAGAATGACATTTATATTTATACCAACTTAAGTTTTTGTTTTTAAATAAGTTTATTGATTCAGTTTTTATATTTTTTAAGACTTTATTTTTGTGGAGGTATAAGACTGGTATAAGAGTACGACTGACTGAGGTGGAGCAAAAGTACCTTGAGCAGCCTGGTTCTCGGGTTCAAAGGTTTTTAATTCTCTAATTGGGTCCTTTGTTCCACCCAGGAAACCCCGTTGCACCGTTTAGGTTGTGTTCCATCGCCAGGTTGGCACCTAGGGGAACATTTTTCTTGGACAGCTGTATACTTTTGCACTGTCACACTCAAAACAAAGCTTATCTAAAAATGTGCCACTGCCAAACTTAAAGCCGAAAAAACTCGACACTCTGTGACAATGTCAGACTGTTGGCATGCCATACCTTATATTTTTATTTATTTTTTTGATATATTTTTCATGTTGTCTTGTTATGAAATATTATATCTGTTGCATTTCAATTGTTAGATTTTTTTTTACTTTTTTTGCCCAGAAGTCAATAATTTGATAAACTGAACATAAATACGTGTTATCAGAGACATAACTTTTGAAATAAGTAAAAAAAAAATCTCGAATTTGTTTTTATTTTTCTAGATTTTTTCGAGATTATGTCTTTCGTGATTTTTGTTCATTCTAGATTTTTATGCTTTCGAGATTTTTGTCATTCGAGATAACGTCATGATCCCCTTCATTATTATATATTATAAAAAAAATATTCTAAATCCGCTTAGTCGATAATATCCGTTTAGTATATAATATAAAGTTAAAAAAACGTTCTATGAGAGGTATTATTAATAGTTGCTAATTAGTGTTAATTTTTATAATTTTTAGTAGTAGATCGCACTAATTTTAGCATACAGACAAGGTTTTATAAAAATCATAGGAATCGTTTTTAAGAAAAAAAAAATATTTTCCTTAGTAGTAAAAAGCTACAAAGCTGCTAAAAAAATAAAATTAATATAACAACGATACTTTATGATTTATTTTTTTATATTTATAATTGCCTCCAAACTTGTCAACCTCATAATAAAAATAAAATTTAAAAGAAAGCAAAGTTGGGTTAGGCATTGTTAAATTTAAGCAAAAACCTTCACTCGTTAATTCACTTGCGCACCATTTTTGTTCTCCTGAGCCCTCTCTCTGCGCAACCGACCGTTGGCCAAGTAATTTGGTTCTGGCTTTAATCACATTATAATACTTTGAACAATCCCAGTGGGAAATTCTCAAAAATTCACCAAGGAATCCCCTGCTATTTCCTCAAGGAATGGAAGCTACACCCAAGGAATTTGAGGTGAAATCATCGAGGAAATTAACATGGAGTTGTCATTGGCGTTCACCAAGTGATTTTCTTGGTGAATAATCAGTAGTGAAATCACTAAGAAGGTGTAACTTGCTTATTCCATAATTAATTTCATTTGATGAAACATACCGTGAATATACTTCAGTGATATCACTAGGTACGTGGAGTTGCTTTTTCACCAAGCCATTACTCTTAGCTGAAAAATGTCATGAATGTTCACCAAGGAAATCACTCTGTGAATGGAACCTACTTAGGGCGATTTTTTCAGTCAAAGTTGAACATAACTTGAGGATTTTTATTTTCAACTTGTGAATTTGTTTTTATTCACTCAAAGTTGACGTTTTCAACTTCCGATTTTCAACTCTAGAATTGATCAACTTCAGATTTTCTCAACTCCCGGAAAAAGTAGAAGTTGGTAGAGCAAACTTGAGAGTTGACACAGAAATATTGTTTTTTTGCTTTTGTAAATGCATTGCATAGGTACAAACATTTTGCTTTAAAGGTTGTGCTCTTCATTTTTCAAAACAGAAAAGTTATAAAAAAACCTATAATCTTCCGAAACAATTTATTAGTATTATCGTTTTTGGGAAAATTGGACATCATCTTCTTCGGCCAGTGATAGTGAAGATGATGGAAATGACGAGCCAATATACCTTGAAAGAAGACAGCAGAAGATGGTGCCGTGCATTGGAATTGAAAAGTGGGATGACTGAGCCCAAAGGTGCTTGGAGGGGTGGCAAAGTGGCGTTTCCCCCCTTGGCTCTGGAAAATACAACGCCCCAACATATTTTTAAATTTTCAAGGACCTATGGACCTATGGACTTTTGGCAAATACCTGTCTTTTTTCTGTCTAAGTCCATCTGATTTTTTTCGGTGTGGGTGAGATGGTGGTGATTTGTATGTAGGTACAGATATCTTTAAGTCTAACATAGACGCTATAAGAAAATTAATAAAACTTGTCAAAAACCACAACAGGGATTTCTTTTTGTTTGCATCTTTAATGACTTTATCAGGCATTGTTTTTAAATTCTATCTGCCTATACACACCAATTTCACACAAAATAACACAAATGTTGAAAAAAATCAGTTTTTTTGACCGAATTGCTTCAAATTTAAATATTAAAATGACAGTTCTTGAATTATTTTCACAAATATCCCAGGGATATTTTTCAAATCAGAAGTTGGCCAACTTTAGATTTTCAACTCGGCAGTTGAGAACAAAATTAGTGAATAAAAAGGAATTTCAACTTGTTTCAACTCTCGAGTTGAAGTCAACTCTCAAGTTGTTCAACTTGAGAGTTTGCCTCAAGTTGAGCAATTGTGAAAAAAAATGGCTCTTAATCATCTAGTGAAATTATCAAAATCGGTAGTGTATTGTCTAATTTAAGATTAAAACGAACCAAAAAGCAGCTCTCATTTCAAATCAAAAGTTATATTTACGTTTTAACAAACGCAATTTGAGTAATGTTCAGTTCATCTTACATTGATTTTCTTAAGGGAAGTCAATGTGAACTTTATCTTACAAAATGAGAACCAAAAAATCACAAGCTCAGGACTCTGTCCATTACTATTCATCATTGAAAACCTCGTGTTTCTCGAGGCATGATTTTTTGCAATGAAATTGTATACTGCATGGGAAGCATTGAATTCAGTTGAATTTTTGCACCAAGTAAAAGAAAGGGTGATGTCATGAAAATAATGAACTGGTGAAAAGGCAACAACTTTTTCTAATGAAATCATTACATGCCTGTTCCTCGTAAAAAGTATTTTATGAATTCATTGTGCTATTCACCGAAATTGTTCCTTGAGGACGAAATTTCCTACTGGGATATTTTAATATAATTAGCTCATTAGCACTCGTAAATCCGAAAATAAAACACTCAAACTTTTTAAAGACGGATTTGTTTCCATTTCTTTTTCAATTTATTGTTTTTGGTAGTTTACATAATATATGTATTAATATATATTATGAGATTAAGTTTTATATATAAATATTTACTATTTTTTAATGAAAATAATATTTTGTTTTATGTTTGTATTAGTTTTGGAAACATTATTTACTTATTAATTACAATCATTTTTTCAACAAAACTTATTCTTCGTTTTATTTTATATTTATTTTGTTTTTTTTTATTAAAATTCATAATATATGATTTGTTTGTATAAAATTTTTGTCGAGTTTCAATATAAAGATGATCCGTTTTGGGTCTCACGTAATATGTGTACAATCTAAAAATACAAAATTACAAATATTTTTGTTTTTTTTTTCTCTTTTTTATTAATTATTATTTTTCATTAATAATTTCACGTTCCGATGAATATGTCTCTGGTATTCTTCTCTTAATGCAAAATGTAATACTTAAATTTATTTTTGTTTTTTTTTTTTTTGTAGTCCCGTGTAATCTAATTTTCTTCGTATAATCATATATTTATAAATATTATTGTTGTATATTATAACTTATCTAAAGTTTTTTTTCGGTTATCATTTAATTATACAATTCTGTTTGTTTTTTATTAATAAAAAGGGTCTATAATACTTAAATGTTACAGAAAAAAAATATCTAAACGATAGTCATAGTGTTTGACAGTTTTGTTTGAATTAACAAGGAATAAACAAAAAAAAATGTATACATTGTCAATATAAAAACAAAAAAGATTTTTCATAAAAAAAAAGAAATATAAGAATGCAATAAAAGTGTTTAATACTTTTGTATGATTGTTGATCTTGTTACTATTTTTCTATTTTAATTTCTTTTCGTTCGTTATAAAAAATATATATACTTAAAATTTACATTTGAAATCATTTCGCCAGTGATTGCATTTGTGTTCAAAATATGTACGTCGATCAAACTCTATTGATTGGTTTTAGGATTTTTGCACAGTTCTCTACGCTATAGTAATATGTTATATATAATAATAATTATAATAATAATATGTATATATATAACTTTCATAGTTAAAAATACGATTTGATATTATTGATAGGAGCGATTTTTCTACGATATAATTTCACATTTATAATCTTATTACTTGAGATGGGATATCGGTTGGTTTTTGTCGAGTGGATGTATTTCAATGGATTTTTTGTTTAATTTTGTTTTATTTATAACAGAATTTATTTATTTACAGAATTCAATTCCTGTACAAATATATTTTATTACTTGATTATACAATTAAGAAAATATTTAGTTTTTTTTTTTTTTTTAATTTTTGGTATTTGTTTGGAAGCATTTCCTTCGAACAATTTTATAGATAATTGCTGGGGAAACTTGAAAGTTTAGATTTGAAACTCATTAAATGGGTTATTTACTTTTGTGAACTACTGTTAGTACTTATGATCTAAATTATTATTTTCTTTAAATTCGTTCGACACCTAAAGTAATAAGTCGCGTCGCACTTTCGAGATTAAATTCTTGTTCTTTTTACAAATATGAAAATAGTAGTCGAAAATTTAACAAAAAAATAAAATAGTACCTTTAGGAAGAGTTATATAATTGCTTTCAAAGATTTTTGTTGCCATAAATTTAAATAAAAAAAGTGAAACAACTAGCAAATGGCAGTGCATCGTCGGACTGAAAGAAATTGAATCATAAATATAATATGACCGTTTAAATTTTGTTAAATGCATTTAGAGCCATGATGTCATACACCTTTGTTCCAGTTTATAGGCTTAAATTATACATTTTTATAAGTAATCTACCAAGTTTTGGCTAAGTCAGTTTTCCTAGGTAAAAATTAGAACGAAAATGTATATAATGTGTGTTGTAAACATACTCTTGCAGTATGTATGTACAATAAAAAAAAAAATCAGTCGATAGTTATTTCAACTTTGAAGTTCCCAAATAGAATTATATAAAAAACTCAAAATATTAAGCTTTTGCATTTGTGACTCGAGTTTTTAGCGTTAAAAATAATTTTTTAATAACTTATGGCGATACGTATGGCGGAGGTTTTCTATAGGATGGAGTTACTGGAGATTTTCCTCGCATTTCTCGACCACCGACAATAACAGCTGGTGGAGGAACGTATTCATCAACATCATTATCACCTGCAAATGAAGATTTTTTTTGTATGAAATAAATGTCATTAAAGAAAATCAATATAAAGAGAACTCTAGTAATCAGTAAAGAAAAAGGTGTTATTAGCCATATCCGTAAGTCTGTAAAGGTGCTTACTTAAAAGCCGGAAGGGCTGATATGTATTGAAAATGCGTTAAATGTTGAAATGCATAGTATCCCCTGGTGTTATGGCTATTGTGTTGGACTGTCAAGTCGAAAGTCTGGCGACAGGCTATCTGGGTTGGATACGAAATCTTGAATGACAAAATTTCAAAAACCGACCGCTTTTTAATACCAGAAACAGTTAGTTTAAGAGCCGACAGTTCATTTTGGGAGTGGGGGTATAACCAATGAGGGATTATAGGTATGTACATGTATCGTGATATCAAATACCAAAGTCTGGCAGGTTTTGTTTTCAGCCTTTGTGAGGGGTGCTAGATCCCCTGTTTTATAACCTCTTTAATTCATTTTTTAAAAAATCGGATGTGATTCCCAGTAATTTTTTCTAAGCATAAGCACCACAATGTTGACAGTCCGATTAATAGAACTCAAGATATAACCATTTTACGTGAACCTTATCATTCCTTTTTTTTGGAGATTTTCAGCAAAACAAAAAATCAACAAATAAAGTCTCCACAAAAACGCCAAAAGGTTTGCTTAGAAAGGTAAAATCATGGGTGCTATTTATCGGATCACCAAGATAAAAGTCTTGAGGCTTAAGGGAAAATGACAGAGCATCATATCCTATTTTTTAAAAGTGAATTGAAGTGTTAATGACCCTACCATATAAATAAAAAACCAAGCTGGTTTTAACCCTCTTCCCCCACCAAAGGCTGAGGTGTCCTCTACGGTGTCCTCTACATCTACACGATACCAATGGTCAGACACTCTTTTTGGCTGTTGCTAACCAAATTATATATGGCCCGTTCGTAATCAGAAAACTGTTGTTCCTTATTGGGTCCACCGCCAGTCCCATTTATTATTTTGAAGTTCGTAGCCGCCTTTAATCTAACATACTTTTTGTATCACTCCACAGCTACGACTATGTACATAAATCAATTTGAATCTACTAATGCTTGATCTAAATATACTTTTTTCAATTTGCTCTCTTCCCTTCCCTTTGGCCTTTTGTCAAAACTATAAGAGTTCTTCGTTAGTTCCACTTGATTTTTGTTTTTCACCTCAAAAATAATTGAAATGTTAATACATTTTAGTTTTGAAAAGCAAAATCTAATATTTTTTGGATCAACTCCCCAGCAAATATATCGGAAAAAATCTCGTACCAAATTAATTCACATTTTCCCTTTTTTTGGCATTTAAAATGCACACTTTTTTTCTTGGAAATTTGTTCCCATATTCGAAGTTCAAGAATTTTTCATTTATGGCCTTTTCGATTGGCAATCCGGTACACCGATTTCATACGTGTGAACGCTTCTCATTTCGATTCTGAAATCAAATCCAGAACAATTTTCTCTTCTTTTCAGAACAAGAGCTGTCATTCTGTCCCCAATCGAAAAGGCCATTAGAATAAGTATGAAGGGAAAATGAAAATATTTCCCCGGGAGTTGTCATTTAGAATTGGGCTGATTATTTCTCGAGGTAATTTTTTCGAATAAATTTTTATAGTCATTCTGCATTTTGAATCTTTCAAATGCCTTCATTCATCTTCGAAAAATCATTATTTAGTTGTTAGACTCCGTCTTAAACTTCTTAATTAGAAAATATGCTACATCCATACATTTAAATTTTCTAACAGAGAAATAGGAATATTGATGATTTTATAAAAAAATGTCTTATTCTTATAGGTCTAGTTGCAAGTTTTGTGGAAAAAATACAGTCAATATTAATCTTTGTGACCAAAGAATAGCCAAATTGGATAAATGCTTAAAAAAGTCATATTGTTAAACGAAAACATTGGGTACTGGGTGTGAAAATTTGGGATGACGATTTGTTCATATTCGATTGTAAAGTATCTTAAATCAGTTTGGGTATTCTTTATTATATTGTAATTACCATCCAAATTTGTACTGTTATATGGTGGAAGCAATGGCGGTTTTTCATCCTTCAATATTATTGGAGATTTGTTACCAATTTCGGGTTTTTCATCTAACTCGTCTTGGAAAATTACTGGAATTCCCTTAGAGCGAAATGATTTTCGTTCCTCTTCATCACCTTTAAAAAAAATAATTATCATTAACTATCACTAGCTTATAAGATTTATCTTAATGTGTTAGCTTATACATAATTTAAAATAAATAAAATAAAATAATTAGAAAAAAACTTTAATATAGATTAAAACAAATATTACCCAATTCCATTTTGCCAGTTAATCGGCGTCTATGCAAGACGCAAGCTATCACCGATGCTAAAACAATCATTACCACTATAATGACTGCTGGTAAAATAAATGTAAATAAATAGTCATCGGTGAACGTCGAAGTTGTGTTCGGTTCTTCAGTCTTAATTGGGATAGTGTCACGATGGATGACATCGGGCACGATAGCTGTAATTAATTGTTAAAATAAACAAGCTTCATTTAATAAAATTTCTCCTTTGGTTTACTTACGATGACAAGATCCTAATGGTATAACTTGAACATTCGTCAGATTAAATTCACTTCCTATAGTTTTCTTAACGCGATCTCGCAGCAGAGTGTCTTGATGGAAATAAACATTCCTGGCTGCTTCTATTTCTTCTTCGGGACATCGATTGTGGGATTTGTATAGAGTTGTGTTGTAAAAGTTTACAATAGTTCCATCTGAATCATGGTGTGTAGTTATTGACCTAATTTGAATAAATTGTGTTGTGTGATCGCCGAATAGTTGAGCAACGCGTTCTACAAATTTCCTTTGCATATCCGAATTGAATTGCTCATGTCGAATGGCCAAGTATGCTTTGAAATAAACACTGAATTCACGTTTTGGCGCATGGCCAACAACTACTACAAGTGCATCGGTTGCTGTCAGTCCGCCGCTATCCTCTGCTTGAAGCAAATATTCTTCAGAACCCATATCACCACTCTTTGGAATACCGTAGAATTCCTGATTTTTCGAATCGAACTGTAACCAATGTCGTGTACCAAGCTCTTTACGATCATTTGTCAGCAAAGAAAGTTTAAGATCTGTTGCATCGTTCGGATCATAAAAAGTATCAGCTGGAACCTTGTACACCAGTAAATGCCCAACAGTAGCATTCACGCGGTCCACTTGATTTCTTGGCACAGGCGGGTAGTTCTTTGCCATGTGCGATGTTGGTTTCGGCTTGGGTACACTCTGCTTTTGACAGGGGCCCACTGTCTGACCACTTACAGACTTAATAGTAAGTTCAGGTTGTACTGACTCGGACAGTTTTTCATTAAGACGCTTAACCAACTCATTTAGTTGCTCATCTGGACATTCACTCTTTGGTAGTGTCTCATTTGTGTATATGAACGTTGCTGTATGTGGATCAAGTTGATTTTGTCGTACTTCTCTTACCACGATGGCAAACATTGAATCGTCTCCAAGCGTACTTACAATTCCTATCAACAACAAAATTAGTTAATAAATAATTTTGATTTTATGATAATACCTTCAATCAATCGAAGTTGCCAATCAATATTACGAACGTATTTCTCGACAAGCTTTACTCCGATGCTTATTTCATGGTTTACACTGCGGTGTCCCTTATGTTGCTGTACAGATATGTCGACAGTTTCCAGCACTGTTTCATTACTACTATCTGTGGCAGCCAATTTATATTGCCACCTTGATACAGCGTCTTCGAGTGGTCTATCAAAGATTTAAATAACTGTCAATATAGATTACTATTTTTTTTTTTTTTTAAGAAAACTTACAATCCATAAATTTCTCTTGACTCCGCATTGAATTGAATCCATGAAGTCGATTTCAATTCATTGCCATTTTTATCCAAAAGATCTAATCGCAAGTTAGTTCCATCTTCACTATCAAAGAACGTCTCCAATGGCACAGTCAATGTGAATGGCTTTCCTGCTGTAACTGGATGCTTCTTAAGGCGATTCTTAATAATCGGTGGCGTATTGACAGGCTCTGGTTCAACAAATTCTGTAGTTGGAATAGTAGGTGTAGTAGGTTTTGGAGTAGTAGTCGTGGTAGTTGTAGTCGTGGTAGATGTTGTTGTGGTAGTTGTTGTTGTTGTTGGTGTTGTGGTGCTTGCTGTCGTACTTTCTGTTGTTGTTACTGGAAGTTGAGTTGAAACTGGTGTCTGAAAAATAATTGAAAATATATGAACATACTTCTTAATGGTATGCTTGAGGTGATTTAGAACCAAATTATAAGAAATTCATAACATCCATAATTTTTGATAAAATTGATAAACATAATCTGGCTGAGAAAGACAAAACTGATTATTACGCAAAAACGGTTCTCAAACTTGCTTCTGCGGAATCTAGACATTGCTGATACAAAATCGATACTACGCCAATATAGGCTTTTGGATTAGATGAATTTAGTTGAAATTGCTCCTAAAATAATTAAAATTATTAAAATGAGCATACCAGGCTTAGCACCACTAAAAAGACTCAAGATCGAGTTGGCAATCGTGAAATAGCTAAAACTCCCGCCTATAAACTTGTTTGTAGTACATTCAAGTAGTTGTTCATTCAAAAATGTTAGTTATAATTTTATAAATTTATTAGTTAAATACCAAAATGTATTAATTTATTCAAAATTGAACTTATTACTCACATTCTTCTAAAATAAATTCAACTAAAATACAATTCCGTTCCGTAAACTCCAGACATTAATATGAAAATTCGAGTGAATGTACCTACGCGAACTCACGAAGGACATAATGCCAAATTACTTTTGCCTTACGTTTACAAACATGCGGTTACATATAACCTATTAGCACAGATACTATAGTTACATAGATATCGCACGCAGAGCAAATAAAAATGACTACTTTTTTATCTTGGGACGTAGAGCTACATCCCAGTTATATAAATATTGCGTGAGTTATGGACCACATATGATGTTAAAAAAGATAGATTTACATACATAGACATAAATATAAAACGACAACAACAAATCATCAGTAGTTTGATCAACCGATTCGATTTTTGAGGACGAAACAAGCAAAAGAGCTTGCAATCACAAAATACTGAAAAAATGGTCATTTATGTATCTATGTAACTCTAGTATCTGTGCTATTAGGCTTTCGCGGTTACGGTAAAATTCCTAGGATACCATTTAATTAAATTATAATAAAAAGAACACCCCTATCATTATTAAGAAAGGAACAAAGTATCTTTCCATACCAAACGCAATGTAATGCGATCACAATAACTAGATTAAAGTGCATATCAGCACGTGCTCTGCAACTTCTGTGGGAGTTCATACCAAAAGTAAATGTAAATACAGATTTCTTGTGTTACCAATTTAATGAAACAAAGGACAGTATATTATGATCTCCAGTCAAATACAGAGTTGCTGAATAGAAAAATTATTAGTTATAAAAAGAGTTCTTTCGATCATTTAAACTGAGTTCTTGTTCTTACGTTAAGCTGAAAATTTCCCCCCACCAGCAGGTAATTGATCGGAATCTCTTTATTAAATAAATAAATATTATTAAAATCGTGTGTTTGATTTAGCGGTTGCGTTCTCACAACAGAAAAAAACTATATTTTTTTTAGCAAACTAAGAAACGGAAACAAAATTATACGTTCACGATCTTAAACTAGTACATTCCGTGAACGAGCTATTCGTGCATAAGGGACGCGATTTGGCCTCGTGGGATGAGGAAAGAAGGGTACTTCAATATTTTTGTTTACACTGGACGTCCAGTATAACGAATGCCGATATAACAATTGCCCATTATAACGAATAACCATTTGAAGTTCATTGATATTTCTAAAAAAAGGAATAATGATAAATTTTACTACTCTTTAAACCGAGTGCTGTACAATTTCAAGGAAAAGAAACAAAATATTTTGATCTTGTCGCACAACAAAACGGTACATGGATGAAATAGTTGGTTTTTGTTTAACGCGTAAGTAAAAAAAAAACAACAATATTTTAAAACGCAAATATATTACTTTTTTTTTCTCAAAACTGATCAAATTTGTGCTACATCAAAAAGTTGATATACCAAAAACTTTTTAAATGAACAGTAAGGACATACTACTTCCTTGAAGGTCGAAAAAACTGGTTTCGATATAACGAACTGGCTGAACATTATAACTACCTTAATTTGACAGACCTTTGATATTGAACAGGTAGAGTTATTAAAATCAAATGCAAATGCATTCACAAGTCACTTTGAAATCATTGAATTCAAATGAAGGCAATCATCGAATGATTTAATTTTAAACAACTCTGAACAAGACTGCAAAATGCTACTTAATAGATGCATATATTTTAAATTGTTAAATAGTTTTTTGGTTTGTTTTAAATTTGGTTTGTATGTATAACTTACTACAGTACTTTCTTCTGCCTCTGGTGTAGTCAACATTTCCGTTTCCTCGTTATCTCCGAATAGAACTACTGGTGAAAAAGATGTTGCTTCTTCCTCACGAATTACAGGCGTGTCATTCTGTTAAAAATATTCGTTTATTAATTTTTTTTTGAAAATTTCTTTAAGAAAAAATACATACATACAATATAATGTACATATGTATGAAAAAAATTATTTGTGATGAAAATAAAACGAAACAAACAATATATACAAATATCCCAAGTACCAAATAAATGTTTGAAGCGGACGTTACACCATAGAAATATGTCATCATTGTGGAAAATTAAATAAGTTTTATTTTTAAACATTTACCAAAAAAACAGTCACAAATATTTTGACATTTAACATTGTAATATTATGGAAACATATATAATATATATTTTTTTGAAAAGCGATCCTTAACCGTATATACTTACGTATTTCTTACTTAAAAATGCAATATTCAATCCTACGTATGTAGATGTGTTTCAAATTAAACAAAAAAAAAAAAACTCAATATTAACAGCTATATTATTCAGTCCAGGTGTAAGTAAGGTTTAAGTGAATTTTAAACCTGTTCTATTAACTCGCATTTTTTAAACTTTTCAATTTAAACTTTTGTTCATAATATTCACTCAAAACGCGCATTAAACTCGGTGGATTTAAAATACATTACAACCGGATGTAAAATTGTTTAGACTTGACTACCGATTTTAAACATACGGAATGTCAATAATTTGACATTTGCCAGCACGTGTTTCCTGTTTCTTCTTTTCTTGTTGTTGTGTTTCAAATTTTATCTTTCAGAATTTAAAAAATTGAGTTGGCGTTTGAAAAAAAAATCAAAACAGTGAAATTATTGTCTATTAATTTATCTCAATTTATGTACATATGTATAATAAATTGATACAAGAAAATGTCGAATCGCAAAATAAAAGGTGATGGTTATGGAAGCAATAACACAAAAAAGAGGAAATTTTTTTTCCCAAACCGAAAATATTTCCTGAAATTCACATCATCATAATCATCGACGCAAGCCCGCTTGTACATGCGGTACACTCGACGAGAACGACGTTGATTCTCCATCTAGTCCAGAAATTCATCTTTTGACGACGAAGACACACCATTTCATTTATAAAATCCATTTTATTTTGTTGCTTTTTTATTTTATCTTTAATAATGTACATATGTGCGTAAAAGCTTCAAATATGACTTTGCTTCGCTTAAATGAGTGAATGTACTGAAAATCTAGTTTACACCCGGGTTAAACTACTTTAACAGCTCCCTGGAGGGCAGTTAAAATTGAATCGGGTTAAACGCGACAAAGTTTAATAAATAACGTTTATTACCGGGTTTTGATAGTGAATATTATGCGCTTGGGTTGAACTTTTGAGACTTAATTCACTTTGAACCAAGGTGTAAATTTAAAACCGGATTAATTGACTGAATAATATGGCTGTAACTGTTAAAAGGTTTTATGAGTTGAATTGTTCGTCGCTTCTGAAGGATTTTTTGTAATTTATAAATTGTTTTGACTACCCAAAGTTTAGCGCAGTTAATGTTCCTCATCCATACGACCGCTATTCGATACATTTAGTTGATGCATAGGGTTTTTATCAAATATGAAACGACCCCTTTTTGAAGGTTTTTAAACAACAATATTCATGATGGTGCGAATATCTTTGAAGCATATTTCCTACAAGACCGGCATAACTTAAAATTTTTTGTTACTAGATAAATGCTATTAAAACTTTCGTTTTTGCGAAAAAGCTAAGAGAAAAAAGCAACTGTAGTGCAACCAAATTGGATCTTATTTGAAACTGAAAAAAAAAAATATTGATATATCGTCCCCTGTTTGCAAGAACTAGGTAACTCAATTTTCTATTTTTATAATATATCGGCAAAAACAGTATTATTTTGTACAGCTTTAAAGATTTTTTGTTAAATCGTTTTATTCCATTGACAAATACAGGATATTTGTGATTTTTCAGGAACATACAAATTAAACTTTCCATCGTTCTCCAGTAGCTAGACTTCTATAAAGGTTGCTATCTCCAAAATTTATAAAATTGAGTTACCTAGTTCTTGCAATCAGGTGACGATATGATGTATCACAAAAATTCTGAGCAAAACATTTTAATCACAATGTTACAGATACTTAGTTCAAAATCGTCAATATTTGAGTTATGTCGGTCTTATAGCAAATGAACGATGTTCATAAAGGGTGTTTTTCAGAGGTAAAGAACTTTAAGAAGTTGGCAACACTATTTTAACTGGCGGTCATATTATCAGCTGTCAAGTGATTTATTTTTAGTTTGGTTTGGCATTACAACATGAATAGACTGACACCTGAACAACACTTCCAAATTGTTAAAATTTATTTTGAAAATCATATTTCTGTTGGAAATACGTATTTCAATTTTCATAAGCTAGTTTTGTTTAGCGATGAAGCTCACTTTTAGTTGAATATGGATACGTCAATAAACAAAACTGCCGTATTTGGATTGATGATAATCCTCAAGTGTATTTTGAGACACCGTTACGTTACATCCACAAAACCTGACTGTTTGGTGTGCTTTATGGGTTGGTCTGTACTTCTTTAAAAACCCAGCATCGTTTTTAAAGAAGTACCGACCAGAACGTTACAGTCAATGGTGACAGCTATAGAGCCATGATTACAGACTTTTTCGTTCATCAACGAAATTTTAATCTATCCATTGGCCGCGTTCAAGTTTCAACAGCATAGCCTATCCAGTAAGATATCAGTGTATCCAAGTATGTCATGTGCAATTTTTGTTTTTTTTTTTTTGTTGGTGGAGGGAAAAGGAGGAAATTAAAAATGAGGGGGAATTCAATGTATTACAACAACAACAAAAAGATCTTCATTGAAAAAATCGGGTAATGTAAATGCCGACAGTTTCCTCCACCAATAAAAAACAAAAATCGCACTGGAAAAATCGGGTAATGTAACTACTGACTATGTTTCTAAACGACCAAAACCAAATAGGTTAGTAGGCATTCACATTACCCGATTTTGCAGAGCGATTTTTGGTTTTTCAAGGTGGAGGGAATAGGAGAAATTAAAAATGAGGGGAAATTCAATGTGTTACAACAACAACAATGAAATCGTTATTGGAAAAATCGGGAAATGTAAATACCGGCTCACATTTTGCTATAAAATCATATTTCCAGTCTGCTGTTGATATCATAGGATATCTTCGTATACTTAAAATTAAAGGATAGCTTGGGATTTCTTTTTTGCCATTAGCTTTATCATCAGCTATGTTTTCACAAGGTAGTACCTCGTGGCATGATGGTTAGTGCGTAGGACTGTCATGCCGAAGGTGTGGGTTCGATTCCCAGCCGTGCCACCTAAAAACAGAAATGTTTTATTCGAGGTACTGACTCTTACGAGGAACTGATAAATCCTCCAAAAGTATACTTGTCATGAATAAGTGCCGCTCATTTAGCCGTTCGGACTCGGCAAAAAACTGTAGGTCCCCTCCATACCTGTCAACAAACACGCACACAGGAATGGTTGTGAGTTGTAAGTCACTAGGCCCTGGTTCTCCACGAGCTGTTGCGCCACCCAATTTATTTATTTTTTATATTTATGTTTTCTAAAGGGATTACAACATTACAATCCTATCCAGTGCCAACGTTCTGTAACTCTCGCATTAAAAAAACTGGTCGAGAAACGATGAAAATTGAAACAAAATGCATGAGTTTTGTTCCATTTTTCAACGTTTCTCGACTGATTTTATCGAAGCGAGAGTTACAGAACGTAGGTACAGATCGCTTTTTACTTTTTATAAGACGGTGTCTACATTGTCTTTTTACTGAAAGGCAAATTTACGATATTACATGCATAAAAAAGAGATAGGGAGTCTACCCTTCTCTTTTAAACGCATTTAAAATCGTAAATATGCCTTTCAGTAAGAAGACAATGTAGACACTGTCTAAGGGACTAGAAATAAAGGCATGTTTCTAGTCTCTAATTGGACAGCTGCCAAAATATTGCTTTGCAATTAAGGCGACTTTATTGGAAAGTTGACTAGAAAGTAAGTCATGATATATCTCCCTATTATCAAGTCAAGTGCACTTGTGTCAGAATATCAGGGCCCTGTTTTAAAATAGAGCTAATATTAGGTGTGTTTGTTAACGTGAAATTTCTTGAAAATTTTCACAAATTTTCACAATTTGCTGTCAGAAACCATATGAGAAAAAACCCAAGTTTGGGAAACTTGGTGAAAATTTCACGTTACCAAACATTAGCTGAAAGTATAAGTTTAAAAAACTACAAGGTTAAACCACCAATTGTTCCTTTTGAAGGTGACCTTCTCAATACTATTAGTGATATTAACCAACTGAAAAGTACAAGTCTTTTTCTGCTGCTTGATAATGAAATCAATTTCACCACAGACTTATAGTATTTGTATGTACTTTATTATGAAATAGGGCCCAGCTAGTTACATTTTGTCACTAAACAGAAACCTAAACTTTATTGTTTTGTGATTTATTAATTTGTGTCTACGTTTGTTTTTACCATTTTTTTATTGGAAAGTAATAGTGTTTGCGTCTTGTAATCCGGAAGAAGTCTCCGGAACTCTTCGATCCAGAAAGCCAAACGAACGAGTTGAAAATGAAACGTTCAAAAAGCTGAATATTGATATCACTCAATAACTGCAACAAATGTACCCACCTGGGGTCTTTTACTTTAAATAAACTCCTTACCTATGCAAAATCTATTATATATTATTTTCTGCACACTTTTTGTGTGGAAGGACCATAACCTATAATAATAAGTGGGCGTTATGACATTGAAAAGTTAAAGCAATTCGGAAGAAGTTTGCAACAATTTGAAACATTTGCAACACTTTTTTGATTCTGAAGTTTGTGTTTCGTTGAATTTGTTTTCGGCAGTTGGCATTGTGACATTTTATTTTCGAAAGAAAAATTCGATACCAAATAGGAGATACGACCCTTTACAAAAAATTCTAAATCTTTTTTTGATTATTCAAAAAGAACATTCGAAAACTGAATGTTTGGATTATTTGGAATTCGAAAAGAAATTACATTCTCTGAGCCAAATTTAAAAGTTTGACTTTCAGCCTTATTATAAGTTTCGCCCGAAAAATATTTCATCCGAAAAGTTTTTGTTCCCCCGGAATTTTTAAAGCTATTATGAGTTTCACCCGAACTTCTCTTGGACTAAAATAAACAAAAATCTTGCACAAAGGGCACCAGTACCACCTGTTTATCTTTGGTTCGCCTTCGAAAAATAAGTGATGATTTAAGATCTCAATTATGATACATTTCGCCCGAAATGAGTACTCACAAAAAAGGGGAATTTTCATTATCCGGGTGAAACTCACATTAGTCGAAAAGCGAAATTTCAATTTTTCCGGGCGGAGTGTTGTCCACGTGAAACTCATAATAAGGCTGTTTAACTGCTCTGTTTTAGTTGAGGAACTCCTAAGTAAGAAGTCAAAATTTTTACGACCGAATTTTTCAGTTATAAAATATTTACATTCCCACAATGATAACAGATATGTTTTATGTACATAAGCCATCACCTTTTTGCTTAAAACTATTGCAGATGTTGTTGTTGCGATGGTAGTACTTGGGACGACTATTGTCGTGGTTGGCATTGGCGTAGTTAGTAGTTCAATTTGTTCTGTAACCCCGGGGGGTGTAATTGTTGTTATTGATGGAGTTGATGAAATTAATGGTATAATTGTTGATGTTGTTGCCAAAATGTTTGGTGTTGATGCGTGCAAAGTTGTAGGTGTCGTTACTACAATGTTGATTTCAGTAGTTGTTGTAGTTGTCGCAGTGGTTGTTTTAGTCATTTGATTTGTATTCACTTTGTTAGTTACTACTTCATCCGTTATTAATGGCACTAAAGTACTACTATCTTCGGGTTGCTGTTAGAGAGATCGACAAATAACAATGTAAAAATATAAAATACACCATGATTATTTGAATTTTCGTATTGCTGTTATTTACAATTGTATTTTTTTTTTAAGTGAAAAAACAGTTAATAAAATTAATTTAAGTAAGTAACTAATATTTTGTTATTTAAACTACGTTATTTGTTAATATAGAAAGAGGTTAGATTATGTGATCAAATAAGTGCACTCATAAATAAAACAAAAACAAAAAAAGTTTTAATAAGTATAATATAATGGAGCCAATTGAAACAAAAAAAAAATATGAAAGTAAATAAGAAAAATATAAATAATATAAATAGAAAGAACGATAGAAAACTTATTATCTTTTGAGTAAGAGAGAAAGGACCATAAAGAATAATGAACATTCATCATCTTTTCAAAAAATTGCTCTTAAACTACTTTAAAAATAATTTCTGTGAAATTTATTGTTAAAATCAATCAATAACACTCCTAGTTTGATTCCAAGTTTTGAGATTTTTCGTTCTGACCAAAATCAATCCATCTTTTGAGCACAAGGGAAAAATGACCATCCAGTTAAGGCTCGAAACGCACTTGCGATTTTCTGTCGCACGATTATTTCAGGTATAAAAAAACATAAGTTTAAATGTGAATAAACCATGACACCAAAGAATCCCACTAAGTTGGGATCACAATTTTTAATCGCTGCGGCAGAAAATCACTAGTGCGTTCCAGCCTTACTCCACATTAAGAAAATGAAGATCTTGCACAATTTGTTTTAGAAATCATTGAACATAATTCAATAAGGTGTCTGTTACTTCCCAAACTCACCCCTTAAACAAAAGTTCATGCTAAAAATAAAATTTGTACGAAAAGAAAAACTGTTCTCCGAGGACAATATAAAGGTTAAAACCTTCAGAGCCTGATTTTAATTTTTAAGTACAACACTGGCTCGTTTAACACGTCATATTTTTCGAACAAGCTGTCATTTATTAGGGAGTGTTCAGCTTTAATAAAGGAAATAGATTCAGCGCGAAATTAATTATGAAAGTCACCGAAAATCAAAAAGTTGATATATTAACAAATCTCGACTTGTCTCTTCGCAAAATAATCGAATAATAATTGAAGCAAAAACATGTAGATGTATCACACGAAACGATTTGTATGCATATGCTTGTTAATTATAGCTTAAAATTTAATAGCAATTTACGCAAAATATTATTTACTAACAATCACGTAGCCAAACAAAAATATAAGTGAAACAGCTCAAATTATGTGGTCACATTGGCTCCCTAGAAAGAAGATTAGAAATTTCGATTGACATCGTCACAAGTTCATAAATCTGGATGTCCTTGAAAATAAGCTCCCGAGATGCTAGACGAAAATCAATGTCGAAGGAGATGAAAAATGTATATATCTTTCGATTCGTACTTAATATAATTAAAATAAATACTCGCCCATATTCTGCAAGTCGTATTTAGACTTATACGTTGAAGGTTTTAAAGTAACAACGTATATCGTTGCCAGAAAATTTTCAAAGACCTTTGAGACCTCAGAAGTTTTACGAAAATGTTTCAATAGCCTCCATCAAGGCTCAATTGACCCAATTGAAGGGCATCACAGAAAAGTTCGTCACAACTGTGAAGGAAGTCCGAAGCTTTGGATGTTAATGTACCACTTCAGGAGCTCATACCGGTAAGGCCAAGGGATAGACTCCAAAAGTAAGAGAAGCAGTAAAAGAAGAAGATATGTCTTGCAAAAAGGAGGATCCAGTAAAACAGACTTTTTGTCAAGTTCGTGCACGGATTAATTAATCTTTTTGTGGATAAAAAACAAAACAGAATAACAGCGAAAGCGTTGAATAAGTAAATTCGGGACGAATCAAATCCAATGGATTTGCCCGATGAGAGCTGCTGAACCTTCATACCACTTCAAATTTTGTAGACGTTCGAATTAGTGTGAAATACATGCCACCAACTTGGTGGCAATACCACCGTAGCCTTTAACTACTATAATAGACTTTCAAAATGCAAACAAAGTAGGGAAGTTCAAGTATTGTATAACGCTTCAAGATTTGTTAACATAGAAATTCGTTTATTGAACCCCCAATTTCACAGTGGAAGTTTAAACTCCACTTTAGGTTTAAACTTTGGTTCAGTAAAACAAATTGAACTCAGTTCAAGGTTTAGGCGAGACTGTGAAACTGGCCATAAGCCCACCAAAAAGCACTTTAAAAAAAAAAAAAAAAAATTATCGACTTAAAAGTAGTATACCGTTCTTAGTTTTGTTCCTTTACACTTTAAACCCGTGCGAACTACAAGCCATAAACCTGGTAGGTTAGCGGCGGCCCTAAAAGTTAAGACCACAAAAAATTAGAGGAATGCAATCCTGAAGACTGCTTGAATGCATGGAAGTCTTTAAATGTCTTGAAAAAGAATACAATTTTTAAGTCTTTTGATTGCAGTTATATAATTTCAGCAGCAGAGCTTAAATGAGCGCTCAATTATAGAAATAGCCTGCAAAGTTTTCCTATGGAGAGATCAAATACGAAAATTGCCACTATCAAGGCTTACTAAGGTATATTTTGCAATGTACGTTTAAAAAACTAGTAAATTTCCTTGCACCACTTTTATCCCAGTAAACATTTTTTGTTGGGTTCAACCTTCAACCCTACATAAGGTAAGATAGTTTGACGTTGGTATGAGCACCTTGTATTTGGTGTAAATTAACGTTATTTTGTACATTAAAACCTGAAAAACATTCGACCTTACAGTGAACATTTCTGTTTATATCGTAATATTGAATACAATCGAATTAGATCGTAATTTAACTTGCCATAACATAGGTAATTTTGCCTAAAAGTTCCAGCCATTTTCGTGTTTTGTGTATCACTAATACATTTCAATTTAACTTGCAGCTCAACCATAAATCAACAAAGAATATTGCATTATCGAACAAAGAGTAATCAATGATATTCATATCAAAAATTAAAATCGAGATAGAATAAAATAAAAAAAAAACAAGTAAAAAAGTTAGTGGCTTGGAAGGGAAAATAGCATTTAAGACATTACATTTCATAGGATTTAATAAAAGAAAGAAATAGAAAAAAGGAAAATTAAGAAAATATATAAAATGTTTAATATTTTGGAAATTGCAATCCGTTTGCTAGATCACTATTACCTTTGGCAACAATGTAGTTGGGATTGTGCTTGTTAAAAGTGTCGTTTGTTCTAACAATATTGAAGGAGTTACGACGCTTGCAGGCTTTTCAAGAGAAATTGTAGTGCTCTTGCTTAACTTAACCGTAGCTTCACTACTTCTACTACTGCTGCTGATGTTGCTGTCCCTGCTTATAACTGGCAGACGGGTTGATGTTACGTCAATTGGGAGAATAGTTGTCACATCGAAATCATCAATAACAAAATCATCATTATTCTCAAGTACATCCTTGAAGTCTTCTTGTAATGGAGATGAATTTACTTCGGAGCCAACGAACAACGGAGGGAAATCCTTTAATCTATTTGTATTCTCGATTGTTTTCGTAATATCAAACTCTAGTTTTGTAACACCACGAGCCATATCTTCGTCAATATTTTCATTTTTGACAAGCGGTTTGAAATCATTTTTCTTATGCTTTATTTTGTTTGTGTTTTCAACTACATTTTTGTCAAGAGGAATTTTCTTGATTTTATTTGTTTCTTTTATTTCGGGCTACAAGTTGAAGAATTTGCAGTGTAGGAATTTTTGATTTTTTTTAAAGATTTTTCGTTAGGTTTGCGTATTTGTTTATTTTTTTTTGGTTTGTATCAAGTTGGAAGATGAATTTGTGTTATTAAATATAATTCAACACACGTCAAAGAAAAGACACACGCATACAAACACACACACAGCAGTACAGTGAGGCAGCAGTGAGGCAGAAACAGAATAAAACAAAGCATATTTTACAAAATAAATTATAGAAAATAGTTTTTTTTGTTTAAACAAAAATTAAAGCGTCTTGTGTCAACACGGACACTAGGAAAGATCCTTATCTAGTAAGCCATTAGTTAGCTGTTTGAATTGAATTCAGTTTTTGGTCAATTCAATTAACATAACTGTGCAAGGATTACTAACAATCAGGATTAAATATCAACAACATAAATTAACTTAATGAAAAAAAAAAAAATAGAAAAAATAGGTAAACAAAATAAAATGAATTTAGTTTTTGAAAATGAAACAACAAGTGTCTTTACTATTTTTTTTTACAGTGAAACGGTGCTTGGCCATTTCAATAGCGTGATTATGTGAAAATTAAATTAAACTAATAGCTTTCGCAATGTTAACTAAGCAATTATGTGTTGTGGTGTATGATTTATCTAGATATTTATATGCTTCAAAGTTAAAGTTCCAATGTGTATGTGTGTAAATATTGCAGCATTACTAACTATAAGAAGCAAACGTGCACTTACCTTTTCAACGCCATGGTGATGTCGATGAGCGTGCGTTGTCACTTGTGGAATTTCCGTTACAGGTTCCCTATAGAAAGCAATTAAATTTTAATATAATTAAATATAAATTTAATATTTCTTTTTATTAGAAATTACATTATTTTGTTTTCTTAGTTTCGAATATTTTTTTTTAACAAATCCTATTAACCCAAAACAAATGTAAAGGTGATATTACATTGTCAAACTTGCCATAAAAATACTAGTTATATATAGGTGTGATGGATATAGTTGTTTGAAAGAATATATATAACGTACCTATGTACATATATGGTATCAAATACACACATTCTTTCATATAAACCACGCTTATACATATGTCACTTGTGGACCGTATTTATATTTCAGGTTGCCGTATATATATGGTAGTGTAATAATGCCTTAACAATCATAAATCAAATTAAACAAATTTTTTCAAAGCTCTCAATATTATTTTAAAACAAAGAAAATAATTATTCCTATTTTCTTAGAAATGCAGAAAAACTATTGCTTAATAGGAGAGTCAAGCGAATGTTTCTCAAGTTCAAAGTTGGTTAACACAGTGCAATGGTAATGATCAGTGCAGCCTTGGCGACTAAAAATGTAACTCAATCGACTCTTATGTACCTTCTTATTTAAAACCTTAATTACTCATATGACTTATGGCCATGGTTACTCTCACACTGAGTTGGGGTTTGGGGATCTTTATCAAATGAAAAAAGGTGTAGAATGTAGAGAGAGGATGAAGTAGCAGAGCTTTAGATGAAAAGAAAAATATCACAATTGGAACGAACTCTGCTATGAAAGAAGATGTTTCTGGTGAATTGGAAGTAGCCATTTCTGGTCTTGAGTGGCGTTGGCTAGACCAACTCCTCCTGGCATCCTAGTAGTAATTAATGGCGTCTATGAACTGAGATGTCACTGATGTAAACAGTGTGAAAAGAGTAAGATCAGGGCGTTGATAGGTTTGCATTTTCATATAAGGATAAAACAATTACAATTAAACCCAAAATACTTCTAATTGTTTCTAGATACTGAGAAACTCTATAACAAGAAAATGTATTGGCAATGCAAATACACATATCGTCTCCTGGGGCCTATAACACAATACATAAAGTGCTTGTTGAACAAGCAAAATTCAACAACTTTTTAAAATTTGTGTAACACGAACCAACAAGTCTAGGAGAACTTAAACAATTGTTTTGGCTTCTTTCAACAAGTGGAAAATTTGATAAATCCACCGTTTGTGTAACTGGAAACAATATCAACAACGAAGTTAGAAATAAACACTTGCAGTATTGTTTATCAAGTGATGGTATCGAAAAGATTGCTTAGAATTTATTTATTGGTATTATTATTTGATCACAAAATCTTTTTTTATTCTGAATCTAACGATGATAATGAGAATCAAAAATAGACACACATTCAAAGAAAAAAAAATGTCTTTGAAATAGAGCCACATTGTGTTGTCCGTGTGCGGTGCATAAAATGTTGATTAGATAGATAGATAGTTTTATTCATTTGTTAAAATAGTTTTACATTTGTGGCTCCTTAATTGAATAAAGTAGGGCATGGCATTGCTATATTAAAAATGTTATTATATATTATATTACTGAAAGTCCCTCCTACAAATAACGTTCGTCCACTAATAAAAGCAAAGCGCTGATTTCAGATAAAAATGTTTTTTTTTTTCTGAAACTACGATTCTTCGTTTAAGAATTATTTTCAACAAGTCAATGAAAATTTTTTCAGTTGACAATTGCTACCGTTTTTATTGAGTTACAGAAATGAGTTTCACTTGTTGAACAAATATAATTGAAAAAGTAATTGTTGACTAGTTGACTTGTTGTGCTGTGTTATAAGCCCTTATTTACCTATAGGCAAGAACTAGGTAACTCCATTTTTTAGTTTTAAAACATCTCTGCAAGAACGGTTATATTAAGCATAGTTAAGTAGACTTTCCATACGATATAATTTCGAAATAACGAAGCGTAGGACACTTGTTTACATTAAAAACAGAAAGATTAAAAATTTTCATTGCTCGCAGGCACCTAAGTAGGTACATAAGAAAGTTCCTGCCCTCAAAATTAAAACATAAAAATACCTTTTGCTTACAAAATAAATTTACCAAAAAAGCCCAAAATGAACATTCATTCAAATAATTTATAAACTTACTCAATTTCATCATCTTCGTCTTCGTATTCGTATTCATATTCTTCTTCTTCTTCACCGGATCCTTCAATTTGTCGTCTGTAGCGCTGAACCCTATTTGTTCATTGTTTAATATGAAAATAATTGTTCAGTTTTTGCTAGGCTAGTATATTTACCTGTTGCTTAGTTTTTTCCGCCATATGACCCACCATCCAAAATCGATGCCCGCAATGTCATTAAGCGAACCATCTTTCATTTGTAATCCAATTTGGTTAGAAATTGGTTCACCAGCTGCAAAATAAGTTTCACCACATCCAATCTGAATATTAAAAAAAGAGGTTTTTTTATGTTTAAAATAGAAACAAGTTCAAAAGATAACTAAATGTTATATTTACCGTTAAGTCAATTCGACCCAATCTTCTACTAGTATCAGACTTATTTGGTCCTTTTTTGATAGAGTTTTTGGATAAGTCGAGAATTTCTCTCTTCGTCGCAGAATCAAAATCTATAAATTCCTGTAAAATTGTTTTTTGTTATTATTATTTAGTGTTGGTAATAAAAATTATATAGGTTTATACATTATACCTTTGGAATTGCGAAAAATTTCGAAAGTTTATTTAGAATTTTAGTTCGTTTCTTCTCTATGAGATCTTTCCAGTCACTAGATTTAAGGATTAGTGAGAGCATTATTTTACTCTCTGTATATGGACATTGTGAGTATTCTATTGTATAAGGATTTTTGTAAAGCAAGATCTTTTTGGGTTCCTCTTGAGGTTCACTTAAAGAAATCTGTAAATTATAAAATATATACACATTAATAATATTTTAAATATAGTAGACAGTTATAGTATAATTTAAAAAGAAGTTCAGAAGCAGATACGTTAAGGTTCGAAAGTAAGGTATGTATTCTATAAATGTATTCACTGGGAACTGACGCCTTAAAACAATGATTTTGGAACAGATTTCGAAATTCTAGCTACCAAAAATTCAGTTCACTTTATCCTAGAAGAAAATAATACAACACAAATTATCTGCTATTTATGATCCAGGGAACTGTGCTGTAAGCATAAAAAGAAAGAAATGGGAAAGCCTCTATCTTTTGAAATTAAAAAATGGAATGTGAACATTAAAGAGCACTTAATATTCACGCGTAAGACGAAGTGCACGTTCCACAAAACCCTTATACGACAAGTCTAATTTGGAACACTTGGAAAAATAGTGTTAGGCGAAAAGCAGAATGGGGGAGCTGATGCTGGGCTCTTTCGAAAGAAAAATTCTTCGACGAATATTTGATTCTGTGTGCGAGGAGAGCGAATGGAGAAGAAAATAAAACCGCGAGCTGTATCCAGATATGATTGTAGTCCAGAAACTGAAAATACGTCAACTATATTGGCTCGGCAACATCGGGCGAATGGACAAAAATGCTCCAGCCAGCCAAGAGAGTCTTAGAATCCCAGCCCGCATGTTCGAGGAAATGGAGAAGACCGAATCTCCGGTTTAAATAAAAAGCCAGACGATTGGATATTTTAGGGACGAATAGACATGTTCAGAAAAATGAGATCACAGAGCTCTCAGCAAGCTCAGTCTCGTGAACAGGATTCCTCAGCAACATTTCTCAGTTTTGCTGTCAAATTACTGAGGAAAATAAATAGCGGATGGCGCTGAAATTTCATTTTCCTGAACATGCCTATTGTATTTTTTATTTTTGACAGTTTGGGTATGAACATTTTGAGTTACAACTTGTTCTAGCATTTTGCATGTTCTGACGATATGCTCACTTAAACAAACTTATTAGCTGACGGTATGTAAAGCGTATTAAGTGAATTATCCCTATTACACGCCGAGAAACACTGTGTCGATGCAAAGTGTCGATAAAGATTTATGGTCGTGTAAAAAGGAGATATACCGACACAGTATTTCGAGTAGTATTGCACCGGTATAGTATGCCGATGCTGACGACGTGGTATGTAAAGAGGAACGGAATGGTTTACCGATGCGGTTTGTTGTTTTTTTTAGTTTGCTTGTTGCTGGATTATTTTGGAATGAGTTTTTTTTATTTATTTAAGTGATATTAAAGGATAATGCATTATAGCAGAAACTGATAAATGTATCTAGATTCATTTAGAAATTAGTGTTTTGACAACCCCACACCGATTCATTAAACACAGCACTTGTATGTGAAAATTGTAATTTTATAACTTCTGCGCCAAAAATAGAGGAAATTGAGTTAACAAACTTTACTACACGTATTATTATTCTTACCTGAATATCATCATTGAAATTAAAATCCCGTTCTGCTTTTGTTGAAAGTAGAAAACATAATGTAACTAACGATAAATTACGGATGCTTAGCGGAATCATGTTTGTACTTCTCCCCAACAACGACTATGTGCAGTGTAAAAAGTTTCTTTATTTCTTCTGTTATTTTTGTGAAAGCCAATGGCAAATGTATTCCAAAATATCCAAAGCACACTCCGTTCCACTGAGATAAATAATTCAAATCATGTTGTATCTGAAAGAAATAAAAAAAAATTTCAATAAAAGCAAACAAAACTAGAACAAAATAATTTGTACTTGAACATACAAATTTGAAGAGAGAAAAAAATATAGTTATGGTTCCAGTTTTTGTTGTTGTTGATTTTTTTAAAACTTAGAAAATACATTCTGAGAAACTCAGGAGTTGCACTAATTACCACTTGAGAAAGTATTCAATAATACGTGTAGTTGGCATCTTGGCCTCCACCTCTTCCGTCTTCTAGGGTGTTTTTGAAAGGGATTGCTAGCAAGCATATCATGGGGCTGAGGCTGACTGCTGAGTTCATCCACGTGTTTTTGTCGTCTATAGACATAATGAAGAACAAAACAGTTTCGAGGGGATGATAGAAGAGTATAAACAACACTTTCAAAAAGGTTATGGGTATGACCCAGATTCGACATGAACCATTCTAAGTATGTTTCACCAGTGCAGCGTGTTGTCAGTAGGTACAGTGAGTGAGTGCACCAGCAAAAAAGCTAAACAAAAGATGGCAATCGATTGTTGAAGAGCGGCACATACTAAGTAGTTAATAATCTCTGGCATAGAAGTCACATTATCCTCCGAACAATGTGGCATAATGGCAAACAAAGTAGTTCTAATACTTTCTAAGAGTACCTTCGTCGTCGTTGCAGTGCCTGTCTTCTCTATACACGTACCGAAGAAAGTGCAGTGATTTTCAAGAAGTCTCCATCACAAATGAAATTGTATCTTTCATTCATTTAGTTGGGGTTTGAATTCAATTTGTTTTATCGTATTCGTTTTCATTTTTGTGCATCTCTAGGACCTAAGATTTGAGTTTTGTTTAAGATCTTTATGCATGTCCATTAGGGTGTGTCACTTTGGTATGGCGAAAAAAATACTGTTCAGATTTAAAACCTAATACCTGCCACAGTTGCATTAGAATCGTAGGAATAAGAATATATGAAAATTTTTTGAAATTAGATGGTGTTTTGGCTCGCTAAACAACAAGGTTTATTTTCGAAAACTGGATATGGTTATAGATAGTTAATCTGAGCTGATTTAACTAAATTAAATAATTTTGCATAAAGTATACAAACAATTAAAAAGAGAAAAATTTAAGGCAGTACAAATTTGAATTTAAAATTCGAAATCACTCAAAATTGTATTTTTATACAATTTTCAAGTGCGACAGATATTAATCATTTTTTCTTAAATCAATTTTTACCTATCCGCTCAAACTGGGTGTATTAGTGAGTCATGACCAGTTAAGTCAAAAATAAAAGTCAAGTTTCAATTTTTTCGCAGTTCTAGAATTGCTATCTAATTCTTTCAAAATTTAAAATAATTTCCAAAATCAGCACACTTGCTCTGGGTTTTGAGCACTTGTTAGCGTATACCTTCTCGAACATAAAAAATAGTGTCAAACCAGTTTTACTGTTGAAAGTCCTTGCCAGACCAGCTTAACATTTTCTAAGCAAAAAAAAAAATACAAAAAATGCGGTTTTGCACTTTTTTTGCAATGATTTTTTTAAAATTCAGCTAACTAAAAATTTTTTATTTTTTTTTTTTTCAAAAATCCATTTCGATGGTAAATTTCATCTTCTACAAAAAAAGGTTTTCAGAATTATCTCGAAATTTTGCTAAGTTTTCGAGTTATATGCAAAAAACCAACAAGGGTGCTTTTGCACCCCCCTCTCCAAAATGTATCCTCTCATTTAATAGCTCTACGTGGTTTTCTCATCTTCAATGACCTCTTTGAAGATTGTTACAATAAAATCCCATGAACGTCTAAGTTCCTTATTGCCCTGTGTTTTAGGACATAATCAATAGCCTAAAACAAACGTTTTTGGTGTTCTTTATCTTTTCAAGCTTTTTTAGCGAGCCAAAGCCAATAACTTAAACGAACATTTCAAATGAAGAATTTAATTTTAATATGTAGAGCACTTTTTGGAAGGTATTAGATGTGGAAATTCCAGAGTTGAAATAAATGACACACCCTAATGTACATATTCATTCATTTATTAATTGATAAACAACGTCTTAGGTGTATGTACTATGTATTAAAACGCTTAGTTGGGAAAAACAAGTCAAGAATTTAACGATTGAAAATAAACGAGAGGTGAAATTTGGTGAGAAGCCTTATTATTTAGGGAAATAATAAGAGAACAAGTTATTTGTATGGTTTTTTTGACTTCCACATTCCTTTATGAATATTATCTGTTAAATATGGTGATTGTCTCTGGTTTAGTCTTTAAATTCGTAATTTACTCAACCAAAGAAACTGGTTTTTCAAAAGATAGAAGCGTTATAAGATACCAGAAGATATCCAAGAATATCGTCATTTGCGAAATATTACCGTCTGCTTTATTTGTGCTGCTAAGATCAGCTGGTATAAGAGTCGTCTAAACCTCTCCTTAAATGGACGCAAATTGTGGAAAAACCTTAAGGAAGACATCAACAAACCTATTCACCTTGATTTTAAGGATATTGATATTATACTTTTATTTCATCGATTCCACAACCTACTAGTGTATATCAACATCTTTCTGGGGAAGAGTTTACGACAAATTACTCTGGACCTCCGTTTGGTTTTTCTGGTATAAGATCTGAGAATGTAGTCGAAAATTTCATTTCTTTGAAATCAAATGCTATTGGTTTTGATAACTTACAACCCATGTTTTTAAAAGCAATTTTACCTTTTATTTTACCACATCTTACGTTTGTCTACAACAAAATTCTTACAGAGGGTATTTTCCCGTCACAATGGAAAGATTCCAAAATATTCCCTATTCCAAAAAATAGTTCAAAGTCTGAATTGTGTCCCATCTCAATACTTCCTTTCTTGTCTAAAGTTTTGGAAAAACTGATGCAGAAGCAACTTACGGCATTTCTATACCAAAACGACCTCTTATTTACAAAAAAATCAGGTTTCCGGAAAGGTCATATCAGTACAACGGCATTACTTGACGTCATTAAACAAGCAAGAAACGCGTTAGATGACAACAAAGTCACATTTCTGTTCCTTTAAGATTATTCTAAGGCATTTTTGACACCATCGATTACAAAATAATGTGTCAAAAATTACTTACAACTTTTCCCCGGAAGCTGTGAAGCTTATTTTTTCATATCTCTCTCTGGAAGACGTCAAGCGGTTTCTGTGGGAAACCAGGTATCTGTTTATTTACCAATTTGTTGTGGAGTTCCTCAGGGATCGATACTTGATCCCATCTTTTTTTCATTGTATGTGAATGAAGTTCCAAAAGTATTACGCCACTGCAATGAACACCTCTTTGCTGATGACCTGCAACTGCTGAAAAGCAGTTCACTTGGATTGATTGAGGATTGTGTACAAAAGATCAATGAGGACCTCTCATCTATTAGACATTGGTCAATCAATTGTGGGCTTACGTTAAATCCCCTTAAAAACAAATGTTTAGTTATTGCTAAAAGATCTATAGATGTGAGTTGTTTTCCTGTAGTCGAGCTAAGTGGCTCACAAGTAGAATATGTAAATACAGTGAAAAACTTGGGAGTTTGCTTCAATAGAACCTTAAGCTGGAACAACCATGTCACGCAAGTTGTTGGAAAAGCCTATGGTTCTCTTTGCTTAGTTTGGTCCTCTAGAACTTTCACCCCATTGGATACTAGGAAAATGCTTGCAAAGACTCTTGTGATACCTATCTTGACATATGGCTGTGAAATCTTTTGCAAGCTTGACAGCGTTAGCCAAAGAAAAATAAGTATTGTATTCAATAACGTGGCACGTTACATTTATGGTATAAGTCGCTATGATCACATATCACAATTCTCTAAAAGTATTTATGGAATTTCTTTCGACCATCTCCTTAGACTGCGCACTCTCGTTCTACTCCAAAATATTATTCATTCCCGTCAACCTTCTTACCTTTACAATAAACTCCAGTTCTCATTATCTGGACGTTCAAACCAAAAAATAGTTCCTCGTTTTTCAAGCCTTAATTCGGAGCGACTGTTCTTTGTTAACGCTGCTTGTTTATAATGTATTCTTTCTATCCAAATTGTTATATTTTATTTTATTTATATTTTTCAAACTTTTGAATTATATACGTATGTCCTAAAGTTAAGCTTTGTTGTAAAAAGATGAAAATCTTGAAACTAAGCCCTAAATAAAACTTAACTAAACTAAACCATCGTTTCCTTGAGTATCGTTTTTGTGCTGTTCGTTTCGTAATACTTAATACGGGTCCGCATAAAAACAGTAAATGATACCTCACTGTAGAGCATTGTGGAAACATGAAAGCTCCAAAAATAAATTTGCATCTTCAGGTCCCTTTATATCGAGCTAGAACCTAAACGCGTGGACTCAAAATATGAAACATAATTTCTTTAAGAACATGTTCACAAATATTTAGCCTTATTGTGAGTTTCACCCGAAAAACAATTCACCAGGAAAACTTGACATTTCACTTTTTGCCAATTGTGAGTTTCACCCGAAAAATGAAAATTACCCTTATTTGTGAGCACTATTTTGGGGCGAAATGTATCGAAACTAAGAGCTATAATAGTCACCAATGTATATTTTGACGGTGAACGAAAGAAAAACAGGGGGGACTGGTGCCCTTTGCGCAAGTTTTTTGTTTATTTTAGGCCAAGCTTTTAAAATTTCAGGCGAACAAAAGTTTTTCGGGTGAAATTTGTTGCGGTTGAAACTCACAATAGGCCTGATTTTATATGTGAAGTAAATAGGTCCTTCTTTGTAACAAAGTGTTACACTTTCACCTCTACCGACCAAAAATAATCAGTGACCCGTCACCGTCTATTTATAAAACAATACACTCATACCTTAAATCACCAACGCACCTACCAGCCACCCACCAAACACCGAGTTATCGTGAACAACAGTACAGTGCAGAACAATTCAACATAGTCAACGTCATCAGCAGAAATAATTTTCATTCGTACTTCTCCCAGTTCACGCCCAGTATCGGCAGCAAAACTAACAAGGCGAAGAACGTAATTGGAGAAAAGGGGAAGCTTATCAACTCGTGTTCATTTTTAATTAGCTAATAATTACGAATTATAAGAGCAATAAGGTTCCAGCAACTTTGATAAGCTCAGGTTACTTTTCGTGGTGCATTCTTGTGCCACTTAAAAATAATCTTTGTGGCTTCCGCCGTTAGAAGGTGTTCTCCCTTGGATTAGCCTTGGACAGTAATCAGATTCCTACCATTTTTTCCCGGCTTGCTCCTTCAGAGTAGGTTCAAGGCCAATTGAAATGACTCTCCATCGGATTAGCCTTGGACAGGAATCAGATTCCTGCCGTGTTATCCCGGCTTGGTCCTTCAGGACTCAAATTCCTTCAGAGAAGGTTCAGGGCCAGTTCAAATTGCTCTTCCTAGGGTTAGTCTTGGCCAGTAATGAGATTCCTACCGTTTTTTCCCCGGTTCACTTCCTCTAAGTGAATTTTGTAAGCCGAGCCTACTCCTGAAGCTCCTTTATAACGAGTTTTGATATATATGAAATACCATGTTATTTATATAGTTCCTAACAAAATTGTGAGATTGTAAACCAAATGCCTCATTGTTAAAAATAAAGTATAGGAATTATAAAACTGGTGATCTTTACGAGTTCTTTTCTTCTTAACCCGATTTTTATTTTCTTTCTTCGGGAATACCTGAACTACGACGCGGGCTTACCTCAGCCTTGATAAAAAGCTTCAAAACGTTTTAAGGCTCTAGTTCTATATAAGGGGCACATCAAGGCGAAAATTAACTAATGGAGTTATCATGTTTGTACCAAACACCACAGATATATTTTTTATAAGATTTCATACAGAAGAATACATAGCCAAAATGTTATAAATCTTTAATTGCTTTTATTATTAACGTACTTTTTTGATTTGACTTAAGTAATTTTATTGCTTAAGTAATCAGCCCAAAATGAGTCGCGCATTTTATTTATTAACTTTGCACAGCACTTTACATCACAAAGCATAGTGATCAATAAAGTTAATAAATAATGAAGTGTCTTGTTAAAAATATGCCTGTCTTGTGGTGAAGAGGAAAAGGACATCATGTTTGTTCTTTGTTGGACAAGATGACAGCACTGGTAATACTTTGTCGTATCTGCTTGGAAACGTTAACACAAAATATGTAAAAGCAAATACATACATACATAAATCTACATATTATATATAATGGCTTGACATTTATGCGTGCAAGCGTTTTAATTGAGATTTATTATTTTATTTTTTATTTAAATATACATATGCAGA
Source organism: Dasysyrphus tricinctus (assembly GCA_963921185.1). NCBI lineage: Eukaryota > Metazoa > Arthropoda > Insecta > Diptera > Syrphidae > Dasysyrphus > Dasysyrphus tricinctus. The sequence continues at coordinate 102,683,976 of OY992531.1, forward strand.
TACGTATGTACCTATGTATGTTCATAAACATTATAAGGGACTTTTTTCCACCAAATCCATGTAAATAGATGTCACATGCATTGTTTTACTATTTTTGTTTTGAAACAAACAATTTAGAAAGTTTTCTAATGGTTTTTCCAATAGAGACGGGTCGAAGTTGACAGCCTGTGGCAGCCATGTTGTTCTGGTGACGTCTGTCAAATCTGATGTTTATTATTTTTAGGCATTTTTCTTTTTGAGCTCCGAGCATAGCACTGAGCTGTCAAAAAAAGATCTGTGTTTCTTTTTTAGCTCCGAGCACTTAAAGCGCTCGACTTGTGTTTCTTTTTTAAATCAGAGCTAGCTAGGAGTACGCTCCATGAGCTCAGAATAAAAAAGACCGAGCGAATCGAGGCAAATAGCTGAGTGCAGCCAACTTCACTCTTTTTTTTACTCATTTTAAGTGGACGCGTTCGTCACAAAAATTTCAGTTCATAATTTTGATTTTTTCGAGTTTTTGATTGGCCAGCTGTCAGATGAAAATGAAGTCATTACTTAATTTTAGTGAGTTGAACGTATCGCAATCGTATGACAGTTCAGAGCTCAGATGTGTTTCAAAATTATATCGGAGAGCTCTGATCATACTCTGCTCAGAGCTAACTCCGATAGCTCGAGCTCTACTCCATGCTTTGCTCAGAGCTAAAAAAGAAAAACGCCTATTGGTAAAATAAATCAATTTATTTTTGATTTGAACCGTCAAAAAGATGGTTTTTTCAATTTTTGCATTGGTCAACAAATTGATTTTTAAATTCAATTTTGCAGATTAAGTTTATCGGCAGATTTACGGCACTTCCAAACCAACGCGAATTCATGGCGAATCATTCACAATATAGTACAAAATATGAGAAATACACAACGCTTAATAACAACAAAAAACTGTCGTCAGGTTTGGTACACAAATCCAGTCTAATGAACAATAAGGGTTTTTCTTTTTTAATTCAGAGCAGAGCCTGAACTGTCAAACAAAAAGTTGTGTTTCTTTTTTATCTCTGAGCATTCAGAGCTAGAAATTTGTATTTCTTTTTTCGTTCTGAGTGTGTTCTGAATTTGTTCAGAGCGCGCTCTATGAGCTCAGAATAAAATTACTGAGCAGACTAGTTCAATGCTGAACATATAGCATTTTGACAGGTAGTGTTCAGGTGTGTTTCAAAAATTGTTCAGGGTGCTCAGAACAAACTTGCTCAGATGACGTTCAGAACAAGCTCGACTCTGTTCAGAGCTCTTTTCTGAATCAAAAAAGAAAAACGCCTAATCAGCCAAACACCCGTACATCAACATAAAAGACGGTTTTCTTTTTTAATTCAGAATAGAGCTCTGAACAGAGTCCGAGTATATCGAACATGTTCTGAACACGTGTGTCCTGAGCGCTCTGAGCTTTTTTTGAAACACACCTAAGCGTTATCTGTCAAATGCTATGTGTTCAGCAATTAACTCTGTCTGTTCAATTATTTTATTCGGAGCTAACAGAGCGCGCTCTGAACAACATGCTCAGAACACAAATTTTTACCTCTGAACGCTCACAGCTAAAAAAGAAACGTACTTTTCTGTTTGACAGTTCAGGCTCTATCCAGAACTAAAAAAGAAAAACGCTGGAACTATAGTACACTGAGGGGCACTTTAGTGGTCGGAAGAAATCAAGCGACTACACGGATATAACTGACGCGGGTATAATTGCAGAGTGGAACGTTTCCGAGCGCACCTCACTTAAGTAAAACTGATATTTGGTGAAATAGGAATCCCGAATAGAGATAGATGATAAGTACAGTATGGGTGTGTTCCCCTTTTGACTGTACGGAAAGCTACTTTTCGTTGGTTTTTGACATTAGCTTATGGGAATATATTGTTTGACAGCATGATACAACTAAATAGATAACGCCTCCCTGTTTTTTTTTTGTTTCGTTCTGCGCATTACGTCATCGACGCACAAATTTCCCTGATATTTTTGTTCTTTTAACAATAAAAATGGGTGTTCAGAAGCCTACAAAACAGTGCATTGTTTTTAAGAAATGATATTTCATATTGAATTATGAAATTTTAATTAAAAAATCTTTGTTTTATTAATCTTGGAAAAAAATATTTGTGTGCGTAATAATAAAAGTAATAATAACCAATGTAAAAAAAACCTTTGAGCATAAATAAAAATATTGTAAATAATAAATGAGAGTGCAGGAGAACCCGAGGCAGGTAATTTAGTCAACGGACATCTCTTTCAATCGATGATATATCGATGCAAAGTGTGAACTATTTTTCAGAAACCTGATGCCACAAAGGACTTTTTGTATGAACGATTTGAGGGGAATGAAAATGATATATCTCGCGGAGGCGATGTGAATTGGTCACCAAGATCATGCGGTTTGACCTCGTTGAGTAGGGTCCACACTATGCCAATTAACATTTAAGGTCTGTTTAATGAAAAAAAAAAAAACTAGATCAGAACAGAGCAGAACAGCACAAGAGTGTAGAAACTGTCAGAACAGAAAAGTCCAGTTTTGTGTTGACGGGATTGGCCGTTTCCTATCAGCTCTTAAATGTCAAATTTCAAAATATTTGAATTGTTATTTGTTTGCATTAATTTTTAACTCGAATTTAATATCAATTCACCGTTTGTATATTCTTGTTTGTTTTTGTCTACAATTTTTAGTCCAAAAATAAAAGAAATTGTACTTCTGTGATAAAGCTTCGCTTAATTTTTATCTCAAACAAACAAATCAGCTAGTGTTTTGACACTTCTCACTTGCTTGCTCTACCTCAAAAGTAGGTACAGGAAATGCTGTACTGAACTGTGCTGGAAAACTTCATGGAACACAAAGTGACAGAATGTAGAACAGTTTTGGTCAAGATTTTTTTTTACTCATGTAGTACCTCGTAGCATGATGGTTAGTGCGTAGGACTGTCATGCCTAAGGTGTGGATTCGATTCCCAGCCGTGCCACCTAAAAACAGAAATGTTTTATCCGAGGTACTGCCTCTTGCGAGGAACTGACAAATCCTCCAAGAGTATACTTGTCATGAAAAAGTGCTTCTCACTTAGCCGTTCAGACTCGGCAAAAAACTGTAGGTCCCCTCCATTCCTGCCAACAACACGCACACAGGAATGGTTGAGAGTTGTTAGTCACTAGGCCCTGGTTCTTCACGAGCTGTTGCGCCACTCAATTTTTTTTTTTTTTTACACAAGGAACACACAAATCCTGTACTTTTCTGTTCGGAACAAATACATTTAATACACCTATTGTTAATCAATACGCTAGTGACGTAACGTGTAGACTGTCATTTGTGTTTAAATATTTTATTAATAATTTGTATACGTTGTTTTTCATCTATAATAATCAAGATAAATTCACTGACCAACGAAATAAAACGGATAGCTAGCAGTTGTCTTGATAAACAAGTCCATTCGATTATTGTTCTCTTGAGCAAAAACATGTCCTCATTTAATTTGTTGGATGTTGATTCCCGCAAATCAAAATAGGTAATGTGGACGCTACTTAAGACATGTTTGTATGGTATTTTCCGAATTTGCTGGTAGAGAGCCAATAAGCCGCAATCGATCGACGCCCTCAAAGTCAACATAACTCAAGCCTTCGCGAAAATCCATACTCAGACCTCACCGCGCAACCGAAGCCGCAGCGAGCATTCAAACAATGTAATATTCCATGCCTCACACACAGCTTGATTTATTCCATTTCAACATCGACCCGCTCTTATTGGAAAACCTTTCATCTTATCATGTTACCTTTAGCGTGTTTTAATTACTCAGCTTTTGGGCATACCAGAAACTCTTGGTTGGTTGATCGATTAGCTCATACTGTTCCCCAAAGGTAAACGTATCACCTTCCACAGCTATTAAGCAATTGATTGATTGAAGAACTCTCTCTCTTAAATGCTTAACGCATCGATTATATCAATCCGATACATTGTTTCCATCAGCATCTTCGAGGACTTGAGGGAGGGGAGCCAACAAATCATGTTGTTGACTTTTCATTCTTTTGTAAATGTTTCATTTTTCTGATAACTCACCTCTAAATATCTTTAACGTCACGCTACTGTTCCTAAGTTTAAAATTATTACTATTTTCCAGGCATTAAAGAGCTTCCAATACACCCTCTGGTTTCTGCTTTGATTGTATGGGACCAATAGCAGCCACTATATTTTCCGGTTGTATAAGAAATCTAGCACCTCTGCCGTAGCGTGTTTGATATTCCTGCCATATTGGTCTACTGGGACCATCTCAACAGTGGTAGGGTTCATCGCAAACTAAAGGAAACTCACAGGTCGGGTCAGCTATCTTATCTAAAAGCTATATTTGGTTCAACTCCCAGAGCCACAATATCAATACTTTATCGCAAGTAGACTGCTTTTATGTTCTAGTAACCTGATTGGCAATCAAATTCGCAAAGGTTTTGATTTGAAAGCAATTAAAGCTTGATATGAAGTGATATCTGATATATAATGGGAGTGTGTTATCATTTTGATGCAACGACAACGACCCGGGTGAGTCTGATGGCCCTGTCCTTATTTTGAGGTATATGTTTAGCTAAGCGAGTATATAACTAAAAGGTTTCTTATTTATTTTGAAAGTGCATTCTAAGTTTTTAATAGTTTACTTTGCGTTATACATCGCGTTACTGTTTTTTAACTGACCTACATACCTATACCTTCAAAGGTAGTTTAAATTTTAGGCAAAAAAAATATATTAAAATAGCTTGTTGTTCAGTTTATAAGTTTAAATTATATTTTTTTTCTTACAAGCGACAACAAGGCCAAACCTCTTTGTTCGCTTATTTCTGCAATAGCTTCAAGATAATGTGCATTCCATATATCCATATACCTAATACATTAAAATTCAAATCATGCACTTTGACTGGCGTCCGTTTCTTAAGTTCATAAACCATCTGCCCCTCCATGGCACAGCAGGCAATCCTTCATCTGGAATCATTCGATTCCCCCAACACACGTTCAATTTTACGAAAGCAGGCATATCCGCCCGCCACGAAGCTGTTGCTTTTATATACGCTTGGCAGAACCTAATAAAGATTCTTGTTTTTTTTATTTTGTTTTATTTTTTATTTTGATCAAAAGATACCTACTATCGGTGGTGTTTGTTATTTTTAGAGATTCATTTGTCGTCATCGTCATATATTACATGAGTGAGTATACAAAATACAAAACCTTTCAATTTTCATTACCCTGCCTCGGCGTACGTGTTACACTCGTGTCTTAAGATATCCGTTGTTTTTTGTGGTGTATGAAAAGATACAGAGATAGTTTGGTGTATGGTTCTTTCTTTCAGCCCACGCAAGTTTTTGTTGTTGTTGTTGTTATTTTATTGGAGTCGAAGTTTGTTCTGATGCACCCTTTGCCACTTGGTTATTAAACGCTATTGGATTCAAAGAGTGTGACTGTTGATAAATAGAGATTTTTTTTTCCCTAAAAGTAAATTTATAGAGAAAAGAAATGCAGTTCCAGATTCACTGATGAGCGGACAAAGCAGGTGCGTAGGGCATGATATATCGGGGGCAACTGAATTCCAGAAATGAAAGTCTTATTTAGTCTTTGTTTTGAATATAATGCATGCAGCACGCATGTGAGTGATGTTTTCCGTGCTTGAATTTTACTCAAAATTCTCAGGAACTTTCTATGATGCTCGTAGAGTACTTCAGTTTTGCCAGTTTAAAATTTCAAATCTAGTCGAGGCTGAATTCTTGCGTGGATTTTCCTCTTTCCCCAAACAAAAAAAAACAATCGAATTTTATGTTTATGAAAGAAAACCGATATTTTATTAGTTGTTTATAGAAGTAAACAATTATTTCACGTCATATATTCATTATAAGGAAACATTATATCAATTAAAGTTTAATACACAGGTAGGTACTTAAAGGTTGAAGGATAATGAAGTATCTGACTGTAAATTTGATTTCTTATCGTTGTTAACTGTCAGATACCCCTATTACACGCCAGCATCGAAACACCTTACCGACAAAGCAATTCGATTCTGTATGGGCATTTACACACCCATTGTGGCGGTGTGGAGCTGTCAAAATACTCACTTCTGAATAAAGGCAGATACATTTATCAGTTTCTGTTTGTATTGCATTATCCTTTAATACTACTTAAATAAACAAATGAACTCACTTTAAAACAGTCAAGCATCAGGAAAACTAAAAATATATCAAACCGTATCGGTAAACCATTCCGTTTCTTTTTACACACCACGTAGTCAGCATCGGCAAACTATTCCGGTGCATTACTACTCGAAATACTGTGTCGGCATATCTCCTTTTTACACGACCATAAAATCTTATCGACACTACGCATCGATACAGTGTTTCGCGGTGTGTAATAGGGGTAAGAGATATTTCAAAATGGATGTGTTCGTTGATTGCATTCTTACTTGTTGATATCCATTATAACAGTTTACACTTGGCTTGCACTAAAGTCGTAGTGTAGTTTTAAAACTTTAAAAGTTGTGGGGCAAAAACACGTTTATTATTAGATGTGTTTTTTGTACCCACTTATCCGCTAAAAATAAAAGTATCTACACAAAAAAATGCTACCACCACTTAACCTATGTATAACAGTCAAGTAACGATTAGACAGTCAACGCGTTGACTATCTGGCGTCAAATTGTGTCCCAAAGTTGTCTTGTCTTGTGATCGTCAACGCAGAATAGTATTGGATAACATTTAGATCGAAGTACACTTTTCACGTCAAAATATAGTTCATCCCCCATCTGTCAAGCTATCAACTGTCAAGTTCCATTGAAGGACGGCTTCGATGTCGATGGATTAAAAAACAGCTAAAAAATCAGAGATGTTTGAAGTTTTTTTTACTGATCCGGAAAAAAGTGATTTTAGGGCAATTACGTGACATTTGGATCGAAATATATCCTTTGCCGTCAAAAAATAGTCCGTTCATCGAAAAATGACTACGATGTCGATAAATTAAAAAACATTTTTGAAGTATCTTTACTGCTTGGCAAAAAGTTATTTAAGGGCATTTCGGTGACATTTGTATCGAAATATACTTCTGCCGTCAAAATATAGTTCGTCTTTCATCTGTCAAGCTATCAACTATCAAAATCTTTTGAAGAATGGCTACGATGTCGATGGATTAAAAAACCTCTAAAAATAAGAAATTTTTGAAGTTTATTAACTGCTCCGAAAAATGTGATTTTAGGGCAATTGAGTGAAACTTGGATGGAAATATGTAATAGTCTCTTAAACTATTTTTATTCACTGCTCTTCAGCCAAGAAGTGTCCTTCCAGATTTTTCGATGTCTGTTCGAACCTTTTTTAACTGGACCCCCGTGTGCTTTCAGCCAATCGGAGCCCGTGGACTTCTATCACTACATTTGTAAGCAACTATCAGCTATGTTGCTGAATAGTACCACCGTTGACGAAATCCAGCGGTCCTATTTACTCGCACATACAAACCTTAGCTTTTGCAAGTCATCGTGGAATTCATCGATCACTGGTGTCACTTCCAGGAGCACGGGAACACGATGAACGCATTCAGCCATTTTCCTCCTATTTACTAACTTTTTAAGATAAAAACAGACGAAACAATCGAACAAACCAGTTTCGAATTTGTAAAAATATGTTTCCCATCCAAATTTTTAAAAACGGAACCCGAAAGTAAAAAGAGAACTCAGGCGACAAAAAAACAAAAATAACTAGTAACTAAAAAATGTGGAAAGGTAAAAAACTAACCTACTTCGGTGAGTTTTTGTTAGATTTTGGGGAATGAGGGATATGTCGATAATGTTTCATCTTTTACAGTACTTAAGTTAAAAGTTATGTCGGGCACAAAGCCATTCTCAACAAGAGTAAAAATGTTAACCGCGCTTCTTTGGGTAATTTGAATTGGCACAGACCACCTGTCTGTCGGGGTAATTGGATACATTTCAACACAGACCGTCTGTTGTGTTGTGGGATAGTGGTTTGCTCTTCCACTTTAAGATCCAGTTGCATCGATTTTCTTATTTCTTCAAGATACTGGGATAGGGTTGATGGACCATTGTTTTCCTACTCTCTCCCAGTGTATTGAAAAGAACACCTGTAGAAAAAGAAGGGATAGAACGACAGCAATAAGGATTTTGGAATTAAGAAAGAACGGTTTTTGTCGCGGTAAATTTTACCGTGACAAAATATACTTTTGCAGTCAAAACATTGTTTGTTTCGCATCTGTAATCAAGCTTTCAACTGCCAATGTATTTAAAATCCCCAAGAAATTGTAAAAAATTTAAGATTGATATGAAGGACAACGCAAACTACGTTGACATGCCAGAAAATTCTGCTGTGTCAACGTAAGAGTACAATCAACGCGTTGGTTAGTAGTCTGTAAACGTATTCTAACTTCGTTGACAGATTGATAACATGGCCAGCGAAAATAATCATCGCATTACCCCTTAAATTTGTGTCAACGAGAGTGTCAACGCAACCTTCAACGCATGGAAAGTGTTCTGCGTTGACGATGACACGACAAGACAACTTTGGAACAGAGTTTGACGTCATTTTGACGTGGGGGTTCGATCCCCAGCCGTGCCACCTAAAAACAGAAATGTTTTATCCGAGGTACTGCCTCTTGCGAGGAACTAGCAAATTCTCCAAGAGTATACTTGTCATGAAAAAGTGCTTCTCATTTAGCCCTTCGGATTCGGCAAAAAACTGTAGGTCCCCTCCATTCCTGCCAACAACGCGCACACAGGAATGGTTGAGATTTGTTAGTCACTAGGCCCTGGTTCTCCACGAGCTGTTGCGCCACCCAATTTATTTATTTGTTTATAAAATAAAAGTTGAAATTAGTCTGTTTTTTGACATTTTATTTTTTGACACACGTGTCAAAATCTCCGTCACAAAACGAAAAAGCGAAATAACTAAAATAAACGTCAGTTGCACTTGTCAGTTATTAGCCCAGTTGCTTAGCGAGTTTCAAGCTAGGAACAGAACTATTTAATGAAAAAATACTGACAGATCTTAGACAATTTACACGACGAAACTTGAAACTTCGCATAACGGCAGGTCTTGTGGTACATACAAAGGAAAAAATTGAAAATCTGCACTTTTATATTCAGGGGGCATGTCATCCAACCACTTTCTTAAAAATGCTTATAAATTATATGAGAGCTCTTTACTGACGGCTCCAAGACCTAAGAGGGGGTTGGGTAAGGTATCTACTCAGATAACCCACCTATTAGTAGATCTATAAAGCTTCCAGATTTCTGCAGCGTATTCCAGGCGGAAGTACTTGCAGTTTGTGAAGCCGCAAAACATCTCTCCTCACGCGAAGTAATAAACAAAAATATTGACATCTTTGTAGACAGCCAGGCGGCAATCAAAGCCATTTCCTCAATCACTATAAAGTCAAAGCTGATAAAACGTTGCCGGTATATGTTAACTTTATTAGGTGCAACGAACACAGTCACCCTTAAATGGGTCACAGGACATTGTGATATATATGGCAATGAAATGGCGGGTGAGCTGGCCAAAAACGGATCGTCTCTTGATCCGAGCCAAACCGACTTCTCGGTGCTTATGCCACTGTAGCAAGAAAAAAGTAGAATTCACCAGAGTTTCTTAGAGGCTGCAAATGTCAGATGGTCATCCATCGACACTTGTCGGGATTCTAGGAATCTATGGCCAAATATTTCAAAGAAAAAAACTGATTACTTACTCAAGATAAGCAGGCCTCAATTATTTCTCATGGTTGGTGTCCTTACGGGCCACAACTCAATGGGAACCCACATGTACAGAATGGGCATCAGCTCATCGGACCTATGTAGAGGGTGTCATGATGAAGAGGCAGAGGAGGGCTCCCCTCACTTCCTTTGCGAATGCCCCAGCCTAGCTAGAACCTGAAAAGAGGCACTTGGAGAATACTTCTTCGACGAACTGGGCGACATCTCTGTCTTGCCACTAAAGAACATCCTAAAATTCATTCAGAACTCAGGATGGTTCAAGGAGGCCCCCCACACCTAAGACTTCCTATTAACTCCCTTCTTGTTCCTCCTCACTAACCACTTATACCCCGGGGAGCGCAATGGATCCACTGAGATCCGAGTGAGAAGGTGCGGCTTGCCGTATTATCACCCCTTCCAACCTAACCTAACCTATATGAGAGCACTTCCGATTGTTGTAGAACGATGAAAATTGGTAGAGCGGTGGGTTGGACGTGCATACAAAGAAAAAAGTCAGAAATTTTTAATTTACAGCTCAAGTGCATGGCATCTACCCACTTTTTAAAAAATGTTATCAATTATATAATGCAGTTCTGATTGTCGTAGAACAATGAAAATTGGTTGAACAGTATGACTTGAAGAGCATACAAAGAAAAAAATAAAAAAATAAATTGAGATTTTTTATTCAGGGACGTGATATCCACTCTCTTTCTCAGAATTATTTCTATAGAGCACTTTCGGTTGCGTAGAATTATTAAACTTTGTAGAGCGAGGGCTTGATTTTCACTTGGTAAACAAAATCTTTGCAAAAATGAGTGAAATCACAACAAAAACATAACTATAAAAAAAAAGAGCCAAGTTCTCACAAGAAACCTGTGCGTAAAAAGTCAGCCAAAAAAAGTTGTGAGATCTAAAAAATATGCCAAGTTTTAAGTTCATGTTAATCAGTTTAATATCACATATCTTAAAGAGTGATATCGAAAAAAACTCCAAACTATGATATAAATTTGGAATTTAATGAATACTGATAAAAATTTGGTGGAAGTTTTCTTTTACTACAAACTTAGTCACAAATTTAAAATTTATGAAAACTTGACCAGTGAACACACAGTGATACCGACAACTGCATTTTGCTCAAGAGATGGCAACCAGTATTTGTTTTTAAAATGTTAAATACAAATTTACTTTAAAATGTATATACCTGTAAGATTAAAAGTCAATGACGGAGCCCTTTAAGTACAGAGTACTTGCATTTGCATAAGGCATCAAAATTACTAAATCCGCCACTGGCATTTTCTTGAGGGAGGAAATACATGTGTAATGATTTTTTGGTGTATATGGAAACCTATTTATATGTTTTTGGATCATGTCATAGAAATAAAGTTCAAATGGATGTTTGGCTGTTATGACTCGATAAAAAATACCAAATCGTATATCATCATATCACAAAAACTACTCAAATTTATTGGAGTTTTTTCTTCTCGAACATAAATAATGTATCCATCCATTAATGGAAAAAAAGGTAGCTTTCCATAAACATAGATGTATTGATTTCAGTCGTATGGTAAATGGGTTGGAATTTATCAAGTGTAATATAGCTTTTTATTCTTAACACGTTTTTAGAATTAAAATTAAATTCTTCGGTGTTCAATAAAATTGATTTAATGAACAGGTGACGATGTTTTACAAATTAACAAGTTATTCTGGAGTTATTCGGATTGAGAGTAGAAAGCTTTGTAGGCTGTTAGCATACAACATTTTACTATAGGAAGAATGTTAAATTGTTTATATTTTTGGCACAAAAAGTAAAGGGCACAATATTGTGAACATGCATTTTCAAATCGAAAAACAAAACAAAAGTGCACAGCTGGATCACACGAACTTGCTTTTAAAGTTCAACTGGCTTAAGAATATTTAAGACTTATAAATAATTAAATTAAATCAATTAGGTATTATAAAACATCATAGTTAAGGAAAGAAATACAACAAACATATTCAAATAGACTTGAGCTGTAAGCAAAGTATGATGCCATCTGTTTAAAAATGAGTTTAAAGCAAAATTGGAAATCATTGTTTTTAAATCGTTGGACTGGTTTTCAAAACATCAATTTTGAAACAGTTTTTTTTTATGTTTTAATTCTAAGGACCAGTCCTTAAGTTTACTTAACAAATAAGGTGATTAAACTTAGGTTTAAATTGACTAAAAAACATGTTTCTCGAGTTAACTCAGGTTAAACCTAGAGACTATAGGATGATGGCTCTAAAGATTGCAATTTTTGAATTTTGTGTAAGTGATAAATTATTTGGTGTGAAATGTCTGTTCGTCATTTTAGACATGCGTACTCTCCGAGAGAAATTCGACGTTGGTCGCCTGGAGTCGCTAGAGCTTACAGTGAGAATCGCCTGCTACAGATACCAACAATCAGTGGTATCAGAGTATCGCGATATCATCAAAGAGGCAGCCGAAATCACAACAGGCTACAAACAACCCTTGAAAAAGAATCTGTACTATGATGATGGGTGGGTACAGCTGAAAAAGGTTACAGAAGATGCAGTAATGCACATGCAATATGCTTCAGTATAAAACAAGAGCAGCGAGAGAGGAGTATCGAGCAAGACGAAGAGAGGAGAAGAAGACCCGGCATTGAAAGAAGAGGGCAGATGGCACACTCAGCCTCCCAGCTCATGGAGATTGAAGTGTTCGGTCTCGCGATCAAAACAACAACCGGACTGGCTGTTGGTTTTAAAACTGAAACCTAGTTACAGAAGCACAAGCAATAGCAGATGTATTCAGGCAGAATATGCAGCTACTGCTAAATGGGCATCTGGTAGAGCGAGAAATAGGACAAGAAGAGAACCTACTCCCAGTCAATGAGGACCCAGTTCCGACACGCAGTACAGAAGAAGTAGACTTTGCTATAAGGAAGCTTAATAACAACAAGGCCACAGCATCTGATGATTTACCAGCGGAGCTCTTCAAGCACGGAGGGAATGAGTTGAAAGGGTGCAAAAAGAGATCTCGAAAGAAAATACAAAAACCAAAACTTTTCAATCATGTCAGATAGCCAGGCCTCACTCGGAGCTCTAAGCTCATTTAGCATAAACTTGGGAGAGTGTGGACATGCTAAGTGAAAGATCAACTATGTCTTGCTTTATTGGGTACCTGGTCACGTTGGCATATAATAGGGCAATGAGAAGGCAGACTCCTTAGCAAAAATGGGAGCAATGACACCCATAACAGGGCCAGAGCCCTTTTGTGGAATAGGAGAATACATGATATCAAAACAGTTAGGGGGGGGGGGTGAAAGGATAACAAATCTGGCTCCTTTAGCTGAAGCAGGCCAAACTTCTACTTGGTGATTACAACCATGCACGGTTCCAATCCTGCATCAGCTTAGATAGAAATACACTAAGCATAATAACGGGACTTCTCACAGGCCACTACTTGTGCATCAAAGACAAAAGCATCTGGAAAATCACTACATAGAGAAGAGCGAATTATCCATCCTCCCTAAAAGAACTTTCTTAAAGAAACTAGTTTGGAGGATGGGCTGTAGAATTAGTAACCTCATCAAGCTCTAGTGACGTGGCACAATAGATCTCGAGGTCGTAATTCACTCATTCGTTCAAGCATGCCCGATGACTCGATCAGCTCCATGTACCTCATCTGCAAAAAAGGCGATGCTATGTCTTCCAAAAACTATAAAAGGAAGAACTAATAATTTTGATATATGCCTGTAAGACCTTCATCATCATCGTGTACTGTAACCCCGGCTGGGGCATAGGGCGTCAACAAAACGTCTCTATCCTTCACGGTCTGCTGCAAGGTACTTCAACCAAGTCTTTCTCTGGGATTCTGCTTCCGCTAAGACAGTTGATTTCCATGTTGTTCTAGGTCTTCCAACCCGCCGTGCACCCTGAGGATTCCATTCAAAGGACTGCTTTGCAATTTCATCGTTTGGTTTGCTCAGTGTGTGACCAATCTAACGCCATTTACGCTTTCTTATGTCGACGTCCAGGCGCTCTTGACTTGTCCTGCGCCACAATTCCTCATTTGATATTATTTGTGGCCAGCAAATCTTAAGGATGTGGCGAAGGCAGCGACTCACAAAAGCCTGCAATTTCTTCGAAATAGTAGACCTAACTTTCCAGGTTTCACAAGCATATAACAGCACGGATTTGACATTGGATTCGAAGAATCTCAACTTAGTGCGTAAGGAGATTTGACTGGATTTCCAAATTGGGGACAGAGTACCGAAGGCAGCACGAGCTTTATTTATTCTACTTTTAACGTCCAGGTCAGTACCACCGTTTGCAGAAGAAACAATACTGTTCCACTACTTCAACTGGCGTCTCCTGTAGAATAATACTCTGCTGTGTGCAGCGGCCTGTGAGCATTTTGTTTGTCTTTTTGCTATTTATTCTTAGACCACTCGACTCTCCCTTCACTTGCAGTGTTTGGCACATCCCGTTCAGCCCACTGATGTTATTTGCCAGTAGACATATGTCATCGGCATAGTCTAAATGGCTGAGCCTTTCGAACGGTCTCCACTGAATGCCCTGTCGCTCAGCTGTACCAACACTGGCCGTCAATACGTCGTCCATCGCCAGCAGGAAGAGAATTGGCGATAGAACATCCCCTTGTCTCACACCCTGTTGCACTACAAAGGAGTCGGATAGCTGCCCATTGTGCAAAACAAAACACCTTACATTGGTGTAGGACTCTTTAATAATGGCAACTATTTTTGGCCGAATTCCTCTGATCAAAGGCCTTCTCATAATCCACGAACATGAGGTAAAGCGGTGGTTGAAATTCCATCGACTGCTCGAGGACTATACGCAGGGTGTTGATATGGTCGACACACGATCGACCACTGTGGAGGCCAGCTTGATGCCTCTTGAGTGTAGACTCGATTCTATCCTTTATTCGCTCGAAAATGATGGTTGCTATTAGTTTTGGGAAAACGGACAAAACGGTAATACCACGCCAATTGTTGCAATTCTTAAGGTCACCTTTCTTTGGCAACTTAACAATCACACCATCCTTCCAGTCCTTGGGATAGCTTTCGTTTTCCCAAATGCTTTGTATCATCGTACGATGTAAGACCTTAGGTCTTGCGTCCAGTTTTGAGCTGGGAGAATATAAAAAAGAATGGGGCTCTAACCCACAGCTCTAAGTTAGCAGTTAAGCACTACATCCACTGTACCATTGCCACCCACAATATCGAGGCATATCCCTGATTAACTTCGCATACAAGAAATATCCTATCCAATGTACTGTGTTAGAATCTTAAGTCGTTCTGCAACACTATAATCGGCAAGTACCATGGTGGCTTCCGCCCAGGCAGATCGATGATAGACCAAATATTTACTCTCAGGCAAATACTGGAAAAGATCAATGAATTTCAAGTCAAGACTCATCATCTATTCATCGACTTAAAAGTCGCATATGATATCATTCATCGTCAGGAGCATTATATGCGGATGGCTGAACTTTGGATCCCGGGAAAACTGATCCAGTTGTGTGGCTGACATTAAAAAAATATACGCGATGTAATGTCAAAGTAGGGAAAAGTTCTTTCGCACTATTCCAAACATGCGAAGATTTTTTGGCAAGGAGATGCGGTATCATGTGATTTCTTCAATCTGGTTATGAAGCAAATAGTGCGCAGGGCAGGCCTTAATACTGAATACTGAAGGCACTATTTTTAACAGATCTGTCTAACTTCTAGGGTATGCCGATGGTATCGACATCATCTCCTGCTCCCAACAGGCTGATATAGAGTCTTTTACAACAAATGAAGAACAGGCGGAACTTATTGGTCTAAAGTAAAGGAGGATAAGACCAATTACATGGTATCAACAAGCAATGACAAATCTAGCAACCGGCTAAGACGGATGGTCACTATTGATAACAATTACTTTGAAGTTATTAAGGAGTTCATTTGCCTCGGAGTAAATATTAATCCCACGAACCACATCTTAGTTGAGATCCGACGAAGAAATACCCCAGCAAACCGGTGATACATCGGTTTGGTGCAAGAAATGGGTTTAAAACTCCTTACATGTAGGATGAAGTGCACGCTCTATAAACCCTTATATGCCAGTCCAGCTAATGGCACTGAGTGTTGGGCCGATAGCGGAAAGGGAGGTCTGATACTGGGATCTTTCAAACGAATTTCTTCGACGGATATTTGGTCTTGAAGGGCGATTGGAGGAGAAGCAGAAGATACAACTGCGAACTCTATGAGCTGCATCAAAATGTGGTTATAGTACAGAAAAATACGTCCACTACATCTACTCGGCCACATCGAGCGAATAGAAAAATCAGATACCAAAAAAGTTTGGTCTAGATTACTGAACGAAACGTGCTCGGGATAGTAGAGGTTTGAGTGCTGCAAACTAACATGAATTTAGAGCCGGATAAGTAGAAGTAAGCAGTACCTCGTGGCACAATGGTAAGTGCGTTGGACTGAGATTTTGATTAGGCTACGATGATAGGGAAGACGAAAAAAGTCGGTCTCACAATTCTGTCCCTTTAAGTGTCAGTTCGGCTACAACCTTAACGGCTGCATCGATTTTCTTCAAACTTGGTACATACATAGTGGTTTTTGGTCATTGCCCTTTTTCTTATTAAAAAAAATTCAAGAAATTATTTTAAGTCAAGGCTTCCTTTGGATGGGAAATCATTTTTCAAAAAAGAGTGAATTTTATTTAATACGAACGTTTTTAAGATTTTTTTTTAGGAAAACTGGGTATTTTATTTTGGGAAGATACCCGAATATATCGTCAATTTTTTCAAGTATCTACTTTACACTTTCTTGTTAACGATGCGATTGAAATAATAAACTAGTTTTAATATATTTTCAATGCAAAGGTTCATCCCTTTTAACTTCATGAGCAAGTTCGTGCGATCCTTATACTTATTTTACTTTAGATGGCACTCACAGTCCAGGGTGGACTACGGCCCTAGCTAGCTAGCTAGTTGCGCACTCTAAGTTGGCTGGGGTCGTTCTCCACTTGTGTGCGCCACCTAAGGTGGGGTCTTCCTCTGCTGCTCAAACCATCAGGGGTAGATTCGAAGACTCTTCGGGCTGGTGCATCAGTGTTCATACGCTCCACGTGTCCCAGCCATCTCAGCCGCTGTACTTACAGCTTTTTGACCAGATCGAAGTCGCTGTAAAGCCCATTAAGTTCATTGTTAAATCTTCTCCTCCATTACCCATCGATACAGACTGGACCGAAGATAACCCGAAGAATTTTCCTTTCAAAGCACCCAAGCAGATTCTCATCCGTTTTTAACAGGGTTCATGCTTCTGCCCCATACAGCAGGACCGGGATGATTAGGGTCTTGTATAAGGTCTCCTTGGTTCTTTGAGAGAGGGCTTTACTTCTCAAATGCCTTATTAGCCCGAAGAAACAGCGGTTGGCAAGAGTAATTCTTCGTTTGATCCTGCACTGATGTCATTTTGCGATCTAATAGTGGAGCCCAGGTAGGCAAACTCCTTGACGACTTCGAAGTTGTACCTATCCATCGTGACGTTTTGCCCGAGTCGACGATGTGGAGATTCCTTTCTCGATGATAGCATATACTTCGTCTTGTCCTCATTAACAGCCAAACCCATTTTCGCGGCCTCCAATTCAATACTTGCGAACGCGCCGGTAACAGCTGGCTTCGTTCTCAATCATGTGCATAAGCAAGAAGTTGAACGGACTTTTGAAAAATTGTGCCTCTGTTGCTTCAAGTACGATGTTAAACAGGGTGCATTTCTCGACACCAAAGGGTTCGGCGGTGTTCTTACCAACTTTGACGGAACAGCGAGACTTCTCCATAGTCATCCTGCATAAGCGGACGAGTTTGGCATGGATGCCAAGATGCGACATGGCTCTGTAAGTTCGTGCGATCCACTCGTACGTTTAATTTGGAACCATCTTTAAAATGTTTTAATAATATAGTACCTACACATATTTTTTTTTCTAAAGGGTTAATGTGTCATTAAAGTTACACTATTGACTCTACCTTCACCCTTTCAAGTTAAAAGAAAGATTGGCTCTAAAATATTACAATAAATGAAAAATAACATTCCCTTATATTGTCAAAATATTCAACTTATTCCAAATAACAGTTTTAACTTTCATCCCTGTTTTTTTCTTTTATTTTTGTTAATTTTGCGAAAATGAGTCAAATTCCTTCTTACGATGTAATTTTGAATTTCATTTCCTTTTCAACACACACACTCCATTATGCGGGTAGATACTCGAAATATAATGTAAAATGGAACCCCTTTTTGATTGGGATTAGGGAAGCAAACAATAAACAAATGAATTGAGAAACTCTTATCACTTTTTTTGTTTATTTGCGTTAAATATGTGGGATCGGGATCGGCAACGGGAACGAGATGTATGCGTGTATGTTGTATGATTCATATCTGAAATCCTTTTTTTTTCTTATTCTTTTCATTCATTCAATTTACCAGAGCAGTGTGTGTTTTTGTGGATACGAGTTGAAGAGGTCGTTTAGCTGATTCTTAATTATGTACTTTAAAGTGAGTATCCTGTTATGTATTTTGGCAAAACAATGAGTCTTTTGTTCGATTCTCCCCCATTTTTTTTTTTTTGATTTAGCTTTAAATGTCTTCTATTTAGAATAACACTTTGAAAATACAATTACATACTTCCTTTTGTTTTATTTCACACTACCGACTACCCTAATCGAAAAGGATTTAGAATGATTGATTTTTATAAATTTATTTATGTTCAGATGGAATCCGATTAGTTTGCAAATAAGCTTTTAAGCACATTGACATTGGGACTGATTGTTATTGTGAAATTTAGTTTTTTTTTTTAAGAACTGAACAGCCATGAGTTTCAATAAGTATTTTTCTTAATGTTCATGTGGAAGGTATGTGCACCGGGAACTTGTTTGTTTCTCAGGGAACAATAGTTCAATTTAATCTTTACCGATTAAATTAATGTCAGGTTAGTGATATGACAATTCCAAAATATACCTATAGAACCACCGATTTACCAAACGTTTTGTTTCTTTTAATTTTAATGGAGAAACTTAGTTACTTACTCAAGGTAGCGCTACAGTCCGGGGTGGACCAGGGCCTCAGCCAACAAGCTTCTTCCAGTCGGCTCGGTGTCTAGCTTGCTGTCTCCAGTTTCGCACGCCAAGTTGGTTGAGGTCCTCTTATACTTGCGGGCGCCAGCTGTCACTCTGTCCTCCTCTACTGCGCGGTCCTAGGGGGTTGGATTCAAAGACTTTTCGGGCCGGAGCATTGATGTCCATTCTTTTTAGGTGACCCAGTCTCCTCAGTGGTTGCTTTTTCACTTGTGTGTCTAGGTCAGTGTGACTGTACACCCCGTACAGTTTGTTGTTGTACCTTCTTTTCCATTCCCAGTCTATACAGACGGGATCAAAAATTACCCGCAGAATTTTCCTCTCAAAACAGTTTTAAGCGTTCTCATCCACCGTAAACAGTGTCCATGCCTCTGGACCATACATCAGGACCGGGATGAAAAGCGTCTTATACAGGGACACTTTAATTTCTCGAGATAGGGCTTTGCTCCTCATTTGCCTTCTAAGTCCAACGAAGCAGCGAGTGACAAGAGTTATTCTTCGTTTGATCTCGAGCTGGTATAGCGTTAGCTGAGTTGATAGCGGAGCCCCCGATGATCTAACGTGCAAATAAGTTGATCAGGTTGCTATTGACGGAAGGCACTCCTCTAGCATACTGGGCGTACGCACGTACAGTTCAGCCAACATTGACTCGGATCACTACCTAGTTGATGCAAAGCTGCGCGTGCGAATATCCATGAAGGCTATTAGGCGAACATCAATCCTGAGGAGGAAATTAAACGTTGGTAGACTGCAATCCGAAGAGACCGCGAAAGCCTATGCCGACCAAATATCCCTAGAGCTTGCAATGGACCCTAGTACACAAGAGATGAGCCCAAAAGACCACTGGCAGCAATGCCAACATGCCATCAAGGCTGCTGCAGAAGAGGTGCTAGGATTCTCACATCCGCCGCCAAAGAACCCCTGTTTTGACTCTGAATGTAGTCAGGCAAACAAAGCCAAAATCAAGGCGTATAGGTTGTTGCAGCAAAAGAAGACAAGGACCTCCTGTGAGCTCTACGTTGAAAAGAGAAGGGATGAGAACCGCTTATTCAGAGAAAAGAAAAATAACCATGAGCAGCGTGTAGTCGAGGAAATAGAGAGGTGTTTTAAAAGAAAACAGGTGCGGAGTTTCTACAAAAGAGTCAAAAAGAAAACAACAGGATTCACTAGTCGCCTTGGTGCCTGCAAGGATGAGGAAGGAAACACCACAGTGGAAACGCAGTCGATGTTGTAAAACTGGAGAGATCATTTTAACCAGCTGCTTAATGGAGATGATGACTGAAATTCCACCAGCGAGCGGCCACGTCAAGCAAATTTGGTTGATGATCTGGAGTAACACCCACCCGACCTAAGTGAGATCAAAATAGCCATCGCCAGGCTAAAATCGAACAAAGCAGCCGGTTCTGATGGTCTACAGTACCATCTGTCCGATCCACAAAAAAAGGCGACCGCAACTACAGAGGCATTAGCCTTTTAAACATCGCTCATAAAATCCTGTCTAGCGTATTATGTGAATGTCTGAAGCCATTTACTGATGAACTGATTGGCCCCTATCAGTGTGGTTTCAGGCCTGGAAAGTCTACCATCGACCAGATCTTCACACTACGCCAAATCCTGGAGAAGACCCAAGAATTTAATATCGATACACACCACCTATTCATCGATTTTAAAGCAGCTTATGACAGCGTTAATAGAGAAGAGCTGAACCGTGCCATGTCGAGTTTTGGTATCCCTGCCAAACTGATACGCCTTATCAGGATGACGTTGGAAAATACCCGGTGTTCCGTCCAAATTGGGAGAGTTTCAACCGACACCTTCGAAACCACCAGAGGACTTCGACAAGGTGACGCGCTTTCATGTAGCTGTTTTAATATTGTCCTTAAGAGAGTAGTGCGCAATACTCGGGCCAACACCAATGGCACTATCTTTCAAAGGTCCACTCAATATCTTGGATACGCGGATGACTTCGACACAATGGGAAGATCCAAGTGAGCAGTTACGGGTACCTTTTCAAGTATGGAGTCAGATGCGTACAAAATGGGTCTTGTGATCAATGAGGAGAAGGCGAAGTATATGCTGTCATCAAATAAAGTCGATTCCCACCGCAGACTTGGTCAGAACGTGACTATTGATAGATATAACTTCGAGGTGGTCAGAGAATTTGTCTACCTGTGTACCGCTGCAAACTCTGCAAATCAGTGCGGAAATCAAACGTACTTGCTAATCGCTGTTTCTTTGGGCTATAAATAAGCAATTGATGAATAAAAACCTATCGACAAATACCAAGGAGACGCTGTACGAAACCCTGATCATCCCGGTCTTGCTATATGGTGCAGAAGCATAAACCCCTTCCCAGGTTCTACGCACAATTTATGGTCCGGTTTGTGTCGTTAGGCAAAATAACATCTGGCGAAGACGATACAATCACGAATTGTACGAGATGTACAGCGACGTGTCTCTAGTCAAGAAAACACATATTCAGCGGTTAAGATGGCTAGAGCATGTAGAGCGAATGAACATCGACGCTCCATCCCGTAAGGTATTCAACGCTATGCTATGGGCTACGAGAAACAGAGGCAGACCCCATCACCGTTGGCGTTATTAAGTTGAGGGAGATTTAAGGCAAATTGGGATTCGAAACTGGAGGCAGCAAGCTAGAGATCGAGACTGATGGCGGAGTCTACTATTTGAGGCCAGGCGTACCCCGCGCTGTAGCGCCAACTAAAATAAGGTAAGTGAATATTTTTAATTGAACAAAATTGCACGAGAATACCTAAATTTTTATTAAAGTTTCGGTTGATTTCATGTTTATTTTTTTATAAGTAGTGTTTCATATAAGCAGTTCTAGAGCTGTGTAAATCGTTTTCAAATGATCGAATCGTTCAAGAATCGATCACCAAAATGATTCGATAATTTCAATCAATCGATCATTTTCATTACACTGAATTTACTACCGATTCAATTTTCATTTCAATTTCAATGGAATTAAATCTCTCTGATTTGAACGAATTCAACCGATTTTGATCGAATCCAAAACAATACAATTTGGATGGATTTAAAAAGCTCAAAAAAATATGAAATTTTCATAGTGTTTTACTGCTCTGGAAAAGGTGATTTTATGTCAATTGGTAGACATTTGGATCAGAATATACTTTTTATGTGAAAATAAAGTTTGGCCCCTATACGACAAGACATCAACTATTCAATTCCATTGAAGGATGGCTAGGATGTCGATGGATTAAAAAACCTCAAAAAATCTGAAATTTTTGATGAATTTTTAATGCTCTGGAAAAAGGTGATTTTTAGGCAATTGGGTGACATCTGAACCGAAATATACTTTTTCTGTCTAAATACAGTTTGTCCCCTATATGAATCGTTTATTATGAAAAGGGGTTAAGTCCACTTTATTAAATTTCTCAGGAGAAACAAAAAACTGTCTAATAATGTTTGTATACAATTCTCACTATTTTAGTTTTAGTGTGTTGAAAGTATCCTATGAGAGACACAGTTTATGTTCACTTCAATTATATTTATTAATATTATCATAGAAATATTACTAATTTTTTGTAGTGGACTTATCCCCTTTTCAAAATTCATGAGTATTTCTTACAAGAATACGTCTCGTAAGTTGATATTTTTTAGGTTATTACTGACTTTTATCTATTTTTGTATATAATTATGTAATATTAAACTGGTTTGCAACTTTTTTAAGTCTTATTCCTCATCAGTTCTTTATTTGGGACAGTTCTGAATTATGTTATAAAAATCAATCAATTACTTAAAAACTAAATTTTATTTAACGCTTTTTTAAGTCAAATAATCAAACATCCATTAAAAATATTCACAAACAACGATTTTTGTAAAACAGGCCAACTCTAAGGGTTGAGTGTACCTAATCTTTAATTAGTTTATTTTGAAAAGGGTATAAGTCCAGGGACTTACCACCTTATTAAAAATAAATATTTTTATAACTCTTAAAGGAATAAGTGGACATGAGTAAAGCTTAGTGGAAGTGTGGAGAACACAAAGGCTTACACCAAACCACAAATAACTCAATTTGTCAAAAAAGTGGACTTACCCCCTTTTCAAAATAACCGATTCATATATGAAGCCATCAACTGTCAAATTCCATTGACGGATGGCTACGATGTCAACGGAATTTTTACTGCTCCGGAAAGATATGATTTTAGGCCAATTGGGTGACATTTTGATCGAAATACACATTTTCTGTCAAAATATAGTTCATCCCCTATCTGTCAAGGAATCAACTGTCAAATCCCACTGAAAGATGGCTACGATGTCGATGGATTAAAAAACATCTAAAAAATCGCATGATTTTGAAGAGAAAATCGAGATTCATTCAAATGATTGAGATTGGGATGGAAAATCGATCGATTGAAATGAAAATTTGTGAATTCAATCATCAATACTTTTCCATTATCGGATCAAAAAAATCGAATCGTTCCTGATTGACACAGCCCAACGCAGTTCTAAAATGTATGGTGCGCAGCAAAACCGAACTCAGCCATACTGTTCGATACTCATTTGTCAACAGTGAATATAAAAACTGATTAATGTCAATTTCTATACACAAATATACAAATATTATTTACAACTTATGTGTTTTCCATTCTTATCGATACACCCTATAATTCAGAAACAAAAAAAAAAAAGAAAAGAAAAATACTCACAAACATGAGAGCCAAACCTAAGAAGAATAAATCATAAATTATAAATTCAAAATGCGACACTTTCTGATGCCCATATACCTACGAGCAACATTTATTTAACAGATAACCATGCAAATATGATGATTTATGCATTTTTATGAAAATGAATTTCCGCCTCAATGCGAAATCAAAATGAAAAAGTAAAAAGAAGCCCAAGAACTGAAACGTGATCAATTTAAAGAATGACTAGACTTCGTTGGCGATCAAGAGCTTCTTCGCGCTTCAATAGCGTTTTGTGTGCTGTTTGTGCGGAGAGTTACAACATAGTTCTTTCTATGATTTTATATATCAAAGAATTTATTTAATGTATTTAAACATCAATGATGCGTATAGAAAAATTAAGATAGACCCTTTTAAAGCTACTTTTAATTCTTGTTGTATAATTATTATGTAATAATATTGTCGATCATTAAGAAAATAATGTCATTGGCTTTATTTTTTCTTCTATAAACAACTTTTCTTTTCTGGCTTCACTGGTTCTGTAAGTATTCAAGTTTGAATTGCAGCCACAAAAGTAGCAAAAGAGTTGAAGAACATGTTAATGTCTGTAAGACTGTGTAGAACATATTTTTGAAGGTTCAAAGTTGTTAATAGACTGTATCTCCTTTTATCCAATAGCCTACATATACATGTGTACATTGCTGACTCTATGCCTTATAAGTTATAACCACAAAATTACGTACATGTTAGATAAGAAAATAAGCTTGTTGGTTGAGGCCCTGGTCCACTCTGGACTGTGACGCCAGGCGCCACCTTAAGTTAGTAAGATAAGAAAATATAACAGAGGAACTGTATGTTTTTTTGAGAACTTCAAACATATAACTACTTAAATTTAATGACGAATGGTTCTTAGTACGTGTACGATCATGAATATAGAGATTTTCCTTGATAGACGGATTTCAATGAGGAGAGCGAAGTTTGAAACCAGATAGAATAATTGACAATTCAGTTTTAACTTCATTGGTTTTTTGCGTTATCAGTTATTGCTGGCCTTTGGTGGGCGTATCAACTTCAGGTTCTTTGCTTATAAGACTTCTGTGAAAACATGTGTTAAGATCGGAGTTCTAAAGTACTTAAGTAAAGAAACCTGGAAAGTCAAGTCTAAAATTTCGAGGAAACTGCAGGCTTTTGTGTATCGCTGTCTACGCCACACCCTAAAGATTCGCTGCCCACAAATTATATCAAATGATAAATTGTGGTGCAGGTAAAGGCAAGACAGGCTGTACGTCGACATAAGAAAGCGCAAATGATAATGAATTGGACACTGAGAAAATCGAATGATGATATTGCGAAACAGTAATTTGAATGGAATCCTCAGAGTACACATTCGGGGGCGGCCGGCGCGACGGCGGGTTGGAAGACCAAGAACAACATGGAAATCAACTGTCTTAGCAGAAGCAGTATCCCAGAGAAAGACGTGTCTACAGTTAAAATACCTTGCTGCAGATCGTAAAGGATGGAGACGTTTTGTTGACGCCTTATGTCCCAACCGGGGTTACAGGACACGATGATGATGATAAGTACATACATTTGTTAGTACCCAGAACCTTGTACTTGAACTTGTCAAAGATAAGTACAATATACTTGGCACTTGAAAAATACCAAGTACAAGTACTTTTTCAAGTTCTTTGTTTTAAGAAGATCTTTTGGGTACCTACTGTAATACTGGCCAGTAGATTTTCAAGTACTTTTTAAGTAAAACTACTAGAAAATGGACTTTTGCTTGAAAAGTACTTGCAACTACTTCTACTTGAAAATGAACTCGTACTTGAAAATGTATTGGATCTTGGACTTGAAAATGTACTTGGAACAAAGTACTTGAAAAAACATTGAACTTGTTTTTATCAAGTATAAGTACAAATTCAATGAACTTGATTGATACTAGTTCTTAAAAGTTTGAAGGTCTGGTTGAGATGCTGATTCACTTCCAGTTCATTTTCAAGTAAGAGTTGAACTAATTTAAAAGCCTTTAGCTTGCCTTTTAAGTCAGATGAAAGTTTCTTCCAAAGATTTGTTAGGTTAGGTCAATTGGGGTGATAATCGGGGTACATCATAACACCTCACTGGATCCCTCATGCTCCCTAGGATGTGGGCAATGTTTGAATAAAAAGGGCAAGAAGAAGTGTTAGTGGAAGTCTTGGATATTGGGTGCTTGCTTCCCTGATGAAACAACTTGAATTCTGAATGAATTTTTTAGTATTTCTACATAAGTGACAACACAATAAAACTTAAACCAGAACGTCGAAAAAGTATACGCCAAAGACAGCGCAGGGATATAAGTCCCCGGGACATAGGTCCCGAATTTTTTTTTCAAAACTTATTTCCCACTTTACTGGGTCATAAGCCCCGAATTAAATTCGGGAGTTATGTCCCATCCTACAGAGACATAAGTCCTGAATTTTTTAGTTTAATGGAATGAAACAAAAACAATTTTATGGCGCAGGGACATGATAGGGCCCAGGGACATAACTCCCAATTTTTGATTTTGGGGCTTATGTCCCACTTGAGTGGGTCATAATGCAAAAGAGACTTTGTATTCACCCAACCACACACCCACCCCAAATCGTAAAGTGTGCCCAAGCAGGGGGTTTCAAGGGGGCAGCATGCCCTCCGATATAAACGTTACTGTTTATTCGCCGTTATGCTGGGTACCAGTACTGTATTTATGTAAGGCAAGGCAAGTGTGAATAAGATCATTGATAGCACCCAGCATTACGGCGAATAAACAGTGAGGATTGTATTGGGGGCCATGTTGCCCCCCTGCAAACCCCCTGCTTGGGCACACTATAGGACTTGGGGTGGGTGCGAGGTGGGTGTATGCAGTTTCTTTTGCATTTAAAGCTTGTAACTGTACTTTGCATTGGATTAGGTACTACCGAACAAAATAAATCGAGAGAACAATACCGGTTCTACCATCTCATCAGCTATGGTCGCTTAAAAGTGTCTCTGCAGGTACATATGCAAAAATAAAAAAAATTTACGTGGGACATACATAATTCCCGAAATGTTTTTCGAGACTTATGTCTCAGTAGGTGGGACATATCCTAGTAAAGTGGGACATAAGTCCCAAAATTATGTCCCTGCGCCGCGGAGGACCGCTTTTCCAGTGCAATAAGTGTCATAAAGGAAATGAGATGAACCCTCTTTCACCTATGCGTCCTGACACTCTCTGTATATGTCAAATGTTCTGATATTCATTATGATAATGTGGGATCCCAACAAGATTCCACCAGAGAGGCAATTGAGGCCTGCTTAGTTTAGGTAAGTACTAATTTTTTTTTTTTTTGAAACCCGACAATTATGAATTGTTGAAAATCTGTTCTTCTCTTCTTTTTTTTCCAGTGGTATAATAACCCAGGTTACTGTTTGGCTGGTGACGTGAAATAAGGCTGAATTAAATAAATACAAAATTAGCGCTTTTTTCGTTTTCAATGTAGAAATTTTTTCGATTTCATGTTTTTTTTAAGTTAGTTACTTTCGACTAACACAACTGTGGATATTGTTGACATACCCTAAGCGGAGCAATGGAGTTGCGTGAGAGGGACAGAGAACTCAAAGAGGGAGTTAAAATCCTTAGAATCCAGGAAACGGACTAGGGAGGTTAATTTATCTACTGCTGTTGATATTGGCGCTTGTCTGTCAAGTGAAGATAACCTAGCCGATTACAAGAGTTGTGCGAGCGTGATAGAGTACTGAAAGACGGAGTAAAAACTCTAGAAACCGCGAGAGGCGGTATTGTTGACCAGGAAAACTGTTAACGTAAACACCTGTTTGGCAACTTTACATATAAAATTAGTTTATTGTATAACAATAGTCTATTAGTTATCAATGCAAATTTTGGTAGGAAAACATTTAACTTTATTTCCAAAAAAAAATGTGGCATTATTTCGATTTTGAAATGGAAATAAAGCCAGTTTGGCCTTATTTCCATTTTCAGAGTGAAATTAGACCAAATTTGAGAGTTTCTTATATATCATCTGTCAACCCGATTGAACACATAGTTATCGACACAAGACATCTCGAGTATTAAAGATTTCCGAACAATTCAAAGGGTCACAATGACTCGGACCACTAAAAAGTTGCGGCCAAAGTTGAATTTATCCCGACTTAATTAGGAAACGTTATTAGGAAGCTCGATATCGGACGACTACAATCGCAAGAAATTACCAGGTCTTTTTCTAATCGAGTCTCTAATAAGCTTCTGAGAAGCCCTTTGTCACCAGCATCGTGCATTGAAAACCTGTAGCAGAGTTGTAAAGAATACAATATAAATACCACCCCAGACATGCTGGGTTTTATAAGGCACCCACAACGAAACTTGGTTTGACACTGAGTGCCGATAACCACATGCAGCTAAAAAGAGGCATACAAAGCAGCGCTGGCTGCCTAGAGCTGCACGAACCTTACAGTGTCCGAACGGAAGCCCGCAAGGACTATCAAGGGTTGTTAAGGTTATACAAACGAAAATTCATAAATATTTAAATTCAGAGATAGCAGACGTCAAAAAATCACTGCCTGAACTAGCAAACGTCACTAACTTCCTTAAACCTAGGCTCCCACTGTCACTCCTGGAACCGAAATGGAGTTTCATCATGTAAACTCGCTTGGTCATCGTACTATTCTCACTATGGCGGGATCTGTTTTTCTTGTATTTGTTCACATTCCCTTATCAAACTCTCTCAAACTGGGTGCGAATTATAGTTCAATGGTTGGAAGAAGATTGCTGGTTGAGGCTCTGGTCCAAACTGAACGGCCGGACTGTAGCATTTTTAATAGAAACATAAATAAATGAAAAAGGAAACAAATGAATTTTAATTTATTTAACATTCAGTTGGGAGTTGGGACAACTGTCGACGCAAACACACTCCGAATCTGAATCTCAAATTTTACTCATCGGATTGGGTACGATATGTCGACTTTGAAAATATCGACTCCATAAGATCGACTTTTAAAATCTCGACAGAAAAATTCTCGACTGGTGAAAATACCGACAGATCAAAATATAGACACAAATTTGCCTGACTTTTTAAAATGTCGATTTTTCAAAATGTCGATTCTCAAAATGTCGACAGTGATCGAGATTTTATGAATCGAGATTTCAACAGTCGACATTTTAAAAGTCGACATTTTGAAAGTCGACATTTTGATCAGATCATAGTTTAGGGAATGATGTTTACAAGCGCGCGCTTGTAAACATCATTCCCTAAACTATGATCTGATCATTATTATCTCATATCGTATTATCATGGTTCAATAAATCGCATTTTTTGTAATTTAATTTTTGTTGCCTATATATTTAAACGTCTTAATTGCCTTTTATTCAGGGTCTGTAACGTTTTTTAATTGTAATACAATAGTAAAACATCCAGAAAATGAGGCAGTTAAAAGTTCGAAATACTAGGTATAATGTAGGTAGGCAACAAAAATGCGTTCTATTGAACTTTCTTGAAGCTAAACAAAAGGTAATATAAAATTCATAACTACCTAAATAAGTTAATTATTATAAGAATCAAATAAGAACTTGTATCTTAAACATAGTCTTAAATTTTCCACAGCATCAAAAAACTGTTAAGTTCCTGTTAAAAAATCAGACAAGAATTTATGATTCTTGAGTTTATAGTTACCTATTCCGTGCAAACATTTAAGGCAGAGCGTTGTTCTTTGGGTTACTTTCAAATAACCGACAGACAAAATATCGACAAGTCAAAATGTCGACTGGTTAAAATGTCGATTTATATTTTATATCGACTTTTCTGTATGGGAAAAATTCCGACAAGTCGATATTTTTCTCGACTTCTATCAGGACAGTCGACTTTTTGTCAAATCGACATTTCAAACTGTCGACATTTTAATAAGTCGGTAAAAACAAAGTCGGTATTTTAACTTTCAAAAAAGTCGATAAAAGTCGACATTTTAACTAGTCGACATTTTTTTTGTCGGTCATTCGTACGTAACCCTTACTCATCCTGTACTTATTATTAATCTTCATTCAAAAAAATGTATTGCAGTCAATTTATATATTTTTTTGAATTAATTATTATAAAAATACACATTATCATTTATGTATGCACATAACGTGTTAAATATTAAAATATGTTTTGATTATTTAACAATGAAAATTTAAATAAATTGAATGAATTGACACATTCATCATTGGAATTATTTGTTCATATCAATTGTCTTTAAAATGCTTTGGGAAATAGCCGAGAAAGTTTAAGTATTCAAAGCACGAAAATATTATTAATTTTGTTTCTCGCACTGCACTGAAAAATTATAGAAAATTCAGTTATGAATGACAATGAAGTGTTATTTTTATTGTTTTTATCTGAAAAAGGCATGTATATCCTCAATTGAAAGGCGCCAATTAAACTGCAAAAGAATTACAGTTTTTAATAAAGCGCACTGATTAACATCTTTAAATATTGCGAAACAACAAGTGACAAATCAGAAAAGGAAAGAATGACATCATGTGTATGTCTTTGCAAATATAATAAATATATTTAGCAAAAGTCACCTTAAGAGTTTGGCTTGTGCTAGATTATTATTTGTTGGTCTGAAAAAAAAGTGTATACTGAATTTACTTGACAGATAGGGAACAAACTATATAAAAGAAATAAAATATCAACGAACACATCCTTAAACTGAACTCAGATCTTTGGTTCTATCGCCCGTGTGCGTTTTTCGTTGTTGCCCGTACGCGGGATAACGAAGGTGTAAATGATAACACCGGACACGAACAACAAAAAATTCAAAACCCTTTTGATTTTTCGATGAACTTTGTCCGTTAATTGTGGAACAACGTTCACTGAATGAAGAAACATAGGTGTAAATGCAGCTTTAAATAAATCAAAGCCTGGCAACCTTCACGTCATTCAAGACATTCCAAAACTTTATGTGTACTGTTTTATGACTTCTATGATGAGTACCCATTTTACAGACTACATGGTCGTCTTGACAATCATTTTACTTCAAAAGTACTTTTTTTCGATTTATCGTTGAGAGAAAATGAATTGTTGAATCAGTCATTGTTTATAACACTCTTTAAAGAAGTTTAGTGGAAACGCAGTGATGACGCAGAGTCGACAAAAACAAAATAGCACAAAGTCAAGATCACGCAAGTCTGTGTGGGTTGGGGTTGATGTCTCACAAATCAAAATCCCCAAAGTCGAAATCCCACGCGTTAATACCCCCCGTTCTTCAAAATCCCAAAAATCAAAATACCACCAATCAATATTCCACCATATCAACCGCAATGTATTCCAGTCAGGAAACCGAATCCCGTGCGTTTTTTCGGGAAGACCTTTTTTTATGACTGGAATTCATTCCTTACACATTAAGGATAAAATTTAGCTACGAGGTCATTTTTATATTTTTGTTGCAAAAGTAAATTAAGAAAAACTCGTAAGTCTTAAAAGAAAGGTTTTGAGTAGACGCATCTTCGGGTAGAATTTCAGTGTTGCTACTTTTCGGGAACATACTTTTTCTTTATATCAACGGGTGGGTCTAATTTGTAATTTGTTAAAGATGAAACAAGTTGTGGAAACGCCTCTAGATGCTAAACGTGTTGCGAAATATGAATTGATATTTGAAAAATAGGTGTTGAGAAGACGCACCTTCGGTTAAAATTTCAATATTGCCACTTTTCAGGGACATACTTTTTCTTATGTCAAAATGTGGGACTTTTTAGTTTATAACGCGAAAAAACTCGCGGAAACGTCTCCGGACGTCAAACGTGTCTTGAAAAAATAACGGTTGATGTATTAAAAGATAAGTGTTAAGTAGACGCACTTCCGGATAAAACTTCAGTGTTGCCACTTTTCGGGAACATACTTCTTTTATGTCAAAGGTTGGGCTTCCACATTTTTGGTAGTTTTTAAAAAAATTGAACATGAAAAAAGTTGTGGAAACCCTTAGAGATGCCAAACGCGTATTGGTAAAATAACGGTTGACATCTTAAAGGATAGGTGTTAACTAGAAGCACCATCGGTAAAAATGCCACTGTTGCCACTTCTTTAGAACATACTTTTTTGAGGTCAAAGGGTGGGATTTTCACTTTTTTGGTAACTTTTAATATCTTGAACACCAAAAAACTTGTAACTTTATTTCCCAACATTCCTTAGGCATCTGGAGGCATTTCCGCAACTTTTCTCACCTTATATATAATAAAAACTACTAAAAAAGTGGAAGTCCCACGCTTTGACAAAAGTACGTATGAAAAGTGGCAACACTGATTCTTTTTTCCAAAAATGGCACCCTGTGGAAAATGGTAAATTAAATAAAAACGTAAATTACTTGGAAAATTTCCATGATCAAAATAATGATTTATGTCTTAAAAGAAAGGTTTTAAGTAGAGACACCTTTGGGTAAAATTTCAGTGTTGCCACTTTTTGGGAACATACTTTTTATGTCAACGGGTGGAACCTCCACTTTTTAATCATTTTTATTTTTTAAAATATAAACAAAGTTGTGGAAACGCAGATGCCAAACGCTTATTAAAAAGTAACGGTACAGATTGGGCGACATTTCAAAATGGCGTCCAAGCGATAGGATTACAAAAGTGACTCCCACGTAAAATTTCATTCTTAATGTGTAAGGAATGAGTTCCAGTCATAAAAAAAGTCCCCGCCAAAAAAACGCACGGGATTCGGTTTCCTGCTCGGACTAAATGCGACAGCGCTAATAAATTCTCACTCATTGAATTTCATTGGTTAATGGGGATGGGATTGGTTGAACGAGTGACTAGACTGACGGTGCGGCACTGACGAGGTGAGGATGACGACGACCACGACCACTATGGCAATAATAACGATTTCTAGACGTGATCTCACCGAGGGTGTTTACACGTGGTTTTTTCCGTGTTTTGCCATGATAGGCGTCTCACCGTGGCTGTTTACACGTGGCATTTTCATTTGAGGCCATGCTGCTTGTCTCCTTGGCTATTGTATTATTTTGTTAAGGGTTTATGTATTTGAAAAATTAGCTAAGGGCCAGTTTTTCAGTTCAGGATTAGCTTTGAGTTAAATCAGGGTCAGCTAATAATGAAAATATATTAACCCCGAGATAGCTCAGTAACAGTTTTTCAGTTACGGATTAACTTTATCTTTCAGATGTCATCGATATGCGACACTTTGGATATCAGCCTTCTACATCTTTCACGCATCCAAATAGAGATGGCGCCACAACGGAATTGCATTGTGAATAACTTTCATTATCAAAATCGATGGTGCCACAACTGAAAAATCCCGAGACTATGATAATCTCGCACTGACGAATTCAAGGGTTATTTATCCTTTAAATAACCCTTGAATTCGTCAGTGCGAGTCAACAGGTTTCTTGAACGATAGTACCTTATGTGGATATATGGATTTGTATCCTCTTTTTACGGTCTTATCTAATGCTCACGCAACTCTGTTGCACCGCTTAAGATATGGCAGGTGTATAGTGGGGTCGAACCTGAGAATTTTTGAAAACCACTCTAAGTGGTATCATTTTATATGTATTTTCACACGCTAAATCTAAACCACATGTGAAACCAACGCGAGACGAGAGCGAGAAAAACACGACACAAAACCACGTATAAACGGACACGGCGATACCCTAGCAAGACGAACACAATGATCGCGACACTGAAACCCACGTGTGGACGACCAGACGACCACGGTGAGGCTCCAGCGAGATGATGCCGAGACTACATGATCTACAAGAGCTTCAAATTTTTGAATAGAAAATGCTAAGGATTTTCATCGGACGTCACTAAGACCACCGATCGGCAGCGTCAGAAACACTACAGGAAGTCAGGAACGACCAAATCTTATTTTGAGCAAATATAATTCCGCTTGGGCTAATACATACCACTTTCGGTAAAAAAGAAAGAAGCTAGAGGAAAACTTCACCAACCATCCGATATTGCCAATTAGAAGGATGCCATAACTCAACCACGACTTGACTCAACTCCATCTGTGAAGAATGTTGATTCCTTTCAAATAGTAAGGCCAATTTTTAAATCATGTTTTTTTAACAGAATGCAATTTTCTTTTTTTTCTTTAAGAGAACAACTTGAAGCCTTCACTCAATCCACATTAAAGAACATATTTTTTTTCATCTCTTTCTCTAAACTTGCTATTCAGCTTATGTTGCACACTTGTTCGGCAAATGTTTTCAAATGAAATATGTAAGTACACCACATAGCAAAACTATTCTACAATTGAATTGAAAAATACGGAAGAGAGAAATAACTTTTCAATTCCTCAACAACATTATTTATTTTCATTTCACAAACGGAAATTAAAAAAGCAAAATGTCTGCTGCTATATAGAGCTGTTTTTATGCGATGCGTCCCCCCAGCAGCATAACAGCAGCAGCGTGGCATATGGAACTTTTATAATATGTGGAAGGGAAACCGAAACCGAATTTACTCATTTGGAAAGATATGTGGAAATGAAATGATATCATTTTTCTATCACCATTTTATGTACATAATGATGAATGTGAGCAACAGTACTTTTGATCTGTCCTGCACTCGCTGCGCTGCTGGTTGGTTGTTTTGTATCAATTTCGGAAAGCGTGAGTGAGTGGTGCCTGGTGATATCTTGTTTTTTTTATTGAATATTCTCATGATATGTTTCGGATAAAAAAAAAACAGACAACAGCACCGTGTAATTTTTTTGAACAATTAGTTCATGATGTTACACAGTGACAGTGGGTCAAAATGTCAATTGAAATAAAGTAGGTACTAATAGTAATACGAGTCCAGTATAAATTTAGGGTGCGAGGCCAATTTAATGTATGTAGCTCAATGGTGTGGTGTCCGTCGCACGTTTAGAAATATTAACCCCATAAGTTTGCACAAAAAAGGGATTTTTTGATTTAAATTCTTCTTCCAACAACTGTTACAAGATGTTCCAGGGGAAACAATGCTGAGTTGCGAAAATCCAAGAGGACATTTTAAAGAAGATGTAGCATGTAGCTAGAGTAAACTTATATAAAAAAGAAATAGTGCCTCCCTCTAGTTTCAACAACCCAATAACTTTTCCCTTCATGTTGTTTTTAAGTTTCGAAAAATGAAATAAACCAGTGGATAGTATAGAGCGGGAGGCGGCAATACAAAATCCCCACCCATCGAGGTAAAGAAAAATTTGGTTATATTGCATTAGGTTGCCACTAGGTGATACAGAAAAACTTGGTCGTCCACCCTGTATCCTGGTCAGACCGGCTGGCCGACCAAAAGAAGTGGTCATATTTTAGGGGTGCTACCACCCATCGAGGTAAAGAAAATTTTACTTACATAGCGTTTTGTCTTTGTTAGGTGATATAAAATAGCTTGGTCGTCCAGCCCATACCCTGGTCAGATCGGCTGGCCGACCAAAAGAAGTGGTCACTTTTTAGGGGTGCTACCACCCATCGATTAAAGGATGAAACCTACATCAAATTAAAGGGGCAACTTTCACCTATCAGAATTTCAAGGTCGTCCGGGGCATAGCTTGGTCACTTTCTCTGGCCGACCAGATTTATGCATTTATCTAAGATTATGCTTAACGGCCATATAATGAAATGATGTCCTAACAATAACCTTTTCAAAAATGTAATGACAATTGTGTTGAGCATATGGGCCAATTTGCTCATTCTCCTTTCATGATGCTATGTGAAAATTTGGTGTTTCAGAACTCTTTCTTATTAAATTAAAATGGCTATAACTTTCGACTCAAGACTGCTTGTGGTAAGTTTTATATCTTTTAAGAAACTGAAAAAATAGGGCAAGTTTTTAAAGGACCTAGCAAATATTACGTAATGGAATTGTTGTTTATCATTCAACTCAAAAAATATAAGTTAAAAATTAGCTTTGATCATAATTGCAGTTTATTTAGGTATTTCTACTAACTGGTTAGGATTTAGTATGGACAAGTTATGGAATTCTGACAGGTCATGGCCTGGTCTTTCACCAATTAAAGTTTGAAGCATTAGGTTTGGACATTCAGTATATAATTAATGTGTACAAGTGAGTATCGCATAATCTTAGATAAATGCATAAATCTCGTCGGCCAGAGAAAGTGACCAAGCTATGCCCCGGACGACCTTGAAATTCTGATAGGTGAAAGTTGCCCCTTTAATTTGATGTAGGTTTCATCCTTTAATCGATGGGTGGTAGCACCCCTAAAAAGTGACCACTTCTTTTGGTCGGCCAGCCGATCTGACCAGGGTATGGGCTGGACGACCAAGCTTTTTTATATCACCTAACAAAGACAAAACGCTATGTAAGTAAAATTTTCTTTACCTCGATGGGTGGTAGCACCCCTAAAATATGACCACTTCTTTTGGTCGGCCAGCCGGTCTGACCAGGATACAGGGTGGACGACCAAGTTTTTCTATATCACCTAGTGGCAACCTAATGCAATATAACCAAATTTTTCTTTACCTCGATGGGTGGGAATTTTGTATTGCCGCCTCCCGGTCTAGTACTTTAGTGTTTGAAAAGTGTATTAAAGTTAGAAATTTCTTTTTATCATTTTCATTTCATTTAAAATTTATTTTTGACTTGGTGGATCAAACTATCAACAAGCTATAGCTTTTCAGTAGCCATAGCTCTGCTATGTTTCCCAGTTTTTTTAAATGTGACATCTTGGTAATCGATATGAAAATTTTGTTGGGAGTAATTTCTTGAAAGCCGATCTCCACAACAAATTCCTTCCTGTTACACAATGGTCAATTTAATTTGTGTATCTTTTCAAGGGGTGAATTTAGAAGGCTGACATTTTGACAGATGATAGAAATAATTAATCTGAAAAAATTGAAATTGAAGAGCCTGATTAATCGATTCTTTTTTTCAGTCGTTTCATAAAAAAACGGAAAAAAGTCTAAATATGATTTTGAGGTTCAAAAAATTTTATTGGAAAAAAGACCAATAATTAAAAGTATTTTTTAATCAATTCTTATTTAATTTAAAGCTTATAATAAGCATCAAATCATGAACGTCAAAGTTCAACCGGAAGAAGTCTTAAAATTTTTATATGTGCTTTCGTCACCTCATTCTCCCTACATTTCTACACCCCTCACCTAATATGTATGTCGAAAAGATGAAACACGAAACTTGTGTTGTCAGTCTCCAAAGAAAAGCGTTGGGCGGAAATAGAGGAATTATTGGAATACTTAAGCTACGATTAGACGGCCAAAGCCAATGGTGAACGCGTTAACTTTCTGAAATCTGATGTCAAATTCTGTACCAAAGTTATCTTCAACGTCAACGCAGAATATTGTCTATGCGTTGACATTCTCGTTGACAAGAATTTTAGGGGAAATACGTTAATTATTTTCGTTTGACGTTTGATCACTGTGTCAACGCATTTGGGACACATCTCTCGGTTCTACTTATTTGTCAAATCAAAAACGTCAAAATTCAACCGGAAAGTCTTAAAATTTTCACGCGCTTTCGTCACTTCATTCTCTCTACATTTCAACACCCCTCACGTTATGTGTCAAAAAGATGAAAGACGAAACGACGGAAAAAAAAAAAAAATCGTGACATCAGGCTCCAAAGAGAAGCATTGAGCGGAGATAACGGAAATATTGGAATGCTTAAGCTAAGATTAGACGGTCAACGCAAGTGGTCAACGCCTTGACTCTGAACTCTGATGTCAAATTCTGCACTAAAGTTGTCTTGTCGTATGATCATCAACGCAGAATACTATCCATGCGTTGACGGCTGCGTTGACACTTTCGTTGACAGGAATTTTAGGGTCAATGCATTGATTATTTTCATATGACGTGTAATCACTGTGTCAACGCATTTGGGACACGTTGACAGCCTGTTCACCAATGCGTAGACTATATCCTTAAGTTAACACAACTGAATTTTCTGCCATGTTAACGTAGTGTGTGTTGACCTTCAACTCAATCCCAAAATTTTGGATTTTTTTATCCATCGAGAACGTTGTCAGTCTTTAGTAGAGTTTCACAGTTTATAGCTTGACGGAGTGGTATCGTACGTATTTAATTAGCCTGCTTTGAATTTCATCTCAATCTCAAAAATTTCGGATTTTATTTTGGGATTATGAACCTTCAATGGAGTTTGACAGTTCATAGCTTGACAGATAGGCAACTTACCATATTCTTTTACTCTGGCTGATGGGTAATAGCTTTTAAGTTTAGCAAATTGTGTCAGCAATGTAAAGATAACAGACAGCACACCTACGATTAACACCGCCATTAGTTCTGTCATTAAACTGACAAAATAATTGACAAAATATAATAAACTATTAATGACATACATTTACACGAAGGCAAAATATTGGTGCTCTCATTTTCTGTCATTGTTACACTGGCAAGCAAGAGCCGGTTCATTCTCTATTGCGTATTATCATGATTTTTAAAATGCCACCGTTGTTTATTTACAGATGGCTCTTTCATTTATTTAATGGCAAATTTAGTGACAAATATTAACCCTGTTGGTGCGGACCAGTACAATTTTTCAACTGTGGAACGAGTTCGCACTAAATCTGGCGGTTTCAAACTGTTTGAAAGTTGGCAAGGAACAAACCTATTTAAGCCATTTGTATACATGATTATGTCATTAATGACAATGGTAGTGCGTCATAGCACTCTAGCCAATGTCGGGTGAGCGTCAACGTGAAAAATGATTGATTTTTGCTCTTTTCAACTCCGCGTCAATGTTAGTAGACTTCGGATGTGGTCAAGTAGTTTGTCAACGTTTTACGTGTCAGCACGATGACACCAAAGGGTACAAATCGCGTTAACACAGATAACACGTCAATGCATTTTGGGGACAACATTGAGCTAGTAGCGTCATTCGTGTGATCGTCAACGATTCATGCGTTGACACGGTCTACGTTGACGATGATTTTGAGACATTAAAAAGTCAATGCGTTGGTGGTCTAATAGTAGCTTTACACATACAATCAAATTTCTCTGCATTCATGAATGACTTTGAATTTTTCCGCATGTCAATAAAACGACGAAAAAGTTTTTCAAAACTATTTTCGTTGAATTTTAAGTTCAAAGTCTCATCTGACTCTTTTTGGGAAATTTAGACCGGTGGTTAATTTGAG
Source organism: Dasysyrphus tricinctus (assembly GCA_963921185.1). Taxonomy (NCBI): domain Eukaryota; kingdom Metazoa; phylum Arthropoda; class Insecta; order Diptera; family Syrphidae; genus Dasysyrphus; species Dasysyrphus tricinctus. The sequence goes on from OY992531.1 coordinate 102,722,603, forward strand.
GAGTTACGGCCTACGAACTGCAGGCCTTAGTAGGACTGTATTTATAATGGATGATTTGCAATTAAGGGGTTATATCTGCTGTAGGCCCATATCGCCTGTTTGATACTAAATAGATCGAATCAAAGAGTAATTATGATCTTATCATATTGGGGCTATCGTGGATAAAATTTCCCACGGAATATTTCCCGTCGTCGAAAACTGGGAAGTAAAATATTGGCATCGAATATTCCATGGCCACTTTGATTTTGATCGATCAATAGCCCCCATTATGCGGCGCTTTTTGATATGGTTGACCAAACTTTTACTGGGACCAATACGCCAAAAGTGTTAATACAAAAACACTAAAATTACAATAAATTCAACATTCTGCGAGATGTCATCGCGAATCGCATGGAGAAAAAACCTCCATGGAGACGATCCGAGACCGGAAAGAATTTTGTAACTGACAAGAAACCTCACGAAAGTTTGCAGAAACAAACAGCTCTAAGAGGACTATCGGCCAACAGTTAGGGGAGAATACCTTTCGTGTCAGTTAAAAATGTAGTCAAAGCAATAAAAGGCGCTAATAGGAAGTCAGCATTACGAGTTACCTTCATAGCATGTAAGAAGCCACCAAGATAAAATAAGCCATGCTGCCTCAGGACTAAGGAATGGTACATCCGGTTTCTTGCTGATGAAATATCTCCACAAGAAACCAGGAAAGAGGCAGAACGGTAGAAGACAGATGCAAATAATAATTGACCGCCTCGAACAAGGTAAGAGGAAAATCCACCATATACTCCTCCCCGAAGGCAAAAGCCAAAAACCCCGTATGACCCTCAACAATTATAGTAGGGGGCGAACAAAAACACTCATATTCGAGTGGATTGCGGTTCTGCCATGGGGAATACCTTCAGGTTACTCCGAGTTCCAACGAATTGTCTCTACTGGAAGAAGCCATTATTGAGGAAGTTTCCCTAGATAGAGGCACAAGCTTGAATCCAACGGCTTGCATTTAAGAGCTGAGCTTCTTTAAGTTGATTGTGCTGGCCAAGACGCACCGGATTGGCTAAAAGAAAATGCCTCAAAATTGAGCACTTGGAAGGACATCGAATTTATGGCAATCAAGAGTATTGAGATCCCGAAAAAGAACACGCTGTTCTTACCATAAGGTTCAGAGAAAGATGACATGAAGTGACAGTTGCTAGTCATCGGCATCGATGTTCAGTCAGCAAAAACATACCCCAAGTTTATAAATGTAGTTATGCTGCAACACTGCCAAAACAACACTGAAAACGGTATATATCATTGTCAGAATGAATGCAATATGGATTTTGCAGTCTTGCGGCATTTTTGCATTCATGAACTCGACCTATATAGTGAATGCAGATCACCAACTTCACTATGAGTTCGAAGATATATCTGCCACACGCTTCTTAAAACTCAACAACCACCAGCTCTAAGGAACAACAATGGTACAAAAACCACGTCCCCAATTAAAGGTTGTGTGGAAGTAGCAAGTAACAACACCATCCCAGACTCATCCACAAACACCCACCCCATTAACCACCCCACCTCTTCCACACCCCATTCCAGAACCCCTCACACAGCCACAAGCATCCAACACTCTCAAACCTCTCAACCCTCCCAGTCAAACCAACAAACGAAGCCCACCCAACTAACCCCTATCCTAATCTTCCCTTTATCTGTAAGTTGCAAAAGCAAGGAGATGGAGGGCACAGACCTTTCTCCAGCCGATTAGACCTGTAGCGTCTGCCGTTGAGAGTTAGGGGAATGCCATATTCCTTTTGGAAAATGATTCCGCCAGCCAAAATTCACCCAATACATCGACTTTTTGGGAATGCATTTGTTGCTGGTGTATCTCGTGTGGATTGATACCATCCCGAATCCAGCCATCTTGCTTGTTTCCAAATCCATTCGTCCAAAAATGGGCTTCGTCGCTGAAGATGATTTTTTTTTTTTTGCCGAAAAACAAACATAATGCGCTGAGCGTTTCTTGAAATGGAGCACCGTTTTCGAGAGTGAAATTTGATGATTTGCACGCACTATAACCTTCACTTGCTAGCTTGCCATACACTACTGAACAATTCACAAGAAATTTGATAGAGGTTGCTTTCACAACATGACCACTAAAATTTCGAGCTCCACCATTGAATCACCCTTTAAGAAGATACCTGTAAACATTTGATCCAGGCAACGTTTAACGATACACTTATGTTGATGTCTATGAAGCATTGTGATGCAAAGCTGCAGTAGACAATCATTCTGTCAACAGCTGACCTTTTTGTTCTCTGACACTGTAACCCTGTTCCATGGTTTAGTCCCAAACAGTTTCAAACAGTTTCAGACCGCCAGATTTGGTGCGGACCAGTACAATTTTTCAAGTGTGGAACGACTTCGGACTAAATCTGGCGGTTTCAAACTGTTTGAAAGTCGGCAAGGAAACAGACCTTGTATGTAGAGGGTTTTCCAAAACGGATTTTCGAGCTTTGACAGGTGATTGCGGCCATATTGTTGAAGCATCATCTGTCAAATTGGCTGTATTTGAACATGTTGTTGATTAAATTGTTTTATGCTTCTATTCGAGCACCATTTCCCACGCTTCGAACATTTTACGTGCGCCATAATCGTCTTTCCGCGAGGACAATTCGCAATGTGGTGGATAAATTCGAGTCGACCAGCTCAGTCTACCGAAACCGTACCTCAATAATGTATCAACGGGACAGCGCGCGCAGCGCCAATCACCACACAGCCCGTTCCGCAATGGACATTTTGCACCAGCATTTCTGAACAATTGGTTTGACCCCGTTAGAATTTCTTTTGTGGGGTTTTCTCAAGTCACAGTTCTATTCCAGTAAACAACAAAGCACCACTCTCCTGAAACCCAACATAATTAATGCCATTGGTCAAATTCATTCTGATTTATGCGCCAGAGTTATAGAAAATTGGACGTTTTGGATGCGCGCCACCCTGCGAAGTTGTGGCGGACATTTGAATGATGTTATATTTCATACAATTCAATATCATTCACAGCTTGTTTTATTCAAGTTCAAAGATAGGAAATGCTTAATGGAAAAACTTTTAGTTGCTCAAAAACTTTGTGCAGTTTGCTCTTTTTGGTCAAACCGAACCGCTACTGAGGTAGGTTGATAGTAGCTTTGGCAGGTTTGATAACTGTTGGGAGATGTTTGTGAATTCATTGTCTACTTGAGTTGGAAACAAATAGACGAATTTTGAGTGTTGATTAGAAGCAAAAGAGTTTTCATTTTTTTTTTCTGGAAATAACGAAAGTTTAGGTCGCAGTGAAATTTTAGAATTTTTCTTAAAGGTAGCGACTTGTGGCAAGTGTATAGCTGGAAAATGACCTATATTCCTGTCAACTGTGGTCAGGTTAGGTTAAATGGGGTGATGATACGAGAAGGAAGGTCGCATCACCTCACTCGGATCTCAATGGATCCATTGTGCTCCCCTGGGTGTAGGTAGCGTAACCAGATTCAAAATGACGAAAAGGGGGACATCGAGAGTTTTCTAGGGGGAACAAGTGTTCAAAAAATGGGGACAAAATATGTTTTTGAAAAATATAACAGCAGAGTAAAAAAAAGTGAGGCAAGAAAGTTTCACTAGATTTTTTATTATAAAAACAATCAAAAAAACCAATCAAATTGACAGATGAAGGAAACTTTTGCGTCTGAAGTGAGATGTGGTTCATTGAGTGAATGCGTTCAGCTTTTAAAGGGTTTCTTACATCAAATTAAGTGTATTCAAAGAAAATCTTTTTAAAAATATTTAATGAAAATATTTTTACAGTTTACAATTTAATGTTTTCTCGTTTTGAATTTTTACTTAATAACGGGGACAGAGGTTTGTATAGAGAGGACAAACAGCATTTTGGTATGAAAAAGGGGGACTGTCTCACCTAAAGGGGGATGTCTGGTTACCCTAGGTGTAGGCAAGGTTGGTATAAGGAGGGGGAAGAAATTGATTATTGGAAGCTTAGGTAAGGGGGGCCTCCTTGAACTATCCTGAGTTCTGAGTGAATTTAAGGGTGTGCCCAGTTCGTCGAAAAAGTATTCTCCGGGGGCTGCCCTTCTAGTTCTGGCTAGGCTGGGGAATTCACAAAAGAAGTGAATTCAGCCTTCCTTTGCCTTTTCATCCTGTCACCCTCTACATAAGTCAGATGAGCCGATGCCCATTCTACTTAAGTGGGTTCTCATTGTGTTGTGACCTGTTAGGATTCCAACCAATAGGGAGAGTTAAGGCCTGCTTAGCTTGAGTAAATACTCAGTTTTTTTCTTTGAAGTATCCGGCCATAAGTTCCTCGAAATACGACAGGTATCAATTGTTGACCATCTGTCGTTGGCAACTTTGAGGAAACTCTGGAAAATTCTTCTTTTTTCTTGCTCTAGTGGCATAAGAACAGAGCAGCCGGTTTGGTTCGGATCAAGAGATGATCCGTTTTTGGCGAATTCATCTGCCATTTCGTTCCCGTATATGTCACGATGCCATGATAGGATAGCCATATCTAAACTTAAGTCCAATAAAGCTGCTGGAGCTGATGGCCTTGCGGCTGAGCTATTCAAAGCGGCTGGCGATGAATTGGTTAGGAGTATGCACCAGCTCATCTGTAAAATATGGTCGGAAGAAAGCATGCCCGATGAATGTAACCTCAGTATTGTTTGCCCGATCCTCAAGAAAGGCGATCCTCTGGACTGCACCAACTACAGAGGCATCAGTCTTCTTAATATCGCCTACAAGATCTTCTCTGCCGTACTTTGTGAACGCCTGAAGCCATTCGTCAACAACCTGATAGGTCCATATCAGTGTGGCTTTAAGCCAGGGAAGTCCACCATCGACCAAATATTCGCACTACGGCAGATCTTGGAGAAAACCCAGGAGTTCCAAATCGATACCCACCACCTTTTTATCGATTTCAAGGCCGCGTATGACAGCATCTATAGAGACGAGCTATATAGAGCAATGTCTTGTTTTGGCATCCCTGCCAAACTCGTCCGTTTGTGCAGGATGACGATGGAGAATGCGTCCGTCCAATTACTCGCTTACGCTGACGACATTGACATTATCGGACGAACAAAGCGTGATGTCAGTGGTGCTTTTGTGAGCATTGAGAAGGAAGCCAAGAAGATGGGTCTAACGGTGAATGAAAGCAAAACAAAATAAATGCTGTCCACAAGAAAGGACACCCAACACCAACGTCTCGGACAGAACGTCACTATAGACAGCTATAATTTTGAGGTAGTCAGAGACTTTGTCTACCAAGGATCCGCTATAAACTCAGCGAACGACATCAGCGCTGAGATCAAACGAAGAATTACTCTTGCCAATCGCTGTTTCTTTGGGCTAAGAAGGCAATTGAGAAGCAAAGCCCTCTCTCGAGCAACTAAACTGTCCCTGTATAAGACGCTTATCATCCCGGTCCTGATGTATAGTGCAGAGGCATGGACACTGCTAACAGTGGATGAGAACGCGTTAGGCTGTTTTGAGAGGAAAATTCTCCGGGTGATTTTAGGTCCCGTCTGCATAGATGGGGAATGGAGAAGAAGATACAACAACGAACTGTATGGGCTGTACAGCGACACCGACCTAGCCACAAAGGTGAAAAGCCAACGACTGAGATGGCTGGGTCATCTAGAGCGAATGGACACCAATGCTCCGGCCGGAAAGTCTTTGAATCCAACCCCGTGGGACAACGCAGTAGAGGTGGACAGCGTAAAAGGTGGCGCACGCAAGTGGAAAAGGACCTCAACCAACTTGGCGTGCGAAACTGGAGACAGCTAGCTAGAAACCGAGCCAGCTGGAAGAAGCTTGTTGGTTGAGGCCCTGGTCAACCCCGGACTGTAGCGCCACCTCATGCTCTTTCTTTTTCTTTCTGAGAAGCTTGTGTTCCTCTTTCCTCTTCTGCTCGTAGAGCTCGCGAGCAGCTCTGGTCCTTCTATGCAGCGCGCGCCGCTTTGTATGCCTGTTGTTTGGCTGCATGTACTTGCCGGCATTCCTCGTCGAACCAGGGGTTTCGCCGTGGTGGTCGTGCGAAGCCCAGCACGTCAGAGGCGGCATCTCTGATGGCTTCCTGGCAGTTTTTCCACTGGTTCTCGATGTTTGCAGTTGGCGGCAAAGGACTAGTTAAGAGGGCGCGAGAGACTCGATCGGAAAAGGACCTGGCGATTTCTTGCGACTGTAGCCGTCCGACGTTGAACTTCCTGACAGTATTTCCCTGTTTTGGCTTTGGTCTGGATATCCGTAGCATTACCTTTGCTACAACGAGGTAGTGGTCCGAGTCAACGTTGGCTCCTCGGAACGTTCGGACATCCTTGATACTGGAGGAGTGCCTTGCGTCGATCGCAATGTGGTCAATTTGGTTGGCGGTTGATTGACCAGGAATTCGCCATGTCCCCTTATGAATATCGAGATGCGGGAACTGCGTACTAGCTACCACAACGTTTCGCCCCGCAGCAAAGTCGATTAGCCTGAGTCCGTTATCGGAGGTGGTGTCGTGCAGGCTGTATCTTCCGATTGTGCCACCAAAGAAAGTAGTAGCTCAATTGTATACGTCAATTTGTCAGACGCTCCCTGGAAAGGGACCATGATGAAGAACATAATATCTAATTTGTTAATTATTCTAATGACCCTTCTACATAGGTTTATACCTTTATTTTTAAATTTTGTAAGGTTATTCTCCTCACAAAACAGAAGCAGTAGTCTTTCTACAAACGCTTTGAATATTCCATCTCATTCTCAGAAGCCACCACCAAAGTGGAGAGTTTAAGCTTTGAAAAACTTTTAACCAATTTTCTGTTGATGAAGTTTTTCTTTCATTTTCTAAAATTAATTTTTCCATATTGAGTAAAGTTTTCATTCAATTGCACATTGTTCTATCAAATTTTACTCGAACTCTTTCCTAACTTTGTCTATAAAAGACTTATACAAATGATAAATTGGACCACACCACAAAAAAAAAAGCTTTCCTAACCTCAACGAAACATTTCTCTGATTTCTTTCTATTTTAAACACCAACAATCAAAATAATAACAACAACAAAACACACACTGGGCGTTCATTCTATGCACAACCAGCTGAAATAACATTTTCTTTGTATTTTATACGTGTGATGGCAAATTGTTGGCGAGTTTTCGGACGAATTAATAAATGGGTCAAGCGAGGTATTAAAGAATCTTTACAACCGCATCGCATCGTAGTTTGTAGATATGCTGCTGCCGCTTTGTATGCGGCGCACCCTTATTACATTGAAAAATAACAACAACAAAAAATTCTTTGACCGCCAGTTTTGAATAGACATCAACAAGAACATAAGAGATCCACTCCCAAGTACGTCGGTCGTCGCACAGTGGGACAGTTTGAATAAAATATTACGATACAAAAAAAAAATCGAAAAAATTCGGTTGATCACAATATTCTACTATTGCCCCAAAATGTCAGTTTTATCAATCAATCAGCTTTATTTGGCAAAAGCTAATCAGCAATCCACAACATTAAAACGCATTCCACAAAGCAGCTAATGAAAAATTCGCTCGAATTTAGCTTCACATTTTTTTAACCTCCCACTTTACTGGTTTATATTTTATGATGATAATTTGCATCTGAATGTAATGTCAAAATTCACGACCATTCAAGGCACTTAACTTGTTAAGCATCTTGATGTTTTGTGTACCAAGTTTCTGGGATGATAAAGTTCAAGTTTTGCAGCTATAGTGTATCACTGTGCATCGCGTCAGTCGGCGATAGCGAATAAAAGTGTGGTAATAGTGTTGAAGTGTCGCACAATATAAAACACACACATACACATTAGGAAGACGTTCCAACCAAAGGCTTTGTGTTAGTCGTTTACCTTTTTATTTTTATAAGAGTACCTCTACCTTCCCTTTTGAAGTAGTAGCAGGTTTACTCCTTTTCTTGAAAGGGGGTGGGATATATGGGTAGAATTTGGAGTAGAACACAGTCTAGTTGTTTAGGAAGTTGTTTCTCAAAACAAAATGCTTCTATTTCCAACAGAGAAGAAGAATGAATTGCTGCAGAGTCCTTGTTGTTTGTGTATGCAAGGAGAGATGAGTTGAGAGATTAGAATATTGCCTAAGATGCTTTGGTCTTCTCTATATAATATGCAAAAAAGATGGATGACTGGGCGTTCGAACTAAATTACATCCCTTTGGGGCTGTGCAGCTAGAGTGACATCATGCTGTGGCAATTACATATATGATAGTAGGTGCTGACTTTGTGTGCAGTATAGAGTATATAGAGTGCATAGTGCATAGGAAGACAGGTTAAGTGGGTAACCGTTATCCTGGTTCTTCCTTATGCTCAATGTTCATATACTCGTATAATAATATATATTAAAGCTTTTAATGTAAACTTCTTTAGTTAAAATGTTCATTTCGATGTGCGGCTTGGGGTTGTGTAATGATGTGGATTTGAAAAATTGATTAGAAAATGCTGCAAGATGGTTACAAGGGATGAAAAATGCAAGTTGAAAATATTTACATATGAAAAGAATGTGTTAAATTAAACTTATAGGTTTTGTTGAAAAAATAAATTGTTTACTTAAGGAGATTCTAGGCAAACAAAATAGAAAAATAAGGGAGTTATTGGATTGAATACAAAATTTTAAAGATAAAGCTGTCTGTTATATGGTTTTCATTGATAATAAACTAAATTGATGAGATTTTGGTACCAAAATGAAGCTTACAAATTAAACAATTTTTTTCTTGCTAACGAATAATTGTATTTGCGGAGCCTGCCCGGAGTATAATGCAAAAATTTTGCTCGGGGACATTAATTCCCAAATTGGAAAGAAAAATACCTTCGCCGGATTAGTTGGTAGGGACATCCTCCACGAAAAAACAAACGATAGCAGCCTCCGACAAATAAACTTTTCAGAAGCATTCTGTGCATTCACCTGCCACAGACAACAACAACCATCAGTGGCCCCGGAATCACGATATCATCAAAGAGGCAGCCGAAACCACAATAGGCTACCAATCACCCCCAAAAAGGAATGTGTGGTATGATGATAAATGCGTACAGCTGAAAAAGGTGACAGAAGATGCACATGCGAATAACAACAACAAGAGCAACGAGAGATAAATGTCGAGCAAGGAAAAGAGAAGATGACCCTGCGTAGAAAGAAGGAGATCGAAGAGTTTCGCGATCGAAACAACGCTTCAAAACAGCGAAAGCACAGGAAAAAGTAGATGTATTCAAGCAGTTGCTAAATGGGCATCAGGGGCCTATTTCATAAAACTACAAGACTTATAGTTATTTGTTAATTATAGTTCGAGAGGCGACCATAAGATTTCCTACCTCATTGCTGTTTCTGAAAAAAACAGGATCCCAATCGATTGCTCTATTCTTAGGTGCCAGTTATAGCTATCATTGAAACTCATCATTGAAAATTTTAATGATTGATTTTTAGACGTTTAGGAGGCAAACTCATTTATTATTTTGATGGACGATCAAAGCTCAAGACTTTATTAATATTTCTAGTCAAAAAAATATTTCAAATGGGCCCAACTTTCCACAAAAATTGACTTTTAATTTTTCAATGATCATTGGTAAGGTAGTTCAACCATTGAAATAAGAAAAGTCTTTTTATGTGGAAATTTGAGCCTATTTGAACAATTTTTTTGACTAGAAATATTAATTAAGTCCTTAGCTTTATTTTTCCATCAAAATTATAAATGATTTTACTTCCTAAACGTCTCAAAATCAATCATTAAAATTTTCAATGATGAGTTTCAATGATTGCTATAACTGGCGCCTTAACCTTTACAAAAACCGCTGGTCGGATAAGATTTCACGGTTGCTAAGTTTAGCAAATGGTCTTTTCAGGTTGCATTGGCTGCCAGTCGGGCAGACTGAAACACATAGAGTGTTGGTGCATTGTGACACCGCAAGAATCTAGGAAACCCTTTTCGTTACTAAGTGCTCCATTTGTAGCTTCTTATGAAGCATAACAGAACGCCTATGTCTGTATTTATTAGATCACTAGGGTCATTGAAGTATAAATCACCAAGGTAAAATCCTAGTCTATGAGATAGAGCAGGGCACGTGCATATATGAAGGTGAGGGATCGATTCTATCTCTTCCTATCCATAAAGCTTCGGCAAAAATCGTTAGAGAATACGCCAAGACAAGTTGCGTGCTTGTCCGGTTATAACACCAATCATGGAGCTAATGTGCAATCTACTTAGAGATATCAAATACTTAGATCGCTTTAAATCCATTACTGGCCAGATTTGTTTTGTTGACAAACAAGTGGTGATATTGTTCCACCTAAGGTTTGTTCTGTCTAACGCATTTTGCTTCCGTATAAGTTTACATGTAGCGATGGGTATATCTATATCTGCCTTGCTAGCTAGAAGAGGTAGAGTTGTTCCTCTTTTAGCGAGTTCATCGGACCTTGAATGTCTCTATGCCACGGCTCCACACAGGTGAATGTTAAACTGCTGTGCCATCTCCATTAGAGATGAACGGCAATTTAGGGCTGTTATAGAGTTAGTAGAGACCGATTCCAGAGATAGCTGCTTGACTATCCGAGAAGATGCAGATATCTGTGGTTGATATCAGGGTTTCTTTCAGCCAAGATAAGGCTATACCATTCACATAAGGAACATTTATAAATTAGATATCAAATAAATACTAAGACTTTTTACTTTCCTGATAGAAGGACAGACTTTTGTGCGTTGTTGCTACGAGTCCAATCGCCTCCCAGACTATAATTCACGAATAATTATAAGTCTTGTAGTTTTATGAAATAGGCCCCAGGTAGAGCGAGATATAGGACAAGAAGCGAACCCAATTCCAGTCAATGAAGACCAGTACCACCACACAGTATATAGAAGAGTTAGACGTAGCTATAAAAAAGCTCAAGAACAACAAGGCTGTTGGATCTGATGGTTTACCAGCGGAGCTCTTCAAGCATGGAGGAGTTGTGTTGAAAGGGTGCATGCATCAGTCTGGGTGAAAGGAAGAATATCGCATTTAAAGCCAGTTTGCAACACTTTTGTCGGCAAGTACCAGTGTGGTTTCTGGCCTGGCAGATCGACCAGACCAAATACTCAAAACACCAACGAATTTCAAGTCGAAAAACTTCATCGATTTCAAATCCACATATGATAGCATTCATTGCCAGGAGCTCTATATGGTGATGGCTAAACTTGGGATCCCGGGAAAACTGATGCAGTTGTGTCGCGTGACATTGGAAAATACGCGATGCAATGTGCAACTAGGGAAAAGCTCTTCCGAACTATTCAAAACATGCACAGAGTTTCGGCAAAACGATGCTCTATCATATGATTTCGATTTAATCAATCTCGTTTTGGAACAAATATTGCGCAGGGGAGGCGTAACACTGAATGCACTATTTTCAACAGATCTGTCTAACTTCTAGAGTATGCCGATGATATCGACATCATCAGCTGCTCCCAACAGACCTTTAAAGAGGCTTTCACGTCAATTGAAGGACAGGCGAAACTAATTGGTCTTAAAGTATACGAGGACAGGACAAAATACATGCTTTCACCAAACAATAAAAGATCTGTCAGCTGGCTGGGGCAAAACGTCACTGTTGAAAGCAACAACTTTAAAGTAGTTAAGGAGTTCATCTACCTCGGAGTAAACAGTAATCCTACGAACAACATCTTAGTGGAGATCAGACGAAGGATTACCCTAGCGAACCGCTGCTGCTTCGATTTGGCGCAACAGATGCGTTAAAAACTCCTCACACGAAAGATGAAGGGTATACGCTCTATAAAACCATTATACTGCAGGTCCTGCTTTATGGCGCCGACTATTAGGCGATAAACAAAAAGAGAAGTCATACTGGACTTCATCGAAGGAAAAATTTTTCGACGGATATATGGTCCTGTGCGCGAGGAGGCCGAATGGAGGAGAAGATTAAACCGCAAATTGTATGAGCTTTATCAAGATGTGGACCGAGTCCAGAAAATCAAAGCACGTCAACTTCATTAGCTAAGCCACATCGAGAGAATGGAAAATAATGTTCCAACCAAGAGAGTCTTTGAAGAAGACTAAGCCTCTGATTTAAAGACCAAGCCATCGCGATTCGCAGATGCCAGAAAGTTTAGTCTAGATGACTGGAAGCAACTTGATCGGGATCGTAGAAGAAAGAAGGCTGTCGTGATTCAGGTTTCGAACCTTCATGGATTGGGAGCCGGATAAGAAAGTGAGTAACCACTTTCTTATAAAATCATAGTTTTTCATAATAAAAAAAGGCATTTCAATGAACAGCTGACTTTTGTTTTCACTGAGTGGAACACAATCATTAAATATGTCACTATTTCATTTGACGTTGTGTCATTTGCCAGCGCTGGGACATTAGTCCTCGGTACATAAGTCCGGAAAGGATTTTGGACATATGTATTTGAGTGAGACAAAAGTATCAAATTTATTTTCAGGATTTTGTCCCAAACTAACGGGACGTAAGAGGCCCATTTCTTTTTCATGGAAGATGGGACATAATTATTCTAAGCACAGTTTTAAGAATAGAATACAAAAACCTCACAAAAACTAACGGCATCAAATCGCACTATCTTGGTGGTAAATTCAAGTTATACTTTCGCTAGAGATAACCTTACCCTCAAATCTTTAAAACAGAATGTCCTTTTTAGTCCAGTAAATAGAGACATTTTACTACTGACCAAATGGAAAAAACAGCGGGAGGCTGAAATTTTGCAGGTCATTTCGGGGGTAAATATACAACTTAAATCTATATGGCGACCTCCTAACCCTTGCAGGGGCGGTGCCACACCCACTTTTCTTCAATCATTGTTTATGACGAAATGGGTGCATCGATACGGATGGAATCTTCATAATTTTTTGTTAATAATGGTCAAAGAAAAAAAAAATAAGAAAATTGTTAAATTAAAATCCGCTCACTGCCACGCCCACTTTTTTTATTTTTTTTTTTCTCGGAAATGATTCTAACGATTTCCATGAAATTTTAAGAGTTTGTTCTTATGGACAGGAACAAAATTGGCAAATTGGTTTTAGTAAAATCCACCTACTGCTACGCGTACTTTTCTTATTTATCTGTTTTTCGGAAACATCTCCTACGATTTGCATGAAATTCTGAGAAAAAAATTTAAAAAAATGTTTCAGTTAAATACCCGTCTTAGACTAATAGCATGTTGATGTACAAAAAATTGCAGACACGCTTGTGGCTACCGAAAAGCTTGCCTCAAATGTACACAAATTTGCAAGAATTGCAATGGGGAACCTGCGACAATAGTCGTCAGATTTCTCTATTAAACGAAGATGAAGATTGATTTGGCGATGGAATTTCAATAGAAAAACGTGACGCTCGCTGGGCCTCTTAATGAGAATGAGAGAACTACCAGGTCCTTCTCCATTTAGCAGCGAAATTAAAAACGATTCCTAACGCTATGAAAGGACTCAAATAAATGATTTTCATCAATCTTATATATGTATAAGACTTTGAGGCCTGACATGGGCTTTTATTTTTTATTTGAAAACTAAATCGTTACTACCTAGGACAGTTCTAAAAGAAAGAGGAGCGTAACGCCCTGTGGGTTTCACAAAACCAAAAGTCCTTCGTAAATCTTTTTATCGCTAGTTAGAACAAACGCAAAATTTTATCCAAATCAGTTTCTGAGAAATCAAGATTTATTAAAGTGGGCGTGGTAGTAGGCGAACAAATTTACTCTGAAAATTTCATGGAAATCGTTGCAACCATTTCCGAGAAAGAAATAAAGAAGAAAAGTGGGCGGATTTTACTTTAACACTTTTTTTAATTTTTTTATGATCATATTAACAAATTATGAACATTTCATTGAGTAGATAGATTTTAAGTGGGAAAGCAGTTTATTGTGTTCCATTGAAAAATGCAAGTACTTCGCCACTTCCAAAGATTATTAGATTTAAAATAAAGCACGGATATAGAGAATCATAGTTGGAAGATAATTACCCATTTCCGCTTTGTGTTGGTGGCTTATTAAAGAAATAAAATAATTCAAAATCGGTTATAACGACATAAGTTATAACGAAATATCGGTTATTGCGAACTAATGTTAATGTTAGAGGTTCAAAAAATTGTTCTAACCAAATATCGATTTTAACGAACAGTTTGAAGGGAGAACTTTAAAATCTATAGCTTAAGCCTAGTACTCAGTTCGAGTGAAAATGAAATTTCCATACAAAAGTGCCGGTAAATTCACAGCGATGGAATTCGCAACGAGAGATGAGTACCCTAATTCGAGAGTGAAATATGAACCGGTTCATTATATATTTCACGACTTGATTTTCATTTCTCAACGTACGACCACTAGGAAAAATGATTGAGGTGTGGAAAAGTCTGACATTTGTCAATTAATTTATTTTGATCAAAGACAAATTAAAAAAAAAAACTAAAAATGATATGCGTAAACAACCGGTATTGCTGATTTGCATAGTTTTTCTTTGTGCATTTTATTGCTACCAACAATCAAAAAATAACACAACACATGAAAATACAACAAAACGAAATCAAAAAATAATATTCTTTAAGAAAATTTCAAGATTTTGTCAAATAACTATCACAAAAATTCATTTTGTTTTTTTCACTCAAAGTGAGGATTAAAAATTCCAAACTGGGTATCAAAAATTCACGTGAAAGATTAATGATATTTCCATAATGATAATCCACGTGTATTTTGAAGCGATTTAAAATTTTCATTTCACATGAAGTGAGTACTAGGCTTTATAACGAATACTCGTATGAACAAAAAATAAGGCTCTCTTTTTGAGAACAACTGCAACACTTTTAAATCAAGTTTTTTTTTTAAATGAGTTCAAAACGTAGAGTTTTTGCAATAACAATAATGTCAAGGCTCGAAGCTCGTGATTGCAATAAAAGACCCAAATACGAGCAGTTTTGAAACCGAATAAAACCGATAAACGGGATAACTGGGTAATTTCAAACTGTGCCTTGTTGAAACTGACAGATGCAAAATTGTAAAGTAAAAGTAGGTTTTTCATCTTGAAGGAAATGTGTGCTTAATTTTTAGGAGTTTTTTTTTTATTACAATAATCCCGCTTCTTATCCTTACTAAATACCTATATTCCTCAATAAAACTAATACCAACAAACTCTCAGTCTCAACAAAGTGAACATTTTGAGAGATATGTGCAATGTACATATTTTTATTTCATTGAATGTTGTTCGCCCAGAGAAACCGTTTAAGAAATTCAAAATGAAAAACGCATTTTTTAAACAGACAGGCATAGGCAGGGCGAACTATACTTTTGTTTCCGTGATCTGTGATTAGAGGAGTATTAGGGACCAGTTATAGCGATCAGGAAAAAATTTTCAAATGGATTATTAACTTTGTTTTCAACGGATTTGAAATACAAATGCTACACGAATCAATGACTCACAGAATTTTTTGAGCAAATAAAATTTTCAATTGAACCATTATTTTTTCTAAAAAATGTATTTTAATTATTTTCCTGATGCAAACTAATTTTCCGTATCAGGAAAATTGTCAAAATACATTTTTGTTGCCATGACAAATTTGAATTTAGTTTCATTAGGTTTCGCGTTAAAAACCACCCTTAAAGCATGTACCATACGGTTAGGTTGTACCAAAACAAATATTTTAGTTTGACAGACCTCCAAGTTCTCCCCGTCAGCACCTCTTCCAATGCATCTACACAAAAAGCCAATGCGGGGATTTTGGGGGACTTTGGATATGTTATAGAGGTTGCAATTCTGCGTCGATTTCAATTTCAATATTTCATGAATTAATTTTTTCAAGGTTCCCTATACGATTTGTGCTATTTTTCCTGGTCTATACGTACTCGGCTTCTTTGCGACTGAGGAAAAACGAGTTTTTCGTATAAATATTCAGGGGTTTTTGTTTGCATTAAGTTGTATAAAAAAAATAACACGTTACTATCAAGATGGTTTTGGAATGACATTCCATAGAAGTTATTAGCATAGTCGGAAACCTGATCAAACCGACGCACGGAGAGAATAAACGAAACGTATAAAGTTATTAAATGCAACCCTCAATCTTCTTTGGCTCGTACTGTCAATATTTTCAGAAAATTAAGCTTCCATAGGTTAAGATCGGTAGAACAAGGGTTTTTACCAGAACCACCGGTTAGATACCGTATGTTTTGCCAATAGCGCAGGTCAGGTGATCATCCCAAGTTAAGGTTTGGTTGAAGATTACGCCTAAGTTTTTGACATTTGTAACGTATGGAAGCGTTGAGCTGCCAAGCTCGATGCTTGGATAACAAGAAGTGTCAATTGCGTTTTTACTTATGACGATTGCTTTGCTTTTTTGGGGTTAAGTCGCAGAAGATTTTGATCGGCCCACTGAAAAACTCTCGCCAAATCAAAATTAATGCGATAAGTAGCATGCTCAACCATACCTATTGGATAACTAAGGTATAATTGCACATCATCGCATATGTTACAAAATTTAAGATTATCAGGAAGATCATTAATAAATAACGAGAACAACAGAGGGCCAAGGATTGAGCCCTGAGTTAGACCAGCATTCGTTGGAAGGAAATCTGAGAGCTGGGAATTTATGCACACAACTTGGGTTCTTCCTGACTGGTACTTTTGAATAAAAGTCACCGCAGTTGCCTCAAAATGTAAATTATTTTTCAATTTCTTCAAGAAGATGTCATGTGAAACTGAATCAAAAGCTTTGGAAAAATCGAGCAACACCAGCGATGAGGCGTGTTCCTTGTCGATTTCTTTTCGAATGTCATCTACAAGCTTTAAGAGAGCTGTGGAGCAGCTATGTTTTAGGCTAAAACCAGCTTGCACCGAAGATAATAATTTGTTAACTGACAAAAAGGAAGAAATCTGTTGTTGTTTTTCGAATGCAAAATGGGAATCGGGCGATATTCTTTAACTAATGAGCTAGTGTTTTTCGGGATTGGGATGATTTTGGAAGCTTTCCATATCCTAGGGTAACAAGATGTGGTTAAAATAGAATTAAAAACGTAGGTAAAATTATGGAATAATAAGTGGTAAAATAATTTTGAAGAACTTAGGATTCATGTTGTCCAGCCCAAAAGCTTCAGATTTTACCCCCAAACTGCCTTTATTACCTTAAACTTTATTTTAAAATGTATTCATCTAGTCGATTACTAGGCCAAAAAAAATTTCTAAAATCTAATTGGCCCACTCACAAGCACACTTTATTACTCATTTGTTCTCCTCTTTTTGCTCAAAATCGTCAAAAAGATATGTGGTTATTTGCAAAATCTACAAATGCTGGTATGCTGGCAACCATAAGACTATATAACAATAACACGGTTTTATGTACAAATTTAATTTTTCTTATGCGGTTTTTACTATTACAAAAACTTGCTTTTATTTTTAAACAATAAAATAATAAACATATCAAAGATGTCAAAACAAGCCCTAACCCAAAACTGTCAACAAATTAGATACGTTTCAGCTTAGCAGCACTGGCAAAATGCGAAATGTTCTAATATTTAAACCCATCTATGCAGTGACTATAGTTTCTTTGAGTATCGGTTTTTTTTTCGTTTCGTAATACGCAAAAGGGCCCTGATGGTCTAGTTAAATAAAAAAGTCTAAAAAATCAACAGCCAAGCTTGAATTGTGAACTTAAAATTAAGGTTATTAAAACCATTTTATCATACATACATCATATATCATGTGTTGCAAGTTCTATGCTACTAAAAATATCATCCAAACATATTGCATTGCATTTTCTAACCTCCATTTTGTATGAAATATATCTGAGATGAATAAACAATATTACTCAAATTTTATTAAAACTAGCAACTGAAGACAAATTTCTCTAATTAGAAAACAAATGCAAATTACTTGCAAAAGCATTTCGCAACATACCTACAGACAACAGACAATGCTCTTATTATTGAAAAATTGAAGTGAAACCGTTTCGATGTTATCTCAAAAAATTAGCACCAATACAAAAAGAAATGCATCCCAACAACAGTTAATGAAGCTCTTTCATTAGATGCAGTTTGATTTAATTTTAAGTTGTTATCATTAAGTTTACTTTTCAATGGAATGGTATGCAATTTTCAACTTCTTAATTCTTAAAAGTCAAATAATATGGGAACGATGACGATGTTAGTACAAAGAATATGTAGCAATAGAAAGAAAAGTACCAAGTGAACTACCTTTCGTCAAACTAAATAAAAAGTAGCACTTAAAGTAAGCAATGCAAATTGGAATAATTATTATAAAACAAGCCGCCTCGAGTCACACAGTGGTTCAGGTTGCATGGAAAGGCGGTCTTAATTCAATAAAATCTAAATCAAAACTGAAAGAAATCATAAAAATCGGTTAGATTTTGATGAAATTTTCAGATATAATATAGTAGTTTCTTTAAAAAAAAAAAACACCCACTGACACGCCCACTTTTAAATAAATAAGTACTTTACTGACCAAAACTGTTGCCTACAAAACTCAGTTTATATTAAAAGAAAAGTGTATACATAGATAACATGACCACATAAGACTTCCTCCCACTGAGGCTCCAATCTAAAAATAAAAGTTCATCGGACAAGACCAGCAAGGTTTGTAAATAATAGGGCTTTTTTTATTATTGGTTGTCTGCAAATGTCAAGTTGCATATTTAACGATTATTTGTCTAAGAAATAAGGATTTAAACAATATGCAAAGCAGGGAGTTAAAACAAGACATAATGTATCTGTTATTTGTATGTTATACCCGACACTTTAATTTTCTTATTTCCTGTATACATTTTTAGCTTGTTTGTTTGTTTTGTTTTTCAAATGATTAATACACGCACACAATGTGTCAAAGACCTGCCACTTTGTTTTAGAAAAACAGAAAAATTAATATTTCTTGTTGGTTAAAAGAAGCATTACGACGCATATAACATACATAGCAGCACAACTGCAAAAATACCAACAATTTCGAAGTTTCTTCCCAGACATTGGGCTAAGTGATATTTTAAGATGCATTTCTATTTTTAATTATTGACAAACACCAAAAGCAACATGAGCATAGTGTTTTCTAGGCACGTGCATCAGAATCATGTATCCATCAACATCAATATATCCAAGATTAAGATACATATGTATGTATAGTATCCAGATTTAAAATGATTCACTGATGAGAAAATATCTTTTCATCTTGTTAAAGGGCTCAATTTGTTTGCGCTGATGCTAACTTTGCTTTGAATAATCAAAAGAACACAGAACATGCAAAGTTTTTTTTTTCATTTAATTTAGTTTTTGTAAATATCATGTCAATGAAAAACTTGTTCTTGCTAAGCGATCCGTAAAATACTACCCCAATGCAATAAAGACTGCTTGATTATATATATATATATTTTTTCTTCAATTTTATGTGTAGGCCACTGCTTGCATGTTTATATTTCATTTGGTTCATTGTTATAGTCCGAGAGAATGCGTTTCAAATGAGATTTCATAATAAAATCCTGACAAATTGCGCAGCAGTTTTCAAATAATATCTCACGGTGAAAAATAAAATAAAATGCACGACTGGGTCGCACGTACTTGCTCTTATGTTCAAGACACTGTGGGCTTAAGAAAATTGTATTAGACCGAGAGCCCACAGCAGATTTTGGGTGTGAACGATAGCAAAAAAAGAAGTATAGGCGTCGAAAGCTTCATTAAAGGCCATTCAAAAAATCATGGTCTTGCAGTCCACAACTGGGGCCTTTGCGAGAAACAGTGCATCGAAAAAAAAATATGAATGCAACTTCGAGGATAATCGTGTTAGCCGAAATTGGTTTTCACCCCTCCCTAGATAAACTCCGCGGATCCCATATCACGGAATCTGAGATCATTTGAGTGTTAAATTCGCCCTGCCAGACTGTTTAAAAAAAACCGTTTTTCACTTTGAATTTTTTAAACGGTCTGGTAGACCCAACTATACACTCAAATGGTCTCAAGATTCCGTGATATGTGATCGGAGGAGCTTATCTAGGGACGAGTGAAAACCAATTTCGGCTAACACGATTATCCTCGAAGTTGCATTCATATTTTTTTTCGATGCACTGTTTCTCGCAAAGGCCCCAGTTGTGGACTGCAAGACCATGATTTTTTGAATGGCCTTTAATGAAGCTTTCGACGCCTATACTTCTTTTTTTGCTATCGTTCACACCCAAAATCTGCTGTGGGCTCTCGGTCTATATATAAAAACACGGAAATTATGAGAGAAAAATGTAGAGATGCATGAAATACGACTTTTAAATTGAATAAAACAACTCTTTTGACAGTTTGATGTGGAAAAAAAAGAATGCCATCTTAATTCTTGATTGAATATGATTGTATGGGGAAAAAAAATAAAATCGTTGGAGCCGTTTTTTAAAAAATTCATTTTTTTTCGTAAAACATTTTTAAGAACAAATCTTGGTATGCAAATCTAAAGTATATATTTATATGTATATAAAAACAAATTTTGAAAAAAAAATTGTCAACCCGTTTTTGAGATATCGAATTTTCAAAAAAATAATTTGAAACTTTTTTAAAAAATCCAAGACCTTTTTTTGAAAATTTTGATATGCAATATTATTTGATCGTATCTGAATTTTGTACATAAAAAAATTCATCTAAATCCGTTTAGCCGATAACGAGAAAATTCAAAATAAAAAAAAAGTTCTATGACAGGTACTATTAATAGTTGTTAAGTGTAAAATTTTATAATTTTTGTTAGTAGATCGTACTAATTTTAGTATATTAAAAAACTTTAATCAAAATCGTAGGAGTCGTTTTTAAGCAAAAAAATATTTTCCTTTGCGGTTTTTTAACTTTTGTATGGAAGGTACCGTTATTTTTTCATAAATGTGAAATTTTTTCAAAAAATATTTTAGAGAGTACTAAAAACGTCTTAAATACCGAGTTTCAAACAATATTTGATTTTCCAAAAAAAAAATTGAAACATTTTTTAAAAATCCAAAAAATATTTTTTCAAAAATAATGGTACACAAAACTATTTATATTTTTTGGAAGCTTCTGTGTAAAAAAAATAATTGAAATCGGTCGTACCGTTTTGAAGAAAATCAAAAATAAAAAAAATGGTTCTTTGAGAGGTACCATTAATAACCATTTCTGAAAAATGGTATTCCACCAAAAGAAAGCCTTTTTTAAAATAAATTTATTGATTTTTTTTAAAGAAAAGTTGTCGAGCCGTTTTTGAGAGGAATACGATTATGTAAAATTGCTAAAAAAATTGTATGGCAGGTACCTATATTTTTGGTTCTAAAAAAAAAATTAAAGAAACGTGTGGGCATAATCACCAAAAACCAAAATGTACCAATTTTGAAGAAAATCGATCGAGCCGTTTAGGCTGTAGACGAACAGACAGACAGACAGACAGACAGACAGACAGACAAAATTGTGCCACCCACTTTTTTGGTGTTCTCTATCATCGTAATATCATGTTTGATTGTTATCTCAAAATTTTTTTTTTGCACGAATCCAAAACTTGCCTTATACATACCTATAATCGCAAGTAAAAATACTTATAGTGATTTATATGCGAAAACAGAATGAATAACATGTTATAGTTCTGAATTAGGTAATAAATGGAATATGAAAATAATAAAAATCTTATCTCGACACACAACCCAAGCGGCTGAAGTGATTTTTATCAAACTTAAAACTTAACGGTTCTAGATGTTTTTATCTCAAAACTCAACAACTGTAAAAATTTTCATAAATAAAATGCTGTTATTATTGGAGTATAGTATATAGTGGTTTAGAAATTTTAAAATGTGTATATGATGAATACGTTTATGTGAGACCCCGAGGTACAAAACCTAGATTTCATCGGTAAAACTCACCATTTAGACAAGCAATAATGGCAAGTAATATCGGAATTGCCACTGACATAAAAACAGAACCACCAGAACCACAGAAAAAAATCTAGTTTTTTTTAGATTTTAATTTGTATCCGTTATAGTTCGCGTAAAATGTGACAGAGCCAAGGTATGCAGGTTTAAACTATGTCCCCCATTTAGGCAGAAGGGTCCAATTTTATAAAAAAAAAAAATACTTTTAAAATGGGGAAAAAAAAATAGGAATAAAAAATCAACGGCAACACTTGCAAATATTCTATTTTAGCAGTCTATTCTTATGGTTTATTTTCAAATTAAGTTTTTTTTTATCAGCAATTTCGGCAAAACTTCAAACTTAAATAAAAAAAAATATAAAACCGTAATATGGTTTTAAGCATTTAAATACAAAATATGTTCATTAAAAACTAAAAGCCAAATAAATACTCAATTGCATAAAATTAGGATTTTAAGAATTTAATATTTATTTATTTTTTCAATTTTTCTTCAGAATTTTGAGTTTGAAAACAATTCTTGCCAAAACTGTTCACCAAATTCATGTCAAAGAACTTAATTTGAAAATGGAAGACAGACAAGAATAGACTTATGGTTTTAAAAAAACCTACAAAATAATATTGCAAGTGTTGCCGTGGTTTTTTAATATATTTTTTCCATTTAAAGTATTTTATTAATAAAATTGCCCTACAAGGTTTAACCCCGAGACTAGGATGATCTTGCACTGAAAAACTGGTCCTTATAGGCTTTTCACACCAAACCCCAAAACCGGTTTTCGGCGAAAATTTTTCAAAAACTCGAAAACCATTCACACTGAACATTACACGTTTTCGTTTGACATTCCCGTTTTTTTTTTTACACAAACCACGCACAATTTTCTTTATTTTTTTTTATTTTTTGGAGTTAAAAACGGTGATTTATTATAACTATAAAGAGGATCCATATGAGCAATTTGACTTAAAACAGACAATTATTTATCAATTTTAAATAAATTAATTAATTTTGAGATTCGAATTTTACATTTGATATGACAGAATTTCGCCAGCTGTTTTCAATTTCTTTTGAAAGCATCCAATCAGTTTCTTTTTTGACACTTCAATAAGCGCTGATGCTTCTATTGTTCATCTCGGAATTCCAACAAGTTTTCGACTGGTTATATATAAAACTTGTGTTTTACGAAAACCTGAAGCTACAAAAAATTTATGAGAAAACTTGTTTTTTCGATTAGGTTTTTCTGCAAAACCGATATTTTTGCGAAAAACGCGTTTTGGGTGCGGTGTGAAAAGACTATTAGATACTAAAACGGCTTAAGTCCGTCCGTATTCTTACTATATGAACTAGTTTAAGCTTACTCCGCCTCCTTTTAAGTTGTAAGGTCAGAGAAAATTTACTTCTCCGCTAAAACGAGTTTATAAATATCTGATTTGTTTATAAATATCTGATTTGTGTGATAAAAACTAAGAAAAACATCACACCACTCTGGCTCGACTGTTTTAGACTTTTTACAGCCGATTTTTTTTTATTGTCTTAAAAAGTGGTTGTGACAGTAGGTGGAAATTAATATGTGTTGCTGTCTAATCTTAAAAATTATCATGTCTGAAAATTTAATCAAAATTAGTTTGGTTTTTATGGAGCCTATTCCGCTTTCCCATACAAAGTGCAACACTGTGTCCGGCAGTTTAGAAAATGATGTTGAAAACACGCGTTCTAAAAGAAATTGCAGTCTACCCAAGTTTTTCTGACTCTCTTCTATATGCAGAACACCACACCCTCGGTAAAAGCAACATCCAAATTTTGACCATTATAGTGACTCAGAAATTGCAACTTTTCATAAAGGTGTGACTCAGTAAACGAAACTCTCCTTCCAAAATTATTATCTCTATTTCGTTTGATCAATATTTTCATTTTTTCTATGTTCCCTTTAATTGTAACTGGGCAGTTTTTACAGCTAATTCTCAGAATTTTGTACTCTGATAAATTATAGGTTTATTGCATTTTCATTTTGATTTGCCATTCCTCAGCTAATTTTCTAAGCAAATGCTCAACTTTTTTGTGACTCAGTTATTGCAACAAAATCAAGTAACGCAACTGCCCGAATTTGTATTGGTTCCTTTCGCCGAGGGTGTACTGTATTTGATTTTCCAAAAAAAAGTTTTGAAACATTTTTTAAAAATCCAAAAAATATTCTTTTTTTTAATTTTGGTACACAATACTGTTTATATTATTTGGAAGCTTCTGTATAAACAAAACTATTGAAATCAGTTATGCTTCTTTGAAGAAAATAAAAAAATAGTTCTTCGTTAAGTTCGGGTAATGTGGAGTACCCTTATTGCTTTCATCAATATTTTTAAAATGAAAGCTTTTTTTGAAAAGGTAAAAAGGTTTTATCGTTCTTTGAAACGTTGGCAACAGAATTCACTCACCCTTGTGCTTAATTGAATTAAATATTTGCAAAAGTTTCGGAATAGTGCAAAACTGACCTTTTACAAAAGTGGAGGGTATTGTGGGCTTATAGCGCGGGTAATGTGGAGAAGTGCTCCACAGTACCAAAATGCATTAGTGAAAGCAGAAATAAATGTTATTTATTGTAATTATTCTCATTTTGAGAGAAGGGCTCAGGGAAAGAGTAGCGGAGGTCTACGAAGAAACAACGAGTAGAGGGAAATCGGCAGAAGTGATGGGGGAAACATTTTGGACGGGAAAGGGGGTAAGGCAAGGGTGCCCATTGAGTCCAATACTGTTTAACTTGTTGACGGCGGATATAGAAGAACTGGGCAAAGGGAGCTGGGGAGGGGTAAAAGTGAGAGGAAATTGCTCGCTGGCATACGCAGACGATGTGGTGGTAATGGCGAAAAATGAAGAAGAGATGCAAAGCATGATAAGAAGACTGGAGAAGTACTTCGAGAGGAAAAGACTGGAAGTAAATGTGGGAAAGACGAAAGTGATGAGGTTCAGGAAAGGAGGAGGGAGGAACACAACAGTAGACTGGAGATGGAGGGGAAAGAAGATCGAAGAATAAAAAGAATTCAAATACCTGGGGTATGTGTTCAAAAAGAATGGAGGGCAGGAAGCACATATAAAGGACAGAATAAAAAAGGCAGCAGCGGCCATGAAGGAAACATGGGGGATTGGAAGGAGGAAATTCGAGAAGGATTGGGAGAGGAAGATGTGGCTGGTGATGGGATATGGGGCGGAAGTATGGGGATGGGAGGAGAGACAAGAAATGGAAAGGGTGCAAGAAAGGTACCTCAAGTGGAGGTTGCAAGAGTCAGGCTAAGGAATGAGGTGAGAGAAAGATGGTTCTGGAAACGGGAAGAGGAGAAAATGTGCAGAATATGTGAGGGTGAACAGGAGACATGGGAACATGTATTAGAAAGATGCAGATCTGACGGAGATGAAGGAAAATCAATAGGGTAAAGGATGAGGGAAATAATGGACGGAACCGAGAAGGAGGAAGACTGGATAAAGGAACTAGAGGCAGTGAGAAAAGATAAGGTGATAGAGAGGGGAGGAGAGGGAGAGCAGAGTAGGGAAGCGGGAGTCTTGTAACCCTTAAGGGAGTCAATACAAACCAATAAAAAAAATATTCTCATTTTATGAATGATTTACAAACTTGTTATTTATATAACATAAAAATGTTTCAATTGTATGTTATAACACCATTTATATATTTTTAAAATAATTAAATTCAATCAATTTATCTTCTATAGATACCTACTGTAAATGCTACTTAATTTCGTTGAAAAATAAATAAAAAAGTATTTCTTACGGTTATTGCCGTTTGAATGCTATAGGAACTTCAATTTACATCTGGAGAAGTACTCCACTTTACCCGCTTTGTGCGTACTCCACATTAGCTGATCAAAATCTCTAGTTCATATTTTTTGTTATGTAAACGAAACAACCAAAAAGTGGGAGAGGGTAAAAATTTGTATGGCCAAATTCTATAAAGCAACATTAGCTGCGTTTTATTATCTACGAGTCTGGGTCGAGGTTATCTTTTAAACACGTACTACAAAAACAGCATGGGATCCAGGTTTCTATCGAGGTTAATTTCAATAACTCAGATACAGGTTTTCATTCTGACCGGCCGGCAGGAGGCTTTTTACCATTATGAATGATGTCAACAATTTGTCAGCAGTGTTAGGAATAGAGAGGAAAAGAGACATGAAAAATAAATAAACATGAGAAAAAAAGAGACTGATATACAGCACTAGCACTAACCCACATCGTTTTGTTTTCACGAGGTGAACCATATGGGTTATGAGCGATAGTAAAACACGGCTATTGTTGTCTAGGAATATAACCCGTGTTCTGATCAATTATTACAATTAAAGTTTGTTTTTCAAAGCAAGCGCGTCAGTCAACAGAAATTAATAGTAATTATTTATTATGGCGTTATACAGTATCGTGCACGTAATTAGAAACGACTACAAAGTAGAGCTTCAAATAATATTTGAATCTTGAAACTATCCGGATATCCGGATACATATGAATGAGACAATTGGGATCCGACACTATCCGAATAGTTTCGGAGAAAAGTGGGTGGCACAATTCTGTGAACGGTGGAAACATCGAGCCAGAAGATATCCATTTATTGCTGATCTAGCGAATAAAAATATTTACTATTCCCAGCACATCAGCAGCTGCAGAGCGCGTATTTTCTGGAAATATTATCACAGCTAAAATAAATGCACTGCTTCCACAAAATGTAGACAGTTTAGTTTTTATAAACCAAAACAAGAAATTGTTAGAACATAACAAAACATAATAAAAGTTTATCAGCCCAATTCTAAATGACAATTCCCGCGAAAATATTTCTCTTTTCCCTTCTCTTTTTTTGTAAATTCAATAAGAGAGAAGGGAATAGAGAAATATTTCCCCGGGAATTGTTATTTAGAATTGGGCTGTATATAATAAATTGACCATGACCCGTGTTTTGTAAGATGTAAACTGCAGTTGTTGTTTAAATAAAACACATGGGAATTTCTGTATACTGGCTTACTAATTTTAATTAATGTTGATCAGGAACATACCGTAAACGAATAAGTATCCATGTACTATTATGAATGTGATACAAAAATTAAGGTTGGACAAGTTTTTATTTTACCTGTTCTAGGTTTTTATATTAATATAAAAAGGCAGTATAACTTTTTTTATGATGATTTTATCGGCTTGATTTTGATTTTATTGAATTCGGCATTCAAAATTACCTTTAATTCACATGCCATATGTTAACATTGTACCCAAATCATTTTTCAGTTCTATAATCTTATAACTCCTCCTATTAAACTCAACTCCCCCACCCCCTTTACAAAAAGTGCCATTCCCAGATACTTTTAAGGAAATTTTGGAAACGTTTTTTACTAAGTTTCATGGTTAGGTTTATTTTTGTTAATATTCCCTGTTTTACTTGTACTATACATGGAAAGTTCATCAAACTGGATCCGGATCTAAAAATATGGATCCCACACTATCCGGATAGTGTCGGATCTCAACTGTCTCATTTAACACTCCGGATATCCGACACTATCCGGATAGTTCGGATATCCGATCCTGGATCCGGATCTGTTTCGGATATCCGGATATCCGAAATATCCGGATACTTTGAAGCACTACTACATGATGAAACAAAAGAAATTGACGTAGAGTTCCGTTATTTTTTATGAAACCCATAAATTGTTAAGAAGTTTTAGGTAAGAGTTTTTAGATCTGCTCATTCAAAATATTAAAAATCGGCTGCTTCAAGAGTTTTGCCTAATGAGACTGCATGACTCTTGGCAATGCGGCGCCGAGCTTTTACATTGCAGGATTAATTTTTCTCATTATGCAAACCTCCTGAAATAGCCCTTTTTCAATTTTTGTGTGCGTAGATCTAAAAATTCTTATGTCTACAACTTTTTAAGCCACTTGAATTTTGAAAACAAACATAATTTATGACCCGTTTCTAATTATGTGCACGATCGATTTTTGTGCATTTGGACATTTGGTTTTATAAAAAAATAATGGAACACTACATCAATTTATTTTGTTTCATCGTTTAGTTGGTACAACAATTAGTCAGGACAAACAAAATGGAGGGGTTTACTGCAGAAACACAGAAGATGCGGAAGGAAGAAAGTGGCTTTGGAATCGTTTCTAATTACGTGCACGCCACTGTATATAATTCCTAAAAATTTCATCAAAATCGGTTGATTGGGTCAGGTTTTATTAATTTTTTCTCCTCTTTCATACAAAGTGCTTATATAATGGAAAAAAAAACTTTTTGAAAACGCACAGAAAATTTCTCTGAAAACATTACTCGGAGCTGCCGATCGAAGCCTTTTGGAGTAGTAGAAGTGAAAATGGAGTGCAAAACGAGTACTCGGAACGTCCAGTCAAACGACATTAATTCATTCACTTAATGTTGGGTTTTTATTTTTAACTAATTGGAAAACTACTTTTAGTTGTTTCGGTTGGTTTTGATAGCAAACGAAATTTTAAACTCCAAATAATCTTATACAGGTATCAATTTCGCTCGTCGCACAGCGTATCAACTGCTAAAGGAAGACCAGAACGAAATGTTTTCGTGGAAAAGCACTTCCTAGTGAAACGCTACATTTTAGACTATAAGGAGAGCAATACACTAGGTTCTCTTTGTGTCGTTTTGTATAATTTCATACGAAGTTTATTATTATGTGTGTCCGCTATTAGCAGAATTCATTTTAGTTTTTTTTTTTTCTTAAAAAAAAAGTAAAAGTATATGTTGTGTTGATACATCATGGACAAGTAGATACATATGTACAAGATATATACAAATATTGCACATGTTAAAGTTGAAAATGTGTTTCTTAACGCAATTAATCCTACAGAAAATTCTTGAACACCCATGTGCTTCAAAGTGAGTCACACACTGAGAATGAGAATCTTTGGATTCAAGCAGATGATTCAAATTCATTTTGTATGCAACAATTCAGTTAGTTAAAAGAATGTATTAAAGCTAATTTTTTGTATTAGTATGAATTTAAAAGTTGAAAAACAAAAACATTACTATGCCCTTATAGTCTAAACGTTGCGTCGGTCGGCGACCATATAGAATAAGTGAGATTCCAATGCCACTCAATCGAAAGAGTTAACAAAGATAAACAAGACAGACAGACACGAATTGCTTGGCAAATTCTAGTGTTATGGCATCTAAAACAGGTAATTTCTGGTGCAATTTTTTGTCCCTAGGTATTTTTCTTGTTTTGTATTTTGGCGTATCTTTTCCCTTAATGTTTAATCAAGTTTTAATCTTTTTATATAAAAATTGGTTTATTTGGATTAGTGTCAACATTATGTTTAGCAGTCTGCCACATTGTAACTGAAAATTAACACACCACAGATAATTAAACAATAAGAACCATAACAATATTTTCTTCTAAATATTCTTTTGACTTACCGAAAACTTTAAAAAAAAAGGCTTCAATAAATAAGTTGTGAAAATGCAAGACTTTTTTATCTGAAAGTAAAAAAAAATGTTTTCAATTAATAAATATTTTAAAATGTTTATCTTTTTAAACTTTTTGATAAATAGATAATATTTAATGTTGAAATTTGCTGAAAGTTTCCGATGAAAAAAAATTGAAAGAAAACCGACATTAATTAAAATCAACTTACGAACCTAGCGACTCGGAAAAATGGAGAATGTAACAAGGTTTATTTTATCAAAGGGAATATACATACCTACCTACTCGCATTTACTAATTTTAAACATTTTTAAAATAATGCAATTATTCGGTTAAAATAACTCACCTCGCGACCATCAGAGGCAATATAAAAATAATTCACATCAAAACCAAAGGCATCATTTTAGGGGTTGTACGAAAAAATTCTATAAATCAGAACAGCGAAATATGGAAACTAGGTTGAATGGGTGAAAGCAAGCAACTTATTTTTTTTTCTTTCCATAAAGGTAAACATTTATCTATAAAGCTATAAGTAATTGCATATAAGGGTGACGTCTTTGTCGGAGAGGGTTCTCCCCCATTATTTATGTAAACCGTTTACATGTCTTATGGAGTGTGATGTAATTGAAGGGCAAATGCCCGTAAGAATTTATTCACTTTTCAAATGCACTTGGAAAAATAAGACTGAATTTTCACGATGAATTAATTTATAGGGTAAGCAAAATAAATTTGATCAAAAATGAGCCCTTATCAGAACAGGTGCCTAAAGTAGTTTTCAGGGCCAGATAAGAAATCAAATTCATCTTAAGTTAAAAAGGCAAATGTTATACACGAAGAACAGAATTGCAGGCCTTTAAATTAATATAACTTTCGCAATGAATGCAAATTGATTGGCCTTATAAGACTGATGCGAGTATCATTATGTTGAAAACACTATTAATTAGATAGCTGATGTCAAAAAATATGGACGACGCACTTTTCCGCCATTCTTGATACAAAATTGAATGAACAAAACTTCTAAAAAAATCTTTATGTGATTCACGAGACACTACATATATTTTTACATGCCCAAAAAGAAACTGAAACTGGGGACCTGCATCGTGCCTGATCGGGAAACTATTGACTGCTCAGAACTTGGTCTGGGCCAGTAGCGCAACAATCAGTCACGGTGAAGTGCTTGTTTTACCTTCTCGTGGTAGTCCCCGGGCAACTATTTGCGTATCCCTATATACGTAAATAGGCTAAAATTACAAGTGCGAAAGGCCTAGCTAGGATAGGTTTCGGAGGTTAGGATTCTTCGAAACTGAAATCAATTCCGCTAACGAAACCGACACTACTCCTCGGATAAGGAACGATAACATGTTGACGACTTTTGGCTATTGTACCCGGACAAAGATTGGTTTCTGGAATGTGAAGACCTTCTCGACAACGGAAGTGAAGGTCTTCAAAATGCCAGATTCCGCCAACAAGAGAAGTAGTTCATGCGATACAAGATGGACATCTTAGGGATCAGTGAAGTTAGATGGTTGGGCTCGGGGAAATATAAGTCACCAACTCATAACACTGTACCACTCTACTCCGGAAAGGCACCTGGAAGTAATCGTGAATCTGGCGTTGGATTGCTGCTCTCTAAAACAGCTCTCAAGAGCTTAATTTTCTGGGAGCCCTTAGATGACAGGATCATGAAAGCTAGGTTCCGGACTAGAGTACGTCGGTCGCGTCACCATCATACAGTGTTACGCCCCAACGGAGCTCTCTTCTGTCGGGGAGAAGGAGGCCTTTTATAATCAGCTGAGTGCCGCTTATAATAGTACCCCACTTGGAGACATCATAATGGTAATGGGAAACTTGAATGCCAAGGTTGGCAATGACAATTATGGGCTTAGGCATGTAATGAGAAAGCATGGTGTTGGAAACCGCAACGACAATGGTGAACGTTTTATCGATTTTTGTAACGCGAAACTGAAATCAATTCCGCTAACGAAACCGACACTACTCCTCGGATAAGGAACGATAACATGTTGACGACTTTTGGCTATTGTACCCGGACAAAGATTGGTTTCTGGAATGTGAAGACCTTCTCGACAACGGAAGTGAAGGTCTTCAAAATGCCAGATTCCGCCAACAAGAGAAGTAGTTCATGCGATACAAGATGGACATCTTAGGGATCAGTGAAGTTAGATGGTTGGGCTCGGGGAAATATAAGTCACCAACTCATAACACTGTACCACTCTACTCCGGAAAGGCACCTGGAAGTAATCGTGAATCTGGCGTTGGATTGCTGCTCTCTAAAACAGCTCTCAAGAGCTTAATTTTCTGGGAGCCCTTAGATGACAGGATCATGAAAGCTAGGTTCCGGACTAGAGTACGTCGGTCGCGTCACCATCATACAGTGTTACGCCCCAACGGAGCTCTCTTCTGTCGGGGAGAAGGAGGCCTTTTATAATCAGCTGAGTGCTGCTTATAATAGTACCCCACTTGGAGACATCATAATGGTAATGGGAAACTTGAATGCCAAGGTTGGCAATGACAATTATGGGCTTAGGCATGTAATGAGAAAGCATGGTGTTGGAAACCGCAACGACAATGGTGAACGTTTTATCGATTTTTGTAACGCCAACCGCCTAGTTATAGGAGGAACCATGTTGAAGCACAAGACGTGCCACAAAATTAGTTGGGTGTCGACAGACAGACGAGCAACTTCCAACCAAATTGATCACTTCGCGATCAGCCGGCGATTTAGAAGTAGTCTCCAGGACGTTAGAAACAGAAGAGGTGCAGACATGGGAATTGCCCGGGACCACCATTTGATGGTTGCTACCGTAAGACTACGAACAGCTGCAGTTCGGAGATCCCAAGAAAACACCCGAATGCTCAAGTACAACAACGATAGACTTAAGGATCCCGCAGTCCGCCAACAACTTGGGGACAACCTTTCACAAGGATAGAGAGCAATCCGTAGCACGGAGACACCTCCATCGAAAACCATTGGTGTGCTGTGAAAAATGTTTTCATATCAGGTGCTGAAAGTATAGTCGGTTAGCCGCAAGGAAGAAACAGTGCATGGCTTTCCGAAGAAACTTGGGCAAGTATCAAAGAAAGAAAACAGCTCAAAGCTCGCATTGCAGCAATTCCAGCAGCAGGCAGAAACGAGCTAGAGTCTGCGTATCGCATGAAATTGAGAGAAGTTCACCGTAGCGTGCGACGTGATAAGCGTACCTATATCAACGCATTGGCAACAGAAGCAGAAGAGGCCGCAAGCATGTGTGACAGTAGGACCGTCTACAGGATTACCAAAGAGCTTACAGGTGTCCAAAGCTCTAAACAATACCTGGTAAAGGACATAGGTGGATCACTGCTAGTTTCGGATGAGGACCAGCTCAAGAGGAAGGAGCACTTTTCTGCGGTTTTAAATCGCGTTTTCACCACTGAAGTCAACCCAACACCCAATGACACATCCGTAGTAACAAATTCCCGATTACGCACTGTTTCCCCCAGTAGAGAAGAAATTTTAACCGCAATTAGAGCACTGAAGAACAACAAAGCGGTTGGACTTGATGGTATTCCCGTAGAGCTCTTACGAGCAGCACTAACAACGAACAACATCGACTGAGCTCTTGTACCCACTCATAGAAAGAGCTTGGGAAACAGAGAGTTTTCCTGAGGAGTGGAAAAAGGGAATGATTGTTAAGCTCCCAAAGAAAGGAGACCTTACGCAGTGCGAAAACTGGAGAAGAATTTGCGTGCTGCCTGCTGTAGCGAAGGTTATAGCAAGAATCGTCCTAGAGCGAATAAAAGACCACCTAGAAGACACACTTGACGCCGAACAAGCAGGTTTCCGCACTGGATCTTCCTGTGTGGATAACATCAATACCTTGCGGATCATCATCGAACAGTGCGTTGAATATGGATCACCACTTCACCTGCTGTTCATCGATTTCGAAAAGGCGTTTGACAGTGTCAATAGAGAATTTATTTGGCTTGCCTTGCGCAGGAGGGGCATCTCGGATAAATTGATTGCTATTATCAATGCTATACATATGAAGGATCCAAATGTCACGTTCTGCATAAAGGAAGACTGTCAGAGGAATTTGAAATCCAAAGTGGGGTTAGACAAGGTTGTATACTGTCACCAATACTGTTCCTGTTGGTAATAAGTGATGTGCTGCATGCAGCTTTGTCGACTGTAAATGGAGGAATTCAGTGGAATCTGCAATCACAGCTGAAACATCTGGACTACGTGGATGACGTATGCTTACTCTCTCATAGGATCATGGATCTCCATCCAATGACAACAAGGGTTGAGAGAGAAGCTGAAACGGTCGGGCTCAAGATCAATACGGCAAAAATAAAAAGGATCAGCCTTGGAACATCCTCATCTAGATCCCAAATAGATATTTTTGGACAACCAGTAGAGATGGTAGAGAGCTTTCAATACCTTGGTAGTATTGTCTCTACAGATGGCGGGACCGAGCTAGATTTAACCAGCCGAATTGGGAAAGGAAAGGCTGCGTTCCAAAATATGGAGAAACATCTCTATAAGCCTAAAGACCAAGCTACGACTGTTTCGCTCTAAGGTAGAATCCGTGCTTCTTTATGGATGCAGCACTTGGAAGGTAACACCCATTGTCACAAGAAAGCTGCAAACGTTCGTGTCTGCGAAACATTTCATTTGCCTTTTTCATTGGGTGACACTCCAATGCTTGTACTCATGGGTAAATTCCAAGCGTTTTTTTCTGTGTCGCTTAGTCAGAAAGGGCTTCTTCCTGGCTTGGCTATGCGCCAAAGTAGTTAGCTTCACGCAACCTTCTTTACCATTATCTACGGTCCACTCTCCGTTTTTCTTAAAACTGCTGCTCTAATGTATCTCGTATTTGAAGAGTGATTTTTCGTTTGCTTTGCCGACCAATAAGCCCATCTTCTCTTTAAGAAGGTGACCTTGCTTTTGACTTGCGTGGCGCCTTTTATTAAGTTTAATTTTTCTTAAATAATTGAACAGCATTAAATACCATCTTTTGAGAGTATTCCTATATTTGAGATGTTCTACACGACAATTGTGCTTATATTACCTCCAAGTGGTAGCCATCAGATACTGTTCTCGTTCATCCGGATTTGACTTGCTAAACTAATAAGCGCGAGTGAGACAAAAGATAAAAATAGCAACACTCTGTTGAAAATTACTGGCTGTATAATTCTGCTGAAGTCTTGGACGAGCCTATCAGCAGGATGGTGTGCGGCGGATGAACTCAGCACAGAGAATCAACGGTGCCATCAACACACAACGGTGGCGTCTACAGTGCCAGTCAGGCTGAACCACTTAGTGAACACCTTATACGGGCTACTACGACATATATTCAGAGCTCAGGCCTATAAGGAGCGGTTAGTCCAGCTCCCCGCCCTTGGATTTATATTGCAAGGGTCTGGTCCTCCAAGTTGGGGGTCGTGCCGTGGGGGTGACTTTACGGCCATATAAAGCGACTTTATTTGCGAAGCAACAACGAGCCTCGGATACGGATGGATTAACTGTTGACGAACCTAGCAAACCAAATAAGGACAATGAACTTCGGATCTGCACGTGGAATGTTCTGTCTCTATAGCCCACGTGTAGCCGAGCATTTAGCGCATACCCTAGACTGCTGCAAAGCAGACATCACCGCCATCAAAGAAGTCCAATGGGATTGGCCGGGCAAAAGAAAATTGAAAGACTGCGACATTTACTACGGTGACTGTTACCGACCACAAGGGCAGTCTTTTTGGATGTGGATTCGTCGTTAGAGGCAGACTTAGACAAGAATTTCACCTATGTGAACGAGCGCCTCACGATAATTTTTCCTCAGAGAGGAGAAAGATGACGACATGAAGTACGAGTTGTACGAGCACTTGGACAAGACATATGAGCAATGACCTAGCTGTGACATTAAAGTTGTCTTGGGTGATTTTAAAGCCAAACTAGGAAGAGAAGACGTCTTTGGTGGTACAATCGGAAGATATAGCCTGCACAACACCACCTCTGATAACGGACTCAGGTTAATCGACTTTGCTGCTTGGCGAAACGTTGTGGTAGCTAGTACGCAGTTCCGGCATGGGACATGGCGAGTTCCTGGTCAATCAACCACCAATATTGCGATCGACGCAAGGCAATCCTCGAGTATCAAGGATGTCCGAACATTCCGAGGAGCCACCGTTGACTCGGACCTCTACCTCGATGAAGCCAAGGTAATGCTACGGATATCTAGACCAAAGCCAAAACAGGGAAATACTGTGAGGAAGTTCGACGCCGAATGGCTACAGTAGCAAAAAAATCCCCTGGTCCATTTCCGATCGAGTCTTTCGAACCCTCTTAAATAGTCTTATGCCGCCAACTGCAAGTATCGAGAACCAATGGAAGAATTGCCAGGAAACCATCAGAGATGCTGCCTCGGACGTGCTGGGCCTCGCACGACCACCACAGCGAAACCCCTGGTTCGATGAAGAATTCCGGCAAGTATAGCCGTTTTCCTTTGGAGGTGGCGAAGTACTTACGAGTAGATGAAAACCCTAATCTAGTACTACCAACTGCACATGCTCTCATGCGCGAGTAGATACATTTTACATGGGAAAGCAGTTTGATGTGTTCCATTGAAAAAAGCTGGCAAAGTACTTGCAAGTACTTCGCCACCTCCAAAGGAAAACGCCTTATATAATGCAGCCAAACAACAGGCATACAAAGCGGCGCTGCATAGAAGGACCAGAGCTGCTCGCGAGCTCTACGAGCAGAAGAGGAGAGAGGAACACAAGCTTCCAAGAAGAAAAAAGAAAGCATGACAAGCACGGGATCGAAAAAAAAGAGGGATGCCATGGCAGGAATTAAGTTCGGATGTTTTACAAGGCCCGAACCGAAGCCTGCAAGGATGATCAGGGGAACATCGTGGTAGAATCGCAGTCGGTGCTGAGGATATGGAAAAATCATTTCTGCAAATTGTATAACGGCGATGACGAACCGTATTCCGCTACCATGCCACCATTCATGCTGGACGACGTAAGCCAACATTTCCGACCACCCGATCTCGACGAAGTAAAGACAGCTTTATCCAAACTTAAGTCCAATAAAGCTGCTGGAGCTCCACCGTCGATCAAATATTCGCACTACGGTAGATCTTGGAAAAAACCCAGGAGTTTCAAATCGATATCCACCACCTTCTAATCAATTTCAAGGCCGCATATGACAGCATTTATAGAGACAAGCTATATAGAGCAATGTCTAGTTTTAGCATCCCTCCCAAACTCGTCCGATTGTGCAGGATGACGATGGAGAATGTACGCTACTACTAGGTCGGGAAAGACCTCACCGACGCATTTGATGGCAAAAAAGATTTTAAGAAAGGCGACGCGCTGTCATACGACTTCTTCAACATCGTTCTTTAAGGAATAGTGCAAAACTCTTACGTCAACACTACAGTCATTCAAAAGGCCGTCCAATTACTCACTTACGCTGACGACATTGATATAATCGGACGAACAAAGAGTGATGTCAGTGGTACTTTCGTGAGTATTGAGAAGGAAGCCAATATATTAGATTTAACGGTGAATGAAAATAAAACGAAATATATGCTATGAACAAGAAAAGACAACCAACATCGAAGTCTCAGGCAGAACGTCACTACGGACAGCTTTAATTTTGAGGTGGTCAGAGAATTTGTCTACCTAGGATCCGCTATAAACTCAGCGAACCATACCAGTGCTGTTTTTTTGGGCTAAGAAGGCAATTGAGAAGCAAAGCCCTCTCTCGAGCAACTAAACTGTCCCTGTATAAGACGCTTATCATCCCGGTTCTGATGTATGGTGCAGAGGCATATGTACACTGTTTACGACGGATGAGAACGCTTAAGGCTGTTTTGAGAAAAAAATTCTCCGGCCGATTTTTGATCCCGTCTGCATGGATGGGGAATGGAAAAGAAGATACAACAACGAAATGTACGGCCTGTACAGCGACACCGACCTAGCCACAAAAGTGAAAAGCCTGGAAAAGGCTGGGTCATCTAAAGCGAATGGACATCAATGCTACGGCCCGGAAAGTCTTTGAATCCAACCCCGTGGGACAGCGTAAAAGGTGAAACACGCAAGTGGAAGCAGACCTCAACCAACTTGGAGTTCGAAACTGGAGACAGCTAGCTACAAACTGAGCCGGCTGGAAAAAGCCTGTTGATGGTTGAGGCCCTGGTCAACCCCAGACTCTAGCGCTACCTTAAGTAAGTAACTTAAGTAATTTCCGCCTCATGATTTTCCATCTACGTGATGATTGACAATGAGGCGCTGAGCTTTAGCATCGCAGGATTAATTCTTTTCATTATTAAAAACTGCTGAAACAGCTCAATTTCAATATTTTGAATGCGTAAATCGAAAAACCGTACCTAAAACCTTTTCAGTCGGTTGAATTCACTAAATGAGAATCACCATAAATGAAAAGAAGACCCATTCAATAAAATGGATAGGTATATAGGGGCAATTCCATGGTAACTCACGTTACATTTGGGAGAGTTTGGCGCTCTCTTTTATTAAAATTTCAATATTTATATGAATATAAATAAAACAAAATTTAAATGCTTTACATAGTAATAATTTCGACTGCTAGGAAAAAATTTAATTTTTGGGAAAAATAAATTCTTTCTTATTAAAAAATACTAAAACGTGTTGGTATCTCACGTTACCATATTCGGACACGGGTTTTGTAGCAGTACAATGCCTATTTTCTAAAAATTAAACAAACCAATAAGGCTTAACTGGCTTGTTGAATTAGATATAAGAACTTATCAGCCTGTTTATATCTGTACATAAATTTTAAATTATTGAAAATATTTTATACAAATTTAATAAAATACATGGTAACTCACGTTACAAAAAGTCGGTAACTCACGTTATTTCACGTTTTTAACTTAAAAATTTAGGGCTACGCCTTTTAGAATTTCATTTTATTTTCAGCCGTATGTTTGTTACTTGAAGGATATTATGCTATTCTAATTTTAAAACTAGGAAAAAGTAGACAGGGGGCGAGATAAATTTTCCATTTTTCTATCTTCATGTCCACTTTTTCATGGAATTACCCATAGGATAAATTCAATGTTTTTCTAAATCCAGATTCTTAAAATGCAAAAGAGACTTTGCATTCTCCCAACCTCGCACCCACCCCAAATCCTATAGTGTGTCAAGCAGGGGGGTTGCAGGGGGACAGCATGCCCCCACATACAACCTTACTGTTTATTCGCGGTAGTGCTAGGTGCGAGTACTGTATTTATGTAAGGCAATAAAAGGAAAGTAAATAAGATCAGTGCTAGCGAATAAACAGTGAGGTATGTATGTATGCAGCCCCCCTGCTTGGGCACACTATAGGATTTGGGGTAGGTGTATGCAAAGTTTCTTTTGCATTTAAAGAATTTTTGAAAAACACAAAAATTATCGAAAACTTTTCATTCTTCTGTGGCTCTAAGAAAATTTAGGATTTATGTCCCATTTTTAACAAAAATATTTGGGGCATGGGTCTCACTTGTGTGGGTCTCAAGCCCCAAATTCAATTTCGGCTTAATGGCCCACTCTAGTGGGATATAAGCTTTAGAGATAAAAATTGGGCCTTATTTCCCTGCACCAAAATATTTATGTCAATTTAATTTATTTCATCGTTTAGTAAGTACAAAACTTAGTCCAGACAAAAAAACGGAGAAGTTTAGGACAGAAACACAATAGATACCTAAGGAAGAAAAGTAATCGTTTCTAATTACCTGCACACCACTGTATAAATGGTGTATTTTCCTACTTTCTTATTCGTAGGTTAAGGTTTTTCCACGGACTAGAAACTAAATCACTTTTTTTCATAAGCTTAAACAACCAACCTCAAATTCTACAATCAACGTCGTGTATCGAACTTCTTCTTCTTTTTTTTTTGAAAATATTTTATATTAAAAACAAATACACCCTTTATCGGTACTTTTTTATTTTTAAAGCTAAAGTGCAATTTGTCATGTCTCCCAGAAATTCCTTTGCTATTGACACCGCATTTGTTTAAATAGGTTTGTTATGAGAGCTTGAAAGTGACACAATTATAACTAATCAAATAATACAAATTATGCAAATGTTTCATATTACATCAACCATGTTAGTCATCACAATTAAATGATAGTGCATTAAAAATCTTCTCAAAATAACTACCTATACGTGGATAGGTTGTGTGTGTATTTCTAAACATAACAAAAACTTATAAGTATGATTACACATTTATTTAAATATTTCGAAAAAAGTATTTAGTTTTCATTATGGTTGTACACATATTTTTAAATAAATCTTATCTTTTCAGATAACATACTTCACCTTTTCAACTTGCCGCATTCGTTTAGATTAAAATTCTAAATGAAAATTCATCTAAAAATACCCAATGAAAAAACTTATATACAATAATTTTTGTTTCGTCATATTTTACTCGATGTAATAATAATTGTGAATGCGCCTATTTTCTTGACCTACTGTGATCACAATCAATCGAACATAAGGTTAATTATTAATTAATAGAAAAAAAAAATATGTAAATTCCTATTTCAAGTGGCCAGCGCGGCGCCTTTCTTCTTAAAGAATAGTTCAATTTACTTGTTCTATTCATATACCTAAACTATATAGCGAATAACGGTATATTTTTTGAAAAACACTTGACTATCATTAAAAGATGAAGTATTGTTTTGTTTCTTTTTTATTCGAATGACGTCAGCTATACTTGCATAAACTTTGGTTTGGTTAAATGAAATTATTATAGTTTAACTCACATGTAGCTAGTTCCCATAAATTCTAGGGTGGCATTGAAGAAATTCTTGTGGACCAATAAAGACAAAACAAAAATGGAATGCCTCACACAGTGTATACACAAGTAGTGTTCTATCTACATTCCACACCAAGTCATCTTCATCAACTGGAACGGAATAGATATGGAGAGGCCCTTAGGCCGCAATACTTTCAGGCGCTGTTTACATTGGACTGAAAAACTAGATTTCGCACCTCGCTCCCACTCCTTCCGTTAAGTGAGATGTGAATACCTGAAACGTCAACAAAAATCCAGTTTTTCAGTCCAATGTGAACACCGTCTAAGGTTTTTTTAGCTGTCATTGTAACAAGTACAGACAACCCCTAAAGGGGTTTTTTTAATTGGCAACACTATTAAAAGTGACAGAAAATTTGACAACTGACAGATGATTTGTACTCAGGCACAGGAACAACTCCTGGAAATTGTGCACATTTGGCCGTAAAATATCCTTAATTATACTCGTTGTAATTGATAGGTTTTTTAGTAATTCGATACAGTCTATGTGAATCGTGGAGCTGGAGCCCATAGGCAACTTCATGAACAGACTTCGCCTGATGGAGAAATCCGGCACCGTACGTCAAAGTCACTGCAGAGTCATATTGTTCGTGTTGTGTTTTCCCTACATCTACAAAACAGTTTGTGTGCAACAATTCAATTAAATAGTCGTTTGCCATTAATTTTAAACAATTGTGCGTCAAACGACAAACCACGCGTTAACTAAACGAAATAGCATCCACATTTTACTGAAACTGGAAATGTCATTAGCGCTAAATATTTTCCAAACACACACTTAAAATAAATAAAAGCGATTTAAGGTTTTCTCTGATGGTGGGATGGTAGAACGCTTATAATTGGAGTTCATTGGTGAAATGGATTTAATTTTATGTTTATTAAAAGAAATGGAAACGGATATATGGGTCACGACACGTCGTCATCGTCGTCGTCGTCTGAGGAATTAGTGCAAGAGCACGAGTATAAAACTTACTTGACCTCAATATAAATGTAGGTACATACCTACCAACTTGAATTTTTCCTTTGACAATATTTGTACCTACGAACTTTATGTATCCATAAACTTTTCCTATCATAATTATTATTGTTAAAAACAAACACCCCTTTTTCCAAATCAATGAGCCTGAGCGAGCGCTAAGCCTCAACTTTTAGATGTGTGAGCATATTTCAGCACCATCACTCTGGCCGCCTCCGTCACGTCACACATACGAATATCTTTGAGCACTCAGCTATGAGCGGTTTTGTCATTTAACGGAGTAATAAGTATCAGATCATTCAACCGGAACAATTTGTAAATTAATTGAAGTATTTTACTTATTAACAAGATAAATATTAACGAGGGACAAAGTGCTCATGTGTGTTCATGAATGGATTTTGTTTTTGTAACTGCTGTTGGTTGTTGCATGTTAAAGCAACATAATGAAGGGGAATGTATGTGTAGCAATTGAAATGAAGAATATCGTTATTTGTTTTGTACAATATTTAGATACTGCACCTAAAGTTATGTCCTCTTTTCAACTTAAGTACAAGTAATCATGCAACTTTTGGCGGTGATCTACTTTAGAGATAAGATGATTTTTTTTTTTTCAAAGTTTACGCTTCAGTTTTGAAAAAAAGAAGCAATCGTATTGAATAAATGAAGCAAAACAATATTGGTGATCTATTTGTGTTTTAATTTCCTTGAAAATATATCGAAAAAAAAACAGCTTTTAGACCTCAATAAATAGTTTGGAGCTTCACAGAAATATTTAAAAAAAAAAACTTCAAAAACATGTATCACTTTAATTAAATTATGTATATCTCCACCTGGAAAAATGGCAAGTTTTTGTCGAGTTTAATCAAGGCCCTGGAAAGGCTTTGGTAAAGGAAATCTAGACAAGGAAAACTTGTGAAACACTCGTGAAGCCCCCGCTAGTAAAAACTTGTGGGATAAGGCTATGGAAAGGATCTGGTAGGGAAAATCTAGACAGGGGAAAACTTGTCAAATACTCGTGAGGCAATCCCTAGTAAAAAACTTGTCGGATTAGTCTTGTTCCATCCAAAATCCCCATATAATGGGCGATATGTATTTAAATCATAGTTTTGGCCATTGAAGAGTTTTTGTCGTAAAAAGGTTTATAATTGTAGAACAATTTTTATTTTTTACTGCATCATTTTTGACATATGTATATTCCAGCTCCGTGTCGCCCATTCTGTTCAGGCAGTAAATTCCAACACGATATAACCATAGAGCGCTCAATAGTCACGGTATCACCTTTGGATGCTTCTTTGATGTCGAAAAAGAATTCAACAGCATATGGATAGAACAGAAACCCTCACTCAAAAAATATGTCTCTTTTACTTTCGTCATTAATCAAAAAAAAAATCTTTTTTTCAGAAAATTTCCAATCAACTGGACAACTGAAAATCACACATAAAGACCATCAGAGTTGGAGTTGCTCAAGGGACCAAACTTGGCCCTTTCTTCTACAGCTTGATGACATCTGACCAGCCAAACGGAACTTTAAGTACCTGTGAATCCACTTAAATGAGTTTCTTAAGTTCAACCTGCATCTTAGAAATGTGCTCAAAAGAACTAGCAGGCCCTTCCACCTTCTACGCAATGTGATGGGAAGAAAAACCGGATTAAGTCAAAAGGCGAAAATACTAATGTACAAGCACCTTTTGTGGCCAGTCATAAGCTATTGCTTCCTAGTCTGGTTCTCAATCTACAAGACAGCCATGAAGAAACTTCAAGTGTTCGAAAGGAAAATGCGCCGAGTTTATTACGAAATGCACTTCGACCAACCGACGGAGACACTTCAGGAACGAACACCTTTACACAGAAGTATAAACATTATTTCTCCGGACTGCTTTCTGTAAATAAGCTAGTAGGGAAGATCAACAGTCACCTAAATCAGCTAATGTGAAGGATGGCCATCATCAAACAATGACAACCCGAGCCGAGTTACATACCTCAAGTGTGATGGACAACAGTATCACCTTGGACAACGATAAAGCAGTTTCCCCTTTACACTGACACAGAGTCAGCCTTCTACCGATGGCCTTGTGGCTGAGCTGTTCAAAGCGGCTGGCGGTGGTAGGAGGAAAGCATACCCGATGTATGTAACCTCAGCATTGTTTGTCCGATCCTGAAGAAAGGCGATCCTCTGGACTGCACCAACTACAGAGGCATCAGTCTCCTTAACATCGCATACAACATATTCTCTGCCGTACTTGTGAACACCTGAAGCCATTCGTCCAGGAAAGTAAACCTTTGACCAATTATTCGCACAACAGCAGGTCTTGGAAAAAAAACCAAGGAGTTACAAAACGACACCCACCCCTTTTCATCACAAAAGTGAAGAGCCACTGAATGAGGTGGCTGGGTCACCTAGAGCGAATGGACATCAATGCTACCTCCGGCCTGGAAGGTCTCTGAATCCAACTTCGTGGAGACAGTTAACTAGAGACCGCGCCGGCTGGAAGAAGCTTGTTAGTTGGGGCCCAGCCGGACTCTACGGCCCTCTTAAGTAAATATCTTTTTTCTCATTCGCACTCATATAGATTGTAATCTTAAACGGTTGCAATGCATCAGAATAGAAAATTGCTCCCGCCCCCCTGGTGGGGCATGGGCTCCCCGTTCGGAAACACTGGTGTAAACAGTTTTAGCTTTCATTTGATACCCCATTCATAGCAGTTGCAAAA
Organism: Dasysyrphus tricinctus; assembly: GCA_963921185.1. NCBI lineage: Eukaryota > Metazoa > Arthropoda > Insecta > Diptera > Syrphidae > Dasysyrphus > Dasysyrphus tricinctus. Next base: position 102,766,398 of record OY992531.1, read on the forward strand.
ATGCAACCTTTAAAGAGCATTTTCTAACCATTGCCAACAGATAAAGCTTGTCCGACCAGCACTTTTGTAAATGTTTGGACTAAAGTTATAGTATGGCATCCTCTTTGTGCGTGGCCGCAATGAGATAGGTAATTTTACGGTCGGCTCCCGGACTAATAGTACATATATCGCAATTAGAAATTGAGGTTTTGATTGATCATTTTAAAAGTTTTAACTTTTATCTGGTGAAATGATTCGTACGTGGGTGCAATCAATTACTGAAATTTCCCAAAGAAACCTTGCGAATTGATACAATTCTTGTTGAACTAACAAAATTTTCAATTATAAAATCGCTTTGATAATTCTTCTTTTAATGATGCAAACAGGTGAAGCACTAATACTCGTAAAATCCTCTATCGATATAAACACCCCTATTGCGAATTACAACTATTGATTGATAATTGATGAATAGTAAAATTTTTATTTTAAAACTCAATTTATTAAAAAACTTCTCATCTCTTCATTGAAAAATGCAAATTTTCTTGTTATTCACAATAGTTTACATCATTCTCAATGATCGAAACCTATATCAATTTTGTTGGTAACTATCGTTTCAATATCTATCAACTATCAATTGATAGTGGTAACTCATATTAAGGGTGATAGATTCTCCATGAGTTGTACAGTAGTTGTGATAATGTTGAAACCCACTGAATTCTATCGTAGGAAATCAAGGTAGGTAACACAACAAAATAAACTGAATCTTAGGCACCTATTACGAATCGCGACTCTAAACGAAATGTGACTATGTGGTATTACCGTTTGCAATTCGCCTAAATTAAGCTCCCCTTAAATAACAAACATTTTGAAAATTTAAATGTCACTTAACACCATCAGAAAACTTTCGCCTCTATCGTCAATGTCAAACTGTATTTCTTGGTTACTCTGAACAAAATCGCAGTTTTTATTTTTGAAATGTCAAACGTTCGAGTTGAGTCGAGCCTTTGCCTCGTCGAATTGCAAGTCATAATTGGTTCGTTCGTTGAAGTTTAGTTGATTCAGGTTTTTTTGACAACACCAAGAATTGTCAGAAAAAATGTGTTTTTCGGTTCTCAAAAAACACCAAAGGGCTCTCAATTGTGTTGATGAGATAAGCCAGAAACGAAATTTGTTCTAAAAATGATTTGTGATTATTAAAGTAAATTTGTGTACCTACTACTTGTATTTCTGTTTAAAAAGAATAACAACAAAATAAAAACCTCCAGTACGTTAATCCACAACAACATATTGCTTCATAGCTCATGCAACTTTGACAGTTTATTCTTTACCATAACTCACCCCAGGAAAAAACCTAGTTCTACTTCAGGGCGAGTTCAGGGCAACCCCAGGTTTTAAAAAACATAGAATTGGCTCGTCAAGTTAAGTTCAAGTTTTTCAAAAAACGCTTTAGGGCGACCCCAGGATGACTTCAGGGCTCAACGAACAAACCTAATAATGAATAAATTTTGAATGAACTTTGATGTATACTTCGCAGCATGTACTGCACTTGTGTGGATTTCCATTTACACACAAAACCCTCTCATAACAATTTTTATACTCCCGATGCAATCATAAAATCTTTTCTATTAATTTTGTGTTCAATTTTGTCTTTTATTAAGTTTCAATTGCTTACAACCTTCTTGTTAATAATAACAATGTGTAAGAAAAGAGATGAGTTATATAGGAGGTGGAAAAACAGCCCAAGAAGTCAAAGCTATGAGTGCGAATACAAACATTTCCGAAACGTTGTAAACAAAAACATACAAATAATCAAAAGCGACTTCTACAAACAAAAATTTATAAGTGCACAATATGACCCCAGAAAAACATGGAATGTGATAAATGAGCTGTTGGGAAGAAAGAAAGCTTCAATCGATGAAATCATTCAGACCAACTTTTCGACAAATGCTGATGGTGAGTGTAGTATCGTGGAAAAATTTGCGGATCAGTTTGCAAACCAGGTATCAAACATTTTACATATATGCAATATTAAAACCCAAACTTCGAATCATGAAAACTTACAAGTACAGCAGAGTATTTATGTAGAAGAAGCCAGCGAAGAGGAGATATTTGAAATTTTAAGCAAAATAAACACCAAAAAAGGTCCTGGAGCAGACAATATTAGACCTCTTGACCTCAAAATTAACGCCGAAATTCTTGCCCCTGTAATACAAACCATAATCAACCGGAGCCTGGCGCAAGGTTGCGTACCGAAACTGATGAAAACATCAATTATTCGTCCTATTTACAAAGGAGGCATAAAAAATAAAGTAGAAAATTATAGACCGATTGCAAATACTGTCAACCGTAGAGAAATGTCTGGAAGAAATCATTGTCAAACGGCTGAACATTTTTATTAACAGACATAAAATTTTGCATCAAAATCAATACGGGTTTCAGAAAAGCAAAAGTACAGAAAAACTGCTTGGAGAATTTACAAATACAGTTAATGCAGGGCTTATTCGAAATCACCACGTACTTGTGCTTTTCATTGACTTCAGCAAAGCCTTCGACACTCTTAGTGCAGAAAAGCTTATTGAATGTCTAAACAGCATCGGTGTGAGGGGATATTTGTCCGACTGGCTCAAGAGCTATCTAACTGATAGATCGATTAAGGTCAAGGTATCAACGACCGTGAGTCCAGAAAGATGCACCGTATATGGTGTTCCACAAGGCTCAAAATTGGGACCCATTTTATTTATCCTGTATATAAACGAATTGTTACGATTATTCACAAATAACACAGCCTACGCATATGCAGACGATATAGCCATCATAGTCAAACACAAGCACTTAAATTCAGCAATTGAAATACTTCAAGAGCATCTGGACACTGTATCCAAGTGGTGTCATGACCATGGACTTGTTATAAATACCAGCAAAACTAAAGTAATGCACATACGCCAACCAATGAAGAGGGAAGAAATTATCAACATCTATTACCGAAACGATCTTTGTCCACTGTTAACAAATAACAAACCAATCGAAACCGTCAAAAAGATAAAATATCTTGGAGTCACCATAGACGAACATTTTCTTTGGCGTGATCATATAAACACTCTGCGTCTTCAACTCAAAAGCACAATGTTTGCCTTAGTGTATCTCAAAAGGTTTTCTAACTTTGAAGTTATGAAGCAAGTCTACTACTCGTTAGCAGAATCTCGAATTCGATATGGGATCCTAGCCTGGGGAAATGCTTCAAAAACGCACCTAGATAAGATACTCAATCTTCAACATCGTCTAGTTAAATTAATTAAACCTATTAATAATCAATTTAAAGTTCTAGATATAAACGCTATATACCGTATGACAGCATTAGAACATTACATGGATGACCAACGATTTCTACAACCTATAAGACATAATCAAAATACTAGAAGAAGAGAGCTTGGGATGTTTGAAATTCCGACAATTTTCAACGTATACGGGAAAAGAGAGCTGAGATGTACTATACCAAAAATATTAAATGAAGTACCTGGGAACTTAAAAAGTATTCGAAATTTTAAGAAAAGAAAAAAAGAAATAAAAAATACTTTCTAGAATTGAATTTCGTTCGATAATAAAAATAATAATTAACTATTCTTATAATTTAACACTCAAGTTTTTAACTTAATCTTTCTTACTATGTAAATAAACTATAAATATGTAAAAGATCATTGAAACAAAAATGCTAACTGAATTACTTCAATCACTTTCAATATTTAATAATACAAATGTTAATAACCACCTGCAGATAAGCACTTTGCTTTGTGGGTAAACTATTAAAAATGAAATTATTGTTAAAATAAAGAAACTTTTTAAACTTGAACTTGAACTTTTCTTGAAAATGAATCGAATAAACCATTTGCATTTCTTCTTGTTCAATAACTTAATTTAGTATTTTGTTTAATATTTAAATTAATGTTTATTCCTAACTCTGTATCCTATTGACTATTGAAAAATTTGACCCCATTCTGACAAAACAAAAATCACTGCAATTTGTTTTGTCCCTAAAAATTTTAAACTTAAAATATCCCAACTCTCCCATTCCATTTCGTCCATCAAAAAATCAATTTATTTCGCTTCCTAGTAGTCGGGGAGAAAAAAATAACATCAAAAATTCATTTTGGAATTCTGAACAGCTCTTGTCATAGGTCAAACTATCTGCAGTTAATGCCCACACATTTAGAGGATGGCAAAGTCTCAAAAATCCAGCCTGTTTCATGTTTGTTTCCAAACAAAATGACAAACATTAGAGATAAAGATTTGTGTTAAAAAGATGCGTTGTATTAAAAAAGTATGCATGGAAGCATATGTACCTAATCCCCATCATGCACTGTCTTCTATTTTTGTCTTTTCATATTTACGGCTTATAAATAAAAAATAAAAGAAAAATAAAACCTGATACATATTATTTCACACCAACCTTAAGTGTTATAATTTAAATTAATTATCTTAAATAACATTTTATTTCAACGCGGAAACTTTAAGAACTTGCCGCATCAATTGCTTTCGACGAAGTATGCAATCCTATTTTAGGACTCTAGGGAAGATTCAGTGTAAAAATATAAAAAAAAGAATAAACATATAGAATCTTTTATCAAGTCTCTCACAAGACGAACGAAATATTCTTAGTGTGTTGCTTCTTTGGAGTTTGAATTTAATTTTTTTTTAATTAATTTGAATTTGTTTTAAAAAAACAAATAAAAACAAAACTTGCAATAAATATATTTGTCTTTTTCATGAAAAAATATTTGAATAAGTACCTATAACTTATTTATAGGAGAAACCCCTAATGAAATGCCGCTACGGTCATAAATTCGGTCATGGTAGAGAACAATACGCCTATTTATTATACAACGCGTCTGTTTTAATTGTCAAAAGAAACTTTTCCCTCGGCTTGGGAAAACTCTTTGGATAATTTTCAGAAAAAAAAAACTTTATTTTATCCTATCAACCGGAGTAAAACATTAAGTTATACGCAGTTGTCGTACATTATGTGTAAGGATGATCATCAAACACAAGAGAATATCATAAACACTACCATTCGAATACATATTATCTCTCATCCATTCCTCACACCGATTGACATAAAACTGCTAAAGAAAGCTTTCTCTTAATAAATTAAAGAACTCAAATCATCTCTAAACACTTTAAAGCAATGAATCAGTAATTTATTGTTCTATGTACTTCCCCAACCGCTAATTTAAATAAAGAAAGATATTCTGGACACCCGGAGCGGAACACTTCTGAATCATTTAAATTTTCTCGAATTCAAGGTATACCTACTCAGAAGGTAAACAATATTCTTTACCTAGCAAAATGATTCACAATAATTATATTAACCTGAATATGAGTAACGAAAAAGAGAGTCTTTCGTATACTGACTGTAAAAATTGATTTAAGAAAATAACGCAACCTTAGAGGCAAAACGAGACCAAAGAACCTTAATAGCCACTCCATCAAATAAATTGCTTCATAAAAAAAATAAATACATAAATATGTATGTCTTCATTGCAAGCTACCACATTTAAGGTTTTTTTTTTTTTTTGCACTGATATGACACAATTTTGTATAAACATAGAGATATAGAAAATAAAATTTTTATATATTGAGGTCGGTTGTAATTACAAGAATTTGCTATCGCGATTTTGTTATCTCAAACAATTTGAATGGCGCATTATCTGTCATAAGGTGTTCAACCGAAACTCCGTGGTTTGTAAGTAGATAGTATTTTATTTAATCATTTTTGTCTGTTCACATAAACAAAAATTATGCATGTATATTTTTGGGACTGCAATAAATATAAAAATCACACCACTTTATTAGGCTGTTCAATACTATTTCGAATTATAATAATTTTGTCTGTCAATGTCTTATATCAATTATTTTGACTGGGCCACACTACCAAAAGCAAAGTGAATCAAGTTTTTTTTGGGGGTAATGACCTGGGCTTAATGAATGAAACCACCAGCCCAATAAAAATCATATAAACTCACATGATTTAAGATGAGAGAAAAAAAAATCAGGCGCCTTACTGAAATCAATTTAAATAATTCTAATTTAGCATGACAACAGGACGGCACGCGGCGCAAAGTATGACCAATTCACAAGAATTTGGATAAAAACCATTGATGTACACTGGTCGCCAACATTATTTTGAGACAAAAAATCCCATTTTTTGTTTATTTATTTTTCTTTTTATTTAAAACACACTCACTAGTCACTGATGATGAGTAATGAGTAAATAAAAACGCCAAATCGGTGGTTGGATGTTGTAGGAACTGGGGGCCTCGAGCTGTATCTTTTCCTACACATCAAGTGCTTACAATACCTCCAAGTTGGTAGCCGCCGGATACTGGTCTTGGCTTTATGCCAGGACTTGCTAAACTTGTAAGTGCGAATGTTGATCAAGGAAAGAATTGCAACATTAAACCCATGGCCCTACAGATTGGAGGTTAGTGCGTTGGGCTAACGACCCGGCCACAGTAAAAAAGCCAATTGTTATGAGAGAGACGCAAGAAGCCTCGGATAACGACCCCCCTCAAATGGCAACCAGACCCGGAACGAAAATGGACTATGATCTACGAGTATGCACCTGGAATGTAAGGACACTCTACACACCAGGTGCTACTCAAAAACTTGAATCTGTCCTCTCGCGGTACAAGGCAGACATTACCGCGATCCAGGAGATACGATGGATAGGATCAGGTATAACGAAAAGAAAAGATTGCGACATTTATTACAGCTGTCACCAAAGACTGCACATGCTAGGATGCGGATTCGTCGTGGGAAATCGACTCAGATCAAAAGTAATCGATTTTAAGCCGATAAGCGATCGCCTGGCTGTGATCCGCATCAAAGCTACCTTCCAAAACATCAGCCTAATATGTGCACACGCCCCTACCGATGAAGCTGAGGAGTCTAACAAGGAGGAGTTTTACGACCTCCTGGACGGAGCCTACGGAGCCTGTCCGGAGTACGATGTCAAAGTCGTGCTCGGAGACTTCAATGCTAAAGTCGGAAAGGAAAACATCTTTGGCGGATTAGTTGGAAAGCACAGCCTCCACGAAACAACAACAGACAACGGCTTCCGACTAATCGACTTTGCTGCAGCTCGTAATACGGTGATAAGTAGCACTAGGTTCCCCAGGCGAAGGATACACACAGCAACCTGGCGATCTCCAGATGGTCGAACGGCCAACCAAATCGACCACGTGCTAATTGGCGCAAGGTACGCATCGAACATCTTGGACGTGCGAACTTTCCGAGGTGCAAACGTGGACTCTGACCACTTTCTTGTTGTGACAAAGTTCAGAGCCCGACTGTCCAACGAAAAGAAAACGAAGACCGCCCAAAGAAAGAAGTTCAACATCGCATGCCTAAGCACATCTGAGAAAGCCAGAGACTACAGTGAGCAATTGACCGGGAAACTCTCTGCCGTACACCCAGCCACAAGCGTCAACAACCAGTGGAACCAATATCGCGACATTATTAAAGAGACAGCCGAGACCACCATAGGCTATCAACCACCCAGAAAAAAGAACCCGTGGTATGATGATGAATTGCGGTATTAAAGCAGGAGACGGAAAATGCACGAATGCAAATGCTGCAACGGAAAACAAGAGCAGCAAGAGAGGAGTACCGTGAAAAGAGAAGGAAAGAGAAAAAAACCCTGCGTAGAAAGAAAAGAGCATCCGCAGCCTCTCAGCTCAAGTATCTCGAAGAGTCCAGCACCGCCACCAACACCCGCCGGTTCTACAAAACAGCTAAGCAACTGGCATCTGGTTATAGGACTGGGACGCAAGCTCTTCGAAACAGCGAAGGGAACCTAGTCACCGAAGCACAGGGAATTGTAGACGTGTTTAAGCAGCATTTCCAGCAGCTGCTTAATGGGCATTATGTAGAGGAGGCGACAGGGGAACAAAGAAGCATTAGACCAGTCAATGAAGATCCAGTCCCAGCACCCAGTACTGAAGAGGTTAAGAAAGCCATCCACAAGCTTAAGAACAACAAATCCGCCGGCTCGGATGGCCTACCAGCGGAACTCTTCAAGTATGGAGGAGATGTTCTGGTAGGGTGTATGCACCAGCTCATCAACCAAGTTTGGGAGGAGGAAAGTATGCCCGACGACTGGTCAAATAGCTCCATATGCCCAATCTACAAAAAAGGCGATCCTATGTCCTGCAAGAACTACAGAGGCATATCCCTGCTTAATGTTGCCTACAAGATCCTATCCAACGTGCTATGTGAGCGTCTAAAACCTTTCTGCAACACTATGATCGGCACGTACCAGTGTGGCTTCAGGCCAGGCAGATCAACGATAGACCAAATCTTCACATTGAGGCAAATCCTGGAAAAGACCAACGAATTTCAAGTCGAGACCCACCACCTATTCATCGACTTCAAAGCCGCATATGATAGCATAAGTCGCCAAGAGCTTCTATTGGCGATGTCGGAACTCGGGATCCCGAAAAAACTGATCCAGCTATGCCGCATGACGTTACAAAATACGCGGTGCAACGTGCAAATGGGTAACAGCTCATCCGAGTTATTCCAGACGTGTACGGGGTTCAGACAAGGAGATGCGCTATCATGTGATTTCTTCAACCTAGTCCTGGAGCAGATAGTGCGCAAGAGTGGTGTTAACATGGAAGGCACTATCTTTAACAGGTCTTCTCAACGGCTTGGTTATGCGGACGACATCGACATCATCGGCCGTTCCAAGAGAGCTGTACTTGAAGCATTCACAGCTATTGATGAACAGGCGAAACGCGTTGGTCTTGAAGTGAATGAGGACAAAACAAAGTATATGCTATCAACAAACAAAGCCTCATCTGTCCATCGCCTAGGACAAAACGTCACTGTTGGTAGCAGTAATTTCGAGGTAGTCAAGGAGTTCACCTACCTCGGAACAAACATCAATCCCACGAACGACACCTTAGTGGAAATCCGACGAAGAATTACCCTAGCGAACCGCTGCTACTTCGGTTTGGCCAAACAAATGGGTTCAAAACTCCTATCTCGAAAGACAAAGTGCACGCTATACAAAACTCTAATTTTACCAGTTCTACTCTACGGTGCCGAGTGCTGGACGATAAGTAAAAAAGGGGAATTGATCCTGGGCACTTTCGAGAGAAAAATTCTACGGCGGATATTTGGTCCTATATGCGAAGAGGGCGATTGGAGGAGAAGATTCAATCGTGAACTGTACGAGCTGTACCAAGATGTGGATGTAGTCCAAAGAGCCAAAACACGTCGACTACATTGGCTCGGCCACATCGAGCGAATGGACAACAACGCTCCAGCCAAGAAAATCTTCGATTCCCAGCCCCCAGGTTCGAGACGACCAGGAAGACCGAACCTCCGCTATAGGGACCAGGCGGTCACAGACGCAAGAGCGCTTGGTCTCTACGACTGGAGGGAGCGTGCGAGGGACCGCAACCGATGGAAGACCGCAATATCTCAGGCAGAGACCCTTCATGGATCGGGAGCCGGATAAGTAAGTAAGTAAGTAAGTAAAAACGCCAAATCATTATATAGAATAAATGGTAATAATACCAAATTTGAACAAGAAGCTACCTATACAGTGGTGGTCCAGTATAACGAATGCCGATATAATGAATTATCGATATTACGAACACTTTTTGGAAGCCCATTAGGTATTCTATATAACGAACAAATAACGAATTCCACAAAATTAAACTAAATATTTTTAAGAATAATTCATTTTTCTGTTAAGAAAAGAAATTTGTATTAACCGACTCCTGATTTGAATCCTTGTATCCTTAAAATACGAAATTTGTATTGTTTTGCTCAATTTATTTTTGCATCTTTACTTATTTTAAGTACCTATGAAAATGCTAAAATGTTTACTTTTGTCACGGATCTGAGGATAAAATTGGGTTGTATTGGAAAATGCTACCAAATAAAGTGTTGAAAAATAAACAATAGCTTCTTGTTTGTAGATAAAACGTGTTCAATATAACGAAATTTCGATATAACGAATCGACCTTAGACATTATATCATTCGTTATACTGGACCACCACTGTATTTTGTTCCTGACTGCTGAAAGTAAATTTTCAAAATTCAACCATCAAAATAACGCTGATGACAAAAATTTCAGGAAGATTAGATCATCAACATACTCCATAACATGAGTTTAACTACTATCAGATAATTTAATACAAAATATTGAAGAAGTTTTAACACCAAAGCACACTTTACCTAATATTTATTTGGGAAAACTATCTTTTTTTGAAGATTGAAGGCAACATTTAAAAAAAAAAAACTCATCAGAAATCATTCACACTTACTTTTTCGAACACAATGAAGCCTTGAGAAACTTTTGTAAAAAACAACATATTTCAAGCTCATTTTTCTTGAAAACATCGTTCATCTCTTTGGACTTTTATACTTTGCAAGTCTTTGGACGAAAAGAAAAATAAATATTCCAGCAGCACCTGGCGTTCATAGTTTACAATTACCCAGCCAATTATTGCTGTTGTTATTTTTATCCGTAAAACTTTAATATAAACATTTTTTCAAACATAAACCAGAATCCAAGCTCATATGGATTTTACGCAGAATTGAGTACCTATGTATGTATTTGTATAATGTTTATGTGTTTTTTCTATTTATAGGTAAATGAAATATACTTTTGATGATCACTTTGGTTTTCTGAATACTTTTACGTTAAGACTTGCAAAAAAAGCGTAGGGACACACAGCACACACTATTGAGCATCGAATTGCTGCAGTTTATGTACATAAAAAAACATTGTCAACACTCAAGAGGCCTGATTCAGCCTACACCTTTTTGCGATAAATACAACTTGTGTTTGAATATTTTATAGTTTTTTATTTTTGTTTTAAGCAAAAATCGAAAGATGCATTTGCATTTTCTGCAAGAGAAATGAAAAAAAAGTATTCATTTTCATATACCTATCAGCATATGGCCCTTTAATACTTTGGTCATTTGCTATAAACAAATAAATGCATTTGTATTTTATTATTTTCTTTACAAATACATGATATCCATGTATTATTACTTTCCTTACAAGTATTTGTAAAGTTATTTCAAATTGTTATTATTTCGGGATTGTTTCCATATGTAAATCTGACAAAGGTATGGTAGGGATAGGGAGCACTGACTAGCTAGCGGACGAATAGATTGTAAATTGGGCCTTTAAACATTCAAATTTTGATGTTTGGTTCACAAACTCCAATAGGTATATAATTGTTCCTTAACAAGATACCGATGGTTATAGAGAGATTAATATTCAAAAGTAATAAGCATTCTTGGGGCAAGTTTGTTCAAATCCTATCATCTTTAAATCCACGAATGTGCTTGTTAAACACAATTTTAGTTAATGAATTCATAGTTTGAATAGTTAATAATCGAAATCGATAATCAGTCAATATTGGCTCATTAGTTCTATTTATACAAGTGTTATGAAAAACGTATTACATATTTAACCCATTGTAAACAAACTGGCCCTTAGAAATTAAAAAGGCGAAATTTTCGATTTCTTAAAAATTAAAGAAATATTGGCCGTTTTAGAACCAAGAGACCGAATTCTCGAAGACCAAAAATACATCGAAAAACACTTACCAACAAAACTGTTTAGTAGGGAGTGATATACCTTAGCAATTATGGGTATCGAGTGAGCCTACGACTAGACGATCAACGTAAATGGTAACGCGTTATTATGTTGACGGCAACCAAGGACATATTTAACACAAGTATCTTAAAATAAAGATTGAGAATCATAATGACACCATCCGAGAGGACAGACAAATCTTTCTCTTTCTGAAAGATATACATCACACTTAGTCAGCTATAGAAGTCAAGGTCGAACTTCAGATCGAAGTTGAAGGAAGAAAAGCTCTGACTCTTTCATGGGAAAAATCAGCACCTCATGTGTTCAGGCTGACATTTACAAAGAGAATCTTATCCTCAAACAGAGGAACCACTAGGAAAGTTTGAAAAATATAGATATAGTAGGGTGCATGAACTAACAAAGATTAGGTCATGTGGTGATCAACTGCGTCGAAAACCCAATTCACCCAATGAAATTATGGATGGGAATCTAACCTCGAAGAGACCAATGAAATACAGAAAAGAGCCCATCAAGACCAAGTCAACCTGCATCTTGACTTGCTTCTCTATGACCTTCACATCTATACAATAGAGGAGGAACTGGACTAAGACCCAGCCGCCACGGTACCAAATTTTATCTGCAAGAAGCCAGCAACTAACAACTTACAGGCCAACAAACTTTTGAAAAGCATCAGTTTTCGAGTAATACGTGGCTGAGTTTAATGAGTTTGGCATAACCGCTCACGTTTCGAGCAATCTTGTATACCATAATTTGAAATGGTTACTCGTTCATCGTTCATTCGATCACTGATAAGTGATAACACTCACTCACTCGGCCACTGAAGCAGCCTCTGAATCAAGTACAGTAGTAGCTAAGAACATTAATCTGGCATCAGCTATCAAGAAAGCTCACTTCGCTGTTCCCAGCAGTTATGCTTCAATGCCAAAGTAGAAAAGCACGATAGTATACAGCACTACAATGCGAAGCTTTACATGTAGCAAGGAATCTAAAACTTCAATTTTTGTTACAAGCTAAAGCTACAGCAATATTCATTCTGTTTAAGGGGTAATCTTCTATCTATGCAGCGCATAATTCGGCTAAAAATAAGCGGGACAAAAAAAAAAAAAAACAATAAAATGGCAACAAAAATCAGCATCACACATCATCCGGGCCAAATATGATTTCCAGCTACGTCATAAGGAATATTTCTAAAAATTACTTCTTCCGAAAGAAATAGAAGAGGGCTGTCCTTCTACAAAAAAAATATCAGATAGAGGCACAACAAAATCCTGGATGGACTTATTCTTTGGAGACAAGACGTTTTGCAACATCATTCCAAATATGCAGTTCGGATTTCGGGGGAACCATTCTACGCTCTTAAAGATCCAAAATGAGATTGAATGCTTCCTATATAGGTAATATATTTAGAAAGATTTTAACAGTATCTGGATAGAATACTAATTCACAAACATACCCTTTTAAATTTTGTCAGATTCACTAATTGAAATTATTTTCAGTCCTCAATTTCAGATCATTCTTCGTCAAGATTGAACAGCCACCTGAAAACCAAAACAATAAGAGCGGGAGTTGCTCAAGAAACGAACCTCTGCAATATAAAAAAACTTTGGAGTAACCTAATAAATTTACTTCATTAAATTAACTCATTAGCAAACATACGCCAAATCATTATCCCCGATCGTTGGGACCTGAAGAGAGAAGAGCACGTGAGACGCCTTTGGGAATACTAAGAGAGATGGAGCATCAAAATCAACCTGCCATAGCATCAACTCTAGTCTCTCCGATGAAGCCCAGTCTTTCTTTGTAATTTGTATTTAGGTTAGGTTAGGTTAGGAGGGGCGTGCACAGCGCAAAGGCTCTTGCGTACACGGGGGCCTATTGGTCCATTGTGATCCCCTTACGAAAAGAAAGCAGAGATGCTCCTAAACTAATTATTCAAGTAGACTGGCTCATTTGCAAACCAGCCTGTGCTCTCTATGAATTTCCTCATATTTGCCATTGAGACCTGCGCTAGATCGTCCAGTTCTCCAACAAACCTGTTTCCGAAGTAACGGAGGCGATTTGTTTGGAGGTTTGGACAATCGCAGAGCAGGTGTTTAATGGTTTCTATTTCTTCTACATCCTCACAGCTCCTACAGAAGTCCGGTGCGAATACACCCAGTCTGGTGGCCATTGTGCCAATGGCGCAATGACCCGTTAGTACACCTATCAAGATTCTAATGTTCTTTTTACTCAGCGATAGAATATACTGAGTTTCCTTTTCATTAATTCTAGGCCATAGACTTCTAGAGATAACGCAATCGTTCCTGGTAATCCAGGATTTATTGATTTGCTCTTTCGTTATAAGGTCTATTTTCGTTTTAACCACACCGATCGGGATGTCTAGTCCCATATCTAATTGGTTACTACTGTTTCTTACTGATAATGACCCCTTCCTTGCCAGTTCATCTGCTATATCATTCCCTTCTATATTGCTATGTCCAGGAACCCAGCAGAGTTTGACTCGGTTAGTGTTGCAAATTTTATTCAGTATGCCTCGGCATTTTGTCACTGTTTTGGATCTTATAGTCTCACTGGCTATCGCTTTGATAGCGGCTTGGCTGTCCACGAAAAATGTGATCTCCGACGAGCTCAGTTTTTTCTTGTGCACTATTTCTGCCGCTTTTTCAATAGCATAAATCTCAGCCTGAAAGACGCTACATTCAACTGGGAGTTTATATGATTCTCTAATATTAAGTGCTTCACAGAACACCCCAGCTCCTGTTCCTTCTTCCATTTTAGACCCGTCAGTATAGAAGGGGATACCCTGTTCACTAATAAGTGAGTTGGGTTCCCAACCATGTCTTTCGGGTATTGAAATAGAGAAGTGTTTGTTAAAATCTATTATCGGTGGTATGTAATCAGTCGTCACATCAAGTCCGACCACTGTGTCATACCTTTGTAAGATAGACCCATGACCATAGGTGCTGTGCTTCCAAGAGCCCAGTTCTTTGAGTCGAAGTGCGCTTTTGGCTGCTGTGCATCTAATGTGCTTGTCTAGGGCTGGAAGATTTAAAATAATTTCCAACCCTGCTTGTGGCGTAGACCTCTGTGCCTCCGTTATTCCTATACAGGCTAGTCTCTGTACCTTGTTCAGGTTTTTGAGATAGCTAACTTTTTCAACAGCCTTCCACCACACGATAGAACCATAGGTAAGTATGGGGCGAACAATCGCCGTGTACATCCACTGGATAACCTGCGGTCGCATACCCCAACGTGTACCGAAGGTTTTTTTTGCATGTGTAGAAAGCACCGAGTGCCCTTTTCATTCTTTCCTCTGTGTTTCTTTTCCATGTTAGCTTGGAATCAAGGATTACTCCAAGATATTTAGCTTCTTTGGAGAGTTTCAGAGGAATATTTGTATTTAAATTTTAATTTATTAATTTAGAACAAAGTGTAAATAATTAATAATTATGATGATCTGATCAGTGTCACATCCTTAAATAAGGAAACACTTATATTCAATCTAATTCTGCACATGTGAAGATAACCATTATTTCGACTTCAAAAGACATAGGTACTTCTAAATGTACGAGTACATAAAAACGATGCAGGGAACTAAGTCCCCACCGAGGGACTTAGTTCTCAATAAATGGGAACTAAATCGTCTTTAACGAAGTGGATTTAGTTCTCATAGAAGGTGGGAATTAAATTCCTCAAAAACTGAGTGGTTTTACTTTAAATGTGTATTTAATTCCCACTTCCAAGTAAAAATCAATTTTATTATAAATAGAAATACTTTTTTACGATTGTAAATCCAGATTCTTTAAATGCAAAAGAAACATTGCATACAGCCTCGCACCTACCCAAATCCTATAGTGTGCATAAGCAGCATGCCCCCTCCCCCCCCCCCCCGATACATACCTCACTGTTTATTCGCTGTAATGCATTGTCTTACATAATTTTTTTCGTTGAAAGTGAGTTCCCTCTTTATTTTTCAAAATGTATAGGTACTTAGTTCTCATAAAGAAGTGGACTACTTTCTCACCTTGCCTGGGAACTAAGTCCACTTCGTTAAAGTGGATTTAGTTCTCATTTAATAAGAACTAAGTCTCTCGGTGGACTAAGTTCCCGGGGACTTAGTTCCCTGCACCCATAAAAACTATTAAACCTACTCAAATTCTCTACAGTAACTGTTAAATTAAATTTATACTAGCATAAATGATGTAATATAGAAACATATTAATATAACCCGATCTTAACTAATGAACCATTTTTTTCAACTATAACATTTAAGAATTGTATAGGTAACAAAAGAATTATCATAATACGAGTATTCATATTATATCAAAGCTGCGAAAACTTGAATGAATATCATTTATTATTTTATTTAATAAATGTATTATAAAAAACCAGATGTATTAGTTGTTGAAAAGAAAACTTAATAATTTTGCCAGACTAAATGGCAACAGCTAAATTAAAATGATTCAACATCTGGTATGAAAATAAAGTATATTTTGTCTCAGAAGTAACGATCATCATCAAACAAGTCTAAGTTGTTTGATTAAAAATTAATTTATTTAAATTTATAAATAACAATGTAACTTGTTGAGTTATTTA
The DNA here is from genome assembly GCA_963921185.1 of Dasysyrphus tricinctus. NCBI lineage: Eukaryota > Metazoa > Arthropoda > Insecta > Diptera > Syrphidae > Dasysyrphus > Dasysyrphus tricinctus. The sequence goes on from OY992531.1 coordinate 102,782,615, forward strand.
CGGAATGAAAAGAAGAACGAAATAAAAAGAAGCTGAATTTACATTGTTTAACACCTAGCCATATTGCATTTTCGAAGACACTTTTACCCGAGTTGTAGCAGAAATTGGTTTAAATATTTTAAAATCATCAAAGAATATCACTTCTTTTTTGCTGATAAGTTGAGTTCTATGAGTGGTATTGGCCAGAATAAACGAAAACAACAAATTTTGAGAAAAAAATGAGAGCAAAAAATAAGCTATGTGAGTAAAAACAAAAAGAAATCGTAAACAAAAATGTTTTGGTTTGTCTATAAATATGTAGGTACATATAAAGTTGGTACTGTTTCGAAGGAAACGAGATATTTACTAAGTTATGATCATGTACATACAATTGTACATGCACAAGTACACAAGTGAGTACCAAAATTTATTTTTTTCTCTATTTTTAGACTTTTGCTTTATTCTTACGAATAAATTGACAATTTTTTTTCGTATCATATCATTCTCATTGAATGTGCTTCTGGATGGACTAAGCATGAGTGTTGGGTAAAAAGGTTTCTGTTGTAAGTACGAGTGTACGTAGCTTGAATACGAAACGGTTAAAATTACTTTTCTGCAAAATGGCTTATTTTCTTTGTTTACATTCTTAATCATTTCGATGTAATGCTTTTTGCTGGTTTTGCATTTACATTATGGCGGACTTTATACCCCAGGAAAAATACGCGGGATATAAGATTTTTTTTACGATTTGTACATTGTATGCAAATCCATGTATTTTGTATATTTAATCATGAAATTCGTTGTGCCATTGATGAATAGAGAAGCATTTTGTATTGGATTTCCAACATGAGGTTTTATTTTAAATTATTAAAAAAAAACAAAATTTTTGTAAAGTACTGAGTTTTGAATTAATATCTTAAACACAAACTACTAGAATCAAGTACGCTTATTGATTATGTACTCGCTGATTATACGATAATTGCTGAAGTGAAAGTTCGACGGGACTTGAAAATTTCTGATCACGAGACAATTTTTATTAAATTATTCACAAAACAGTTCATGGCTCAAGAACATAGTCAAATAAAATACGTGAAATACGAAAAAACGGAGTGGTACAACCAAAATTTGGAAATATTAAAACGTGAAAAAACTAATTCTTACAATAGAGCTACTTATACGATTACTGCAGATGATTGGAATAAGTACAAAACATGTAGAAACTTATACAAAATTCAGTGCACTAAAACTAAAAATACATTACATTGAAGCAAAAATAAACGAAAAGGCTGGTGACCAAAGTGTTCTTTGGAAAATTAAAAAAAATCAGATATTAAAAGTAGAAAAAAGTGATTATAGTAACATTAATATAATAAATAGCATTGAAGTTAAATCACACTTAGAAATTGAAAACGCATTTAATAATTTTTTTTATTGAAAAAGTGAAGGTAATAAATAGTAACATTCTAGTGGTTCCATACTCTAATAGTATACGTATGAATGAAAGAGAGTTTAAGTTTCAGGTGATGAATATAACATTTTTAGAAGAAACCATCAAATCGATGAATAAAAAGAACGACTGCTATGGGTTGAATTCTAAAATATTGCTTGACTGTAGAGAGGAAGGAGGTTTTACCCCCTTTGTTAAAAATTATAAACTTATCTCTAATTACAGGTGTATTCCCTGAAAGCTGGAAAAATTCGGATGTTATACCTGTAGAAAAAGTAAAGAATGTAAAGAACCCAGAACAGTGGAGGCCGATAAATACGCTGCCTACATATGAAAAAATATTGGAAGTGGTACCTAGTTTGCAATCAACTTTACTGTTTTGTTGAGGATGAAAAACTGCTTTGCGTTGAACAATCTGGTTTTAGGCATGGTCACTCTTGTGAGACTTCAATGAGTTGGGTCATAAACGAATGGAAAAAAGATGTGGATAGAGGACACATTATTTTGGCAATTTTTTTGGACCTTCAACGGGCATTCGAGACTATAGACAGAACAATTTTAGTGGATAAACTGTACAGATATGGAATTAGGAAAAAAGAACCTGAGTGGTTTACAAGCTACCTTTCAAACAGGACCCAAAGAGTTAAAATAAATGAAGCCTTCTCAAGCTACTTAGACATTGATATATTAACGATTGTGGTGAAGCTTTATCTACTTGCAAGATCTGCCTGTTTGTGGATGATACGCTTATATATATCAGTGGTTAGCGTTAGGACGTTCTTACTCCGGAGACACTCCTTCAAAGAGATTTGGATTCAATATATCTATGGTTGTGCAAAAATAAATTGAAACTTAATACATCAAAAACGAAATGCATGTGCGTAAATAGTAACGATTCAAATGTTAATATAGCAATAAATGTATCGGAAATAAGATATCTAGGTGTTAACATTGACAATAAATTAAAATTTAACTTCCATTTAAACAAACTCTGTGATAAAATTTCAAAAAAGTTTGGGTTTCTAAGAAGAATACGAAATTGCATTTCAATGAGTTGTGCTCTGACAATTTATAATACAACTGTATTTCCTCATTTTAATTATTGCTCTTCCATTATTTATATGTGTTGTGTACCCTTGAAAACCAAACAAAGCTGCAAGTCTTACAAAATAGAGCGATGAGAATCATATACCGGTATATAGCCCAGGAAAAAAGTACTTTCGCTGCGGAAAAATTCCAAGTGAAGATTTTTGAATGCAATTATCTTTATTTGTGCCTAAGGAATACGCATGCGAAAGTCTACAAACGAAACTGGCTTGCGTTAAAAGTTATTCAAGGTTAAATGTCGAAAATACCGGTTTTCCACGTATAACTTTGAAACGGTACATGGTATTAAAAAGTAATGCATCCAAAACTTGTAGATAATATGATTATCTACAAGAAATGTTAAAACACTTTTTTTTCTCTGACAGATGGTTAAGAAGATATCGGCGTTTCAAAAAACGTAAATTGACGAAAATATCCCTTTTTTGCGTATAACTCAGAAATGGTGAATGTTATTGAAAAAATTTATAGGCAAAGTTTGTATACTATGTTACCCTCTATTAAAAAAAAATTAAATTTTTTCTAAGAGTAATAATTTTAAAGATATAATTATTTGAAAAATTTCGTCAAAAACCTGAAATTCCAGACTTTTGCTTATAAATCTTAAATAAAGAAATTTTCATAAAATAACTTATGTTCAGCTTATAGACTATATTGTAATCTACAAAAAAACTTAACACAGTTTTTTCCACACGACCAGTAACAAGATATTGCTACTTCAAAAAGGTTAAGTATTGAAAATAAGGATTTTTCGCTTACCACTCTTAAACGGTATATGTTAGAAATTTTATTTTTACACAGTTTGTAGGTTCTTTACCCTTCTACAAGAAAATAAAAAATTTTTTTTTTTTGTTTGCGGTTGTTTAAAAGATATAATATTTTATATAAAATGCACAAAAGTCAAAAATAACGGTATTTTGCGGTTTTCTCTTAAATGGTGAAGTATTTGAAAAATAATTTATACTTTTTGTATAAACAATAATATTCTCTATAAGAACTCTTATGAAGACTTTTTCGATATAAGGCCCCAATAAAAAGATATTGAGACTTCAAAAAGTATCAATTTTCGAAAATGCTGGTTTTTCCGGCCCAAAATGATTCGCCCAGTGACATAAAATAATAATAGGGTTTTTTAGAGAGACATAGTACAAACATTTTTTCATACTGAGGGGGGGGGGGTCTATCTCCCCCCAATTAACCGGGAGGAGCAATTTTCTGAAAATAGTACTAAAATTAAAAAAAAAAATTAAACAAATGGCAACACTTAAAATAAAGTACTATATTTCTTTTGAGATTTTCAAGTTCGTTCTTTAATTATTTTTTCAAAATAAGTTATTCCTGCCAATAGTTTTCGAAAAAAATACCTTCAAACCCAACATTACAAAAAAAAAACTGAAAAAAATTATATAGGTACTGTTCTTTTTTCAAAACATGTAATCAGGAATTATGTTTGTTTCTATTATACACTTTTCCTGTAATTTTTAAATGAACACTGAAAACCAGATGGTTTTATGCCATCTAGTTTTCGAGTAAATTGTAAACTAAGAAAACTATTTTTTTATTAGGTATATGTTTTTTTGGTAGTATATCTAGGAAAAATGCATTACCACTTCGGGAAAATTCCAAGTTAAAATTTTTAAGTGCAATTATCTTTAAATTACCATAAAGAATACTCGTGCAAAAGTCTACACACGAATCTGGCTTGCGCTAAAAGTTATTCAAGGTCAAATGCCAGCAGAATCTTCCTTTTCCTTGATACTATAAAAAAAAAGGTTATGCTCTAAAAGAAGATTCTGCTGGCGTTTGACCTTGAATAACTTTTAGCGCAAGCCAGATTCGTGTGTAGACTTTTGCACGAGTATTCTTTATGGCAATTAAAAGATAATTGCGTTTAAAAAATTTAACTTGGAGTTTTCCTCAAGTGGAAATGAATTTTTTCCTTGATACTATCCAAAAAAAAAGGTTATGCTCTAAAAGAAGATTCTGCTGGCGTTTGACCTTGGATAACTTTTAGCGCAAGTCAGATTCGTGTGTAGACTTTTGCACGAGTATTCTTTATGGTAATTTAAAGATAATTGCACTTAAAAATTTTAACTTGGAATTTTCCCGAAGTGGTAATGCATTTTTCCTAGATATACTACCAAAAAAACATATACCTAATAAAAAAATAGTTTTCTTAGTTTACAATTTACTCGAAAACTAGATGGCATAAAACCATCTGGTTTTCAGTGTTCATTTAAAAATTACAGGAAAAGTGTATAATAGAAACAAACATAATTCCTGATTACATGTTTTGAAAAAAGAACAGTACCTATATAATTTTTTTCAGTTTTTTTTTGTAATGTTGGGTTTGAAGGTATTTTTTTCGAAAACTATTGGCAGGAATAACTTATTTTGAAAAAATAATTAAAGAACGAACTTGAAAATCTCAAAAGAAATATAGTACTTTATTTTAAGTGTTGCCATTTGTTTAATTTTTTTTTTTTAATTTTAGTACTATTTTCAGAAAATTGCTCCTCCCGGTTAATTGGGGGGAGGTAGACCCCCCCCCCCTCAGTATGAAAAAATGTTTGTACTATGTCTCTCTAAAAAACCCTATTATTATTTTATGTCACTGGGCGAATCATTTTGGGCCGGAAAAACCAGCATTTTCGAAAATTGATACTTTTTGAAGTCTCAATATCTTTTTATTGGGGCCTTATATCGAAAAAGTCTTCATAAGAGTTCTTATAGAGAATATTATTGTTTATACAAAAAGTATAAATTATTTTTCAAATACTTCACCATTTAAGAGAAAACCGCAAAATACCGTTATTTTTGACTTTTGTGCATTTTATATAAAATATTATATCTTTTAAACAACCGCAAACAAAAAAAAAAATTTTTTATTTTCTTGTAGAAGGGTAAAGAACCTACAAACTGTGTAAAAATAAAATTTCTAACATATACCGTTTAAGAGTGGTAAGCGAAAAATCCTTATTTTCAATACTTAACCTTTTTGAAGTAGCAATATCTTGTTACTGGTCGTGTGGAAAAAACTGTGTTAAGTTTTTTTGTAGATTACAATATAGTCTATAAGCTGAACATAAATTATTTTATGAAAATTTCTTTATTTAAGATTTATAAGCAAAAGTCTGGAATTTCAGGTTTTTGACGAAATTTTTCAAATAATTATATCTTTAAAATTATTACTCTTAGAAAAAATTTAATTTTTTTTTAATAGAGGGTAACATAGTATACAAACTTTGCCTATAAATTTTTTCAATAACATTCACCATTTCTGAGTTATACGCAAAAAAGGGATATTTTCGTCAATTTACGTTTTTTGAAACGCCGATATCTTCTTAACCATCTGTCAGAGAAAAAAAAGTGTTTTAACATTTCTTGTAGATAATCATATTATCTACAAGTTTTGGATGCATTACTTTTTAATACCATGTACCGTTTCAAAGTTATACGTGGAAAACCGGTATTTTCGACATTTAACCTTGAATAACTTTTAACGCAAGCCAGTTTCGTTTGTAGACTTTCGCATGCGTATTCCTTAGGCACAAATAAAGATAATTGCATTCAAAAATCTTCACTTGGAATTTTTCCGCAGATTAGCAATTTATTTGTAAATTTTTCCTGGGCTAATACTCCAATAGCTGATATGTTACGCTCGCTAGGGTGGTTAAGTGTGATACAACGTTTAAAATATAATGCACTAATTATGATTTTTAAAATAAAACATAATTTATATCCAGTTTACTTGCGGAACAACGTAGAGTACATAACCAATGAGAGATATGCACTAAGAAATGCTGGAGACTTTCGGTTACCTTTATATAGGAGAGCGCAAACACAAAACCATCTTCTTTATAAAGGGCTTCAGTTATTCAAACGTCTTCCGACTGATGTGAAAAATTTGGTTAACTTAAATTTTTTTAATTCAAAAATCAACTTCTTACTAAAAACTAATATTTTGTAAGCAATTGTACAAATAGAATTAAGAGTTTTCAAAACTAATAAAAACAAATAATCAATCTGTATTTCGCGAATAAAAGTTATAATGTTTTTATTAGGTGCATAAATTGATGGTGGAGCTTTGGCGTAGACTTATATTTGATACAAACCCAAAGAAAACAATCTACTGGTTCTAAATCACGTGATCTAGGCGGCCATGTGAAGTCTCTATTTCGATAAACCGCTCGTCGAAGAAATTTGTCACCCATAGACATCCAAATATTGTTTTAAACATTTTACTTCATTTCCAATGCCAATTTAATTTAATTTTTTTGTTTGTATCCGATGGAAATTTTCAAAAGAAACAAGGTAAGAATCGGTACTAATTAGTGTATGACTCTTACCGCACTAGAACCAACGGTGAATCTGGACCAATCTATTAAATAGGTACAGCATTTGGTTTTTGTACAGTCCCATAGTTGCATGCAATATGTACATTTAAAGTCATTCCAAGGTATTTGGCAGTATTGGCGTATGGTACCTACTATTTTACTGTTTTTAAAATTTTGGATATTGTTTATCCTTTTGGTTTATATGCGTCTATTTTGTTCCGTTTAATTTGCCACTGTTGCGTCCAATCACTAACTTTATCGACTGCATTTTGTAGTTTTTGTGTAGCCTTTGTGACGAATTTATCTGACACTAATATTGCATAATCATAATGCGAGTTTCGGATGCACAATAACATATGGTTTGTTTACCTAGAAATTAATACTAAACACCTGTGGATACTACCTCAATACCTCAACTGCAATAATTGGGAAGAAGATTTTGAAGGAGCAACGGAGTTACTTAGCCACAATAGATCGACGAACGTTATGCTTATTGGAGACCTGAACGCGAGAATCGGCCTAGAGGCAGGAGTAATGAACGTTATTAACGGTTTTTATAGGCAATCAAAGGATACTGTTTGTAATGCAAGAGGAAAGAAACTCCTAGAGCTTTGCGATTCTTTTGGACTCAGAATTCTGAATAGAACGAGTGCGAGTGACACCTCGGGTAATTTCACATTTATTTGAGGCCAAGGATCATCGTTGATTGATTATGCAATCCTAGATGAAGACTGGGAGTCACTGGTGACGGATCTAGAAGTTAAAGAATTTCCGTATTCGGATCACCTTCCCATTGTTGTAACATTCCAACGGCAGCGCTTGCAACCAAATGATGATGAAATTATCAGCCCGCAATCACTGCCCAGACTTAACTGGAAGATATTGCAAGCCTCAGCATACGGACAACAACTGGATGGTAGACTCCAAGTACATCAAAGACCAGACTTTCAAATGTTAGAGAAAACCATAAAGGAATCTTACCCTCAACAGCAGCCTCGCGGAAAAGGATGGAATTCAGAAAATGAGCCTTGGTTTGATCAAGAATGCCAAAAAGCTCGGAAGATTTCTTTTGCATGGTTGAGAAATTTTCGGAGTTCCTCCCAAAGTTCATTTAGGATTAACTACTTAGAGGCCAATAGGAAATTTAAAGAGCTATGCAAAGCCAAAAAGACGAAATATGATGAAAACAAGCATGCAGATTGGTGTCTTGTAAAAACGCTACAGACTTTTGGAAACTGGCCTGGGAATTAAATGGAAAACAACCAGTAATTCACAAAAAACTGTGTGCACATTCACTTTTCCTTCACTTCAAAGATCTACTAAATCCGGAAACAACATTAGCGAACTGGCATTATGCAGCTAATCGATTTGAAAACCAAATTTTGGACCCAGAATTTAATTTGCAAGAACTTGAACAAACTTTATGGACACTTAAAGATGGGAAAGCGGCGGGTTCAAATGGTATTCCAGTAGAGTTCTACAAATACGGAAGCGTCACACTGAAAGAACATCTCGTAACATTATTTAACAAAGTTTTTGAGGTAGATGAATTCAGGAATGCTGTAATATTCCCGATACACAAAAAAGGATCCTTGTTGGATGCAGCGAACTATCGTGGAATCTCTTTTCTAAATTCTTGCGAGTAACTGACAAATCCTCCAAAGAGTATACTTGTCATGAAAAAGTGCTTCTCATTTAGCCGTTCGGACTCGGCAAAAAACTGTAGGTCCCCTCCATTCCTGCCAATAACACGCACACAGGAATGGTTGTGAGTTGTAAGTCACTAGGCCCTGGTTCTCCACGAGCTGTTGCGCCACCCAATTTATTTATTTATTTATAAGATCTTCACAACAATGTTACAGAAACGACTTACAAGGTGGATCACAACGCAAAACGTGCTAAACGAGTGCCAAGCTGGTTTTAGATCCGGTTACTCTACAATCGACAATATCTTTGTCCTCAGGAGCCTTGCCGAAAGCTATTGCATGCAGGGTAAAAAATTGTATGTATTTTTAATTGATTTCAAAGCTGCTTTTGACACGATCAACAGAGGCGCCTTATTTTACAAATTGTACAATCCGGGATTGTCGTTGAAGTTTAGTTTAATGCTAGAAGAGTTGTACAGAGGAACACGGGCTGCAGTTTGGAACGGAGCGGAACTTTCAGAAAAGAAACACTCCAACTTATGATAAACAAGATTTACAATTACTGTTGTTTATGGAATTTGGTTGTCAATACTCAAAAATCTAAGGTGATGATTTTTAAAAGAGGAGGTGGACGAAACGCATCGAATGAAAAGTGGGTGTTTAACGGAGAAGATATTGAATGCGTCAAGGAGTACAAATACCTAGGCGTCATCTTTTCGAGCAACTTAAGTATGGAAAAGTATCTAGTAGAAAAACTGCAAAAAGCAAAAACAGCTATAAATATAGTATGGAAAAGAGTTTTTATGAACGTCAACATAGCACATGGTAGCAAATATAAAGTATTTGAAGCTGCAGCGGAGAGTATTCTTTTATATGGCGCCCAAGTTTGGGGATGTAAAAAGTTTCTCACTGTGGAGAAACTACTAACTCACTACGTGAAAAGAGTATTTCGTCTGCCAATGAACACACCAAACTACGTTATTATGTTAGAGACAGGACTTTCACCTCTATTCGTCAAAACCCTTAAACTGCAAGCGGACTATTTACTGAAAGTTTTCAAGATGCCTGATTCCCGATTGGCCAAGAAAGTAGCTCTTAAAGCAGTACAAAATCAAAATAGTTGGTACAGGGAGTGGAATTGCCTCGCCGAAGGATGTAACGTGGTGTTCAATTTGAACGTTGGAAGCATATCAAGCAAGGATATCTTATATGATGTGATTGCAAAAGTACCTAGATGAAAAATGTAGAGAAGATTATGTAGCTGAAGCTTCTGAGTCCTTATTCAGAACAATTTATAGAAAGCTGAACCACAATCTTGCAGAATGAAACTACTTCAGTGATGCAAAAAGTGTGAACGAGATCTCAACAATGGTTAGGCTAGGACCGCACTTGCGATTTTCAGTCGGTGCGATTAAAAAATCGGTCTCGCAACAAATAATTGCCATGCACTCACTTGCGACTATCTATCGCGCGATTTTTTAGTCACAAGAAATAGAACATAAGGCTTCTAATATGAATGCACGCACATGCGTCTATTTAATTTCGCGACAGAAAAAACGCTCAAAAAAATAGATCTGGTTCCATTTTTGTAATCGCTGCGATTCTAAAGTCGCGTATGTGTGCACTCACATTTAAAACCATGTGTCTCATTTCTTGCGGCTAAATAATCGTACGATTAAAAATCACAAGTGCGTGTATAATTTTTTCTACTTGCGACTACGATTTTTTAGTCGCGCTATTTTAAATCGCAAGTGCGAGCACAACCATTTAAGTCCATTTGTTTCATTTCAAATTTCGATAATCGCATCGCCAGAAAAATGGAACAAATTTTCCACTTTTAATCGTAGCGATTCCTAGGTCGCATGTGCGTTCATTCTAATTCAAATTCATGTGTTATATTTCTGGCGACTAAATAGTCGCGCGATTGAAATCGCAAGTGCGGTCCTAGCTTTAGACTCCGAAGCGAACTTATAAGCCTGAATTTAATACCACACAGACCCGAATTACCATTAGAGTGCAGTATATGCAATCTTAGAGAAAAAGAGGACGTTATTCATTTCGTTGGAAAATGCCCTACTTTAAGGGAAACAAGAAGGAGCTTTTTTGGAAGTGACTTCTTATCGGATGAACAAGTTGTTGCCATTCTGATTGAGATGAATGTCGGCAATTTGTACAAATATTGCAAAACCGCGTTAAATTACAGATCTAGAATTATGAACGAAGATTTCTGATTTATCAAACAATAATCCACTTAATTAATTCAAACTTAAAGTTCTAAAATTAACTTCTTATTTAAATCCATATAAATAAATATAAAAGCTTATTACAATATTTGTATTATTTAAGTTAATTGTCAATCTGGCAGACGGCAAATGCCATGTCACAATGATTTTTTTGTATATATGTAAAACATGATTTGTAAAATGTATTTATAATATTCTAATAAAAAATCTAATCTAATCTATTGCATAATCATCAGCAAAAGTGGCCATGATAGCGTTGATGTCCACTGTAATATCTCTGCCTTATATAGGTATATAAAAAACACACACTTCCTTGTGGTACACCGACTTCAATTTGCTTTAGTTCCGAGTAATTTTGGTCCTACCGTACTCTAAAGAGTCGGTTCGTAACATAGGATTTCAGTATTTCGTAGTGGGAGAGTCCTAGCTGTGACGTCATTTGTTTCAATTTGCATTATCGGGTGGCCCATTCAATTCTTGACTTATATAACAAAAAAATACATCCTATCGGAGTTCTTGTAATTTTTCGTTGTTTTGTTTCTGCCACGCTTATTATGGTAGATCGGTGTGACATTGCCCATTGCGCAGACAATGACCACAAAAATGCTGACCCTTATAGATTCATTTAATTAACCAAAATATAAACACTATTTGCTCTGAACTCGACCTGTATATGCAAAACACCTCAAAAATAGTGATACCCTGCGTCGTCACCCACTTGCTCTTCTTGAAGAAGCTGTTGGGACTTGAGATATGAACACGCCCGAACGATAACCAACGATCAATTTGAAGATATCATCCACAACGACGACGAATCGTTCTACGAGAAGAAGATCAATCAAAACAACATGTTATGAAGCCCTGTTGCTATTCCTTTAAAAAGAAAGCACGTGCTAGTCCAACTATGATCATTAATCCAACAAATGATCTAAAAAAAACTGTCTCTTTGTCTACTTCAACATGATATATTTCAGAGCTCTCAACCTAGTGGAGTCATAGGTCATAGCTTATAATATGACTTGCGGAGAGACATTTTGAAAGAGAAGAGAAAATCTAGTGCACCGAGAGCTAGCATTGCATTTTGTGACCTCATCGGCCATCAAATCAAGTATCGAAACGAAAGTATTAAAATCTGGTTTGAAGGATTACGTCTTAATTTACAAAACATTAAAAGTAAGGACCTAATCTGAGGGAGGATACTCGAATTTATCAGGCCCTATCAACTCTTTAGTGCTCTGATCGACATTAAACAAGAAAATCACTTTAAGCAGATTAAACAACAAAACAGAATACGCAAAGCATCTGAATAGCGCAACAGGGTTTTCCACGTTTGCTAAAGTGTAATTACATCGAGATAGTTAAGAGACTTTGTCTATCTACGCTAGGCTGTCAATTCAATACCAGCGCTGAGATCAAACGAATAATTACTTAAATTACCAATCGTTGCTTCTTTGGGATAAGTTGATCTCTCGAGCAACTAAAAACTCTCTCATAAAAGGCACTATCCCCGTAACGATATACACATGTATGCATGTCATGTCTGAATATGCGGGGAATGGAGGAAAAGATATTAAACAATTAAATGTACGGGCTGTACAGCAAATACCACCTTAAGAAAAGCCAAAGATTGAGGTGGCTAGGTCACTTAGAACAAATGGAAATCAATTTGAATCCATATCTAAGGGATTGCGCGGTAAAGAAAGACTGCAACTCATGTGGTGGCCTACACAAATGGAAAGGAGACAGCAGGATAGGGACCGAGCTGGTAAGACAAATTTAGTTGTTTGAGGCCTTGGTTCATTCACGACAGTAGCGCCACATTAATTTAGAAAGTAAGTAAATGTAATTAGGTACATTCCTGGTTATTGGCATATGAAGGAGAAGCCACACTGAACCGATCAGAATTAGGTGCATGCATTCAACCGCTTAGATGACCTGATATGACTTGTTGCAAATTAATAGAAGCACACTGATGCTTTTGTTGTATTGTACTTAGACATTACGACTAGATATTTAGACAAATTCGAAAAAAATATCTAAATTCCCAAAGTGATCAAGGCTAGACAATCAATTCTCATATTTAAAAAAACCTAACAACTAACAAAAATTGTATGTAGTCATGTATGTAGGTACCTATGTACATATCGATACCTTCCCGTAAGAATGCATTAAGCGATATTTTAAAAATTTTAAATTAAAATTTTAAAAAACCTCTTATTTAGTTATTAATATGGGTATTTTGTAGCAATAAACAGATTTTTAGAAGCATTTTGAGTTGAAAATTCCGTTCCAAATCTTTGCAATCCTCTAAATACATAAATAAATAACTGGACCAGACTTTTTTTTCGATGCCTTTAAAATTTTTGAAATGTCGCTTAATACATTCTTACGGGAAGGTATCGATATGTAGGTATGTACAGCAAAACAATTGGCGGAACTGAAGGGCTCCCGAAAACTGTTTTGATTTTTAAAGTACAAGATATTCCCTGTCTGATGTTTATTTCTATAAACCCTTTGCTTTCGTCTCTTTTAGAGTTTGTTGTTGTGTTTTAGAGTTTCCCCACAAAAAAGTGTCACCCAATTTCCTGTAAAAATTTAATATCTATTTCCTAATCTGAATCGCTTGTGGTTCGATGTACCCACCTACACTTGTGTTCGACAGAGCATCCCTCTTTGCCGTTTCTCGAGTTAAGGCCCCCCCAAAAAATAACCAAAGCAGAAGCAGAACAAAGAGTTTTGTAGTACCTATATAGCGTTGCACCAATACTCCCAATAGAGGAAAACCAACCAAATTGAGACAAAAACTCATCTTTCTGCTCCTCCTCCCACATGTTTCCATGGAAAGTTGGATGGTCCATAAATAAATAAAAGGACGAGAGTGACGAGGAGCGAGCAAAACACAAATAAACCAAGTCCAACCATGATCATGTATCTGCAGGCGCTGGCTGGCTGCCTGGCTGGGCTGGTTTTAGTGTGTGCTGCTGCTGCTGTGCATACCATTGCCATTGGAATGGGTGCATGACCCACACACAACGCACTCAGCTCGACGACCAAACGCAAATTTCGATCAAATTAAAGGGGCCGGTTCGCCTCCGCCTGCTGGCTTGCTACCAGCATCCCTTTTCGTATATTTTACGGCTTTTTGGATTTTGGACTTTTATTTTCTATAAACACATACTATCGCGTAGATTTATGGCGAAACATGAACATGTTCCAAAATTAAATTAACAGAGAAAAAAAACAAAACATTTTGCATAGCTAAGCAGAATGAAGGTGTGCAAATGCTCCGTCTCCGGTTCTGTGAATTTGTGATGTTGCTTCACTCATGTATTTTTCTTTTTTGGAAAAAATAATCGATTTTCTTCTCCCTGTGATGTTGTCTACTTCCGCCCTGTGCTGTGTAGCAGCAGAAACGTAAACAGTGGAGGAGTTGAGAGAATCGAGACGCGAGCTGAGCGTGAGCACCCCAGACCATTGATTTAAGTTTTTTTTCGGCTGCTTCCTGCTGCCAGAGACGATATTGGGGAAACTTCATAAGACTTACCGCAATTTAAAGCTAGGAGAATTGATGTCGGTAGTTGGAACCGGCTGCTAGCTGCTATTTTGTCGTAAATCCCTTGTGGGTGGAAGTAATTCCCAGTTTACATACAAAATCAATGAACAAAAATTATAAATTGTCTAGTTTATCACTCGTTTTTGCACTCAACGGTGTAAACAGCTGCAAAAATTTAATAAACACACACGCACTCCAGGCAGAGGTACTCAACTTCTGCTGGTCTCACTCACTTCTGGTAAAATAAATCCATGGAAGATGTATTCACCGCGGACGCGTGAAAACAAAAAAAAAGGGACAACTTAAATCGATTTGCGGTTAGAGAAAGAATGTCTAGCACAATCACTGAATCCCGAACATTTTTCAAACAATATTTTTTAAGTTTTTACAAACCATAATAAGTTATTGAGCTGGGTAAATTGTCTTTCTTTTTTTTCACAAATTTCTGGCTGAAATAAGCAGAAAAGTTTTTAACTGTGTGTTCACAGCGACGCCCTTCGTCGAGTCGTGGAGAACTGGATATGAAAGTGAGCTCTGCCTGCTGCGGGGCGAAAATATTTTACACACGGCGAACCATCTTCCAGCAGGAAAAATATCAAAAAATACCTATTGGAAAGAGTACTGCGCACAAGAAAACATTTTTAAGAGACAAATTGCTCAGTCGAAAATAAAAAAATGACAGCTAGATATGACATTTGCAATGCTTGTGAACATAGATGTGGTTTATAAGGCCGGGTTAACATTTCTTCAAATTAACCAGCCGCACACAGGCAAAATTTCTCTAAAACATTTCTTCTTTGTTTCTAATTAATTTTTTTAGCAGTTGCAATAACTTTGTTTTTTAGTGCATTTTTAACATTGCTTGTGAAAAGTAGTATGTTTAATACAACAACAATACGGAACTATACCAAATTGTTGTTGTATTTAAAATGCTACTTTTTTTAAGCGGAGATAAAAACACAGTAAAAAAACACAGTTAATAATTTTTTTTAAAGTATATCGTAGTAGTAGTATTTTTGCTCCCATAAAAATTCTTTACAAAATTTAGCCAAGCAAAAATGTATCAAGCATTTTAGCCATGAGGTACGCAGCTACAACTAAAATGTTCGAGCTTATTTATAACAGTTTTCTTTTTTATTCTTGAGAATTATTAGATTTTACTTTCTGAACATGAAAATCAAAAATGAGAAATATTCGAGGACAAGAAGTGATTATTATCAATTTCAAAGGGAAAAAACTCAATTTATTTCATAGGCTTTCCCAAACCAAAACAGAATCATAGCGAATCATACGCAACGATACAAAATATGAAAGGTACATCACAGTGCTAAACAACAACAAAAAACTTTTTTGGGAATGATTCGCTAAAGCTTCGCATTGGTTTGGAAGAGCCTTTAAATTAGCTTGACAAATTGAAAGAAAAAATCTTTGAAATGGTAGTGCAAAATTCTTTTTCAGAGAACAGATGTTTTCTGTTAGGCATAGATATTCTCCACCGAAATATTCACCTCTATTAATACGACGAATGAGGTTTATGCTATGTTCTCACCAAAACGAAATCCGAGATTGCAGCTAAAAAATTTCGAGATTTCAAATTGGTGGAGGAGATTTTCATGGAGATTTCGTTGAAATACAGAGTTTTTATTGAGATTTCGTTGAAATTTCTATGAAATTTTTTCCCAGCAGTTCAAAATATCAAAAGTTTTCGACCAAAATCTCGATTTCATTTTGGTGGGAAAATAGCATTATCAAAATTCAACTAGTTTTTGAGATTTTAGCTATTAGTGAATTCGCGATTGAAACAGTCAAAGGTCGAAGATCTATTTTCTAAACGAAAATAGATTTTTTATTCAATTTTAGCCAAAACAGATGTGAAGCTTTTTCCATCTAACACGTAACACGTTTTTATGCAAACAGAGACTAACTCGATGTCTCAATTTCTAAACTGGCTGCGCAGCTTTGCATTGAAGCTGCAACAAAAAACATAAAAAATCCAAATAATTGGTATCTGGCAGCACTGATAATAACATTTCCTGTGGTACGTTCTTTTTCTAACCATAGTTAACTATAGTTAACTATAGTTATAACTTTCATCGTTCCTTTAATTCAAAAAAGTTACTTTATTTAACTCTATGACGTCATTGAGTCGTTCCTAAATTCAAAGTTAAAGTGTCAAAAAGTAACTTTGAGTAACTTTTTCCAACTCATCTCCTTGATATGAGTTGAAAGGGTTAATCTGTCAAAAGCAGCTAAAATCACAATGTTTTCATTTTGATTTACTTTTTTTGTTTGCTTCTCGATCGTTCGGTTTGGAATTGATTTCATTTTTGTAATAAATATTTTTAATTTAATTGATTTAATCGTCGATAAGGAGTTTTGAAATTGTTTTTTAAGTTTTGCGACATTTTTTATCCGATTTGATCGATTTATAATAAAAAAATTTGTGCTAGTAGTGAATCAAAAAAAAAGATTGCAAATAATTGCAAATATTTTGCTAAAATATTCCATTTTGTGCTTGAATGAAGTAAAATGAAATTTAATTTGAATAAAAATATGTATTTTCAAAGTGCTAATAAAAGTTCTTTTCAATAAATCTCATGGAATCACAATTTGTTCTTGATTTTTAATTCAAAATCTATTTCGATTTTTTTTTTCATCCATTTTGTTTGACAGATCAACCATTTCTAACTTTGGTCATTCCTAAATGAAAAGTAACTCAGAGTAACTTTTTTAACTATGACATTGCAACTCTTCTTTTTGACACATTAACCATAGTTAACTAGAGTTACATAAAAGAACGCACCACTGTCATTTAAAAAAAGATATTATTAGGTGTGTTAAGTCTTTTTTGTAGAACGAAGTTAAAAGAAGGGGAAACATATCTTTTATAAGAGGAAAAATTGCTACAAAGTAAGCAAACGCGTGAATGCAGTTTTGTTTCACTTTTGTGTATAAAACGTCGAACGTGACACATATTATCAAACACTACAGACAAATCTTTAAAAAAAAAAAAAATAAATAAAAAATACCCACAGACAGTTTGTTGTTTACTTCATGCTTCATGCAATAAGAATTTGTGTAGAAGAAATTTCCAAGACTTTTCATGGAGCGGAAATTTTTTGCAATCTCATTTTTCTCTCTCGTTGCTAAACTTTGAAGTTAACAAACAGTAGGGGTATTCATGATCCGATGTAACTGGTCTTGTATCATTGCAAAAGTGTAAAAGTGTAACACTTTCTTGCACTACAACAACAAAATATACTGAATGTCAAATTCTTACACTTTTACACTTTTGCTATACTCCAACCCTATTGTAAAAGAAAAATACACCATAGTAAAGTTTGCGCTTGTGTATTTGATAGCTCGCCAAATGTCATTCTTTTTGTCAGCTGATATTTATTTGTGAAATTTTGTGAGTTTGCTACAGTGTAACTATAGATAAGAGAAGTGCGTTCACGATCGATTGTAAAAATATAAAATTTTACAATTTTACTAGGCTTGTTGCACCACATCGTGAATACCCCTAGTAATTTGTGAAATGTAGTGCGACCTCGCATGAATTTTCAGTAACCAAACAGACAAATTGTTTTGGTTTTCATGGATGTTGATAGAGTTGGTAAAAGAAAATGACAAAAAAATAAATTTAATTAATTAAATGTGTGTTCGGGTACTTTCCAAAACTACGAATTTCTATGAAATCAGCCCAAAGTTTATATACAAAAATAAAATTGTATTTAAATTAGTAAAAATTCGTATTTGTTTGGAATTAAACGAACAGACTGTTTACTTAGGTTTTTCAACCACAGATTTGCTTACCAAAAATAATTAAATATCGGCAAAAGACTTTCTCACTTTGACAGCAATTTGAATCATAAATTACAAAATATGCACATCTGTTTTGAGTGCAGCGATTTGTGCAATCTGTTTAAGCCATTTCATGGTTTTGTTTTTAGTTTGATGCCTGACTTACAATAATGTGACAAGAAAACGAGACGAGAGCATACGACATGATTCACTGTTAACTTTTTTCCTAGTTATAAAATCGTTCCTTATTATCACCTCAATTACAGAATCCAATGAACGAGCTGCGTGAAGGAATTCACAGACTCAATTTTGACATTCAGCCCATAGTAAAAATGTCAATATTGAGTTCGATTCCCTCCGCAGCTTCATCATCAGATTCTGTAATCAAGGGTACATGGAAGGGGGGAGGGGTAGGTAGTTGCGTTTGCCCCTCCCTAATCATTATAATATATTTCATACTTTTTATACAATTTTTCTTATTTTTAAATGCATCTTAAAGTTAGATTTTTATGCTGATACTAATTTTTGAATGAGTCTACCCCCCCCCCCCCCCCTGATCGACATCCTGCCAATGATGGCATATTGTTTGTACGTGTAAGTTGCAACGTGCAAGTGAACGAAGCTCCTAGGGTATAAATACTTTTTTTGGGCATTTTGGAAGTGCAATTTAGTGATCATCAATTTAAGTTTACAAGGATACAAATTAACATGAATTTAATTGTAATCTTATCTGTAGTCTTGTCTCTTAGACTACTCCCTCGTACGTACCTACTTATCTTAAAATAATTTTGTTGTTGTTTTGAAAACGATATAATAATTATTTAATCTTTTAATGAACTGCGTAGCATTGTTTATGATTTGTTTTGAGATAGGACCCTGAAAAATGCCGCCCTCAACTTAACGATGAAAACTATGCCGAGAAATAACCTGCTGGAATTCCTTGAGGATTTGTCCTTTGAGCAATACATAACTGTTTAGTACATTCAACATGCACGATGGTGCCCCGATCCACATCGCTGTCATTGCACGCAATGTTCATGATGACAGCTTCCCGGGGCAGTGGAAGGCTCTTGGACTATTTTTTTCAAGCGGAGATAAAAATGTCCCAAAAAACACGGTAAATGTTGTATTTCTTAAAATACTCTTTATATTTATTTATTATTTTTTTTAGAACTTTAAAAAAGCAAAAGTCGGGAAAGTCTCTGAGCTTTCAGGAATAAAACAAATAAGGTATTTTCTTTGAATAAGTTGATAACATAGTTGGATTAATCAACTTAAAAATGAGAAAAATCACATTTGATAATTAATTACGGGAAAACCGTTATGTGCACAAGAAAAATTGAAAGTAATATTTTAAACGGTTAAAAATTCTTGTTTTATTAAAAATTTGTTTAGAAATCGATTGGAGTTTGGCAAAGATAGAACCATTTAAAAGAAGTGGGCACTTAAATCATAAAAACCGTTATAACTCCTAAAGCAAGCTAAAAATTTATCTCTTAAGTTTTCGACTTGAAATTACCTTAGAAACCCATAGTTTTCCTCTATGGTGGTAACGGTGGGACACCCTGTATATATTTTTAAAATGTCCTTTGTTCTAATTCCAAGTATTTATTTATTATAAGTTAAGTTCATTCATAGTTAGCTCCATTACATACCCATTTACAAAAAATCAGCAATATTAAATGGATTACCTAGTTTCTATTTTTCATCCCCAAGATTAAATATCCCAACCCAATACAAATATAGTTTTCTTTTCAAAATTTAAATAATATTTTGGTAGCCAACAAACAGTTTTGTATTTCATTAACCTACAAAAAAAAAAAAAACAAATACATCTTATTTAAACACAACAAAATCAAACGCCTTAATGACTTCACTTAGATTTTACGTTTAACTTTCAATTACCTATTATAGTAACTCATTAATACAAAATAAAAACAACTTTTAGTTTAGTATTCATTTCGGCATTTTACATGCCATCTTCAGCACTTCTTTTTAGTTACAAAAATAAATACTAGTTATAATTGAGCATTTGATCTTTTTGCGGAACTTCAGGCCGCGGCATAGTTGGTCAGATTATCAGCTTTGCCACATGGTGCCGCACTGTGAACCTCAGTTGTTGCTTAGTGCGATATAGCTCATACATTTTCAGTTCCGATGAGGTGCAGTTCGGTCGAGTGCGGTCTTACCTTGACAAAGTGCCCAAGAAAATTAATACCAAAATCATTTCATTACGTTTTTCTTATGGTGTTGAACAGAGAAGACTTGAACAATACCTCGTCAAACATTGTTGACAGCCACAGTACACATATTAAAGGTAATATCATTAATACTGATTTTTGTTCAGTTCTTCGCATATCAACATTTGTGTCAAATGTCAATATTTGTTTTTATTTTACGTGTATTTAATAGCGTTTTCGTTTGGCATTCCGGAAAAAGCCTCCGGAGCTCTCCAATCCAGATTGCCAAACGAACAGTGTGCACTTGGCTGTTGCGTTTGGGTGATGAAACATTCACACAGCTGCTTCTCGGAATATTGATAATCCTCAATAACAGCACCGAATGTCTCCACCTTGGGTTTTTACTTTGAGTAAACTCCTTATCTTAGCGAAAATTCCACATCATGGTATAAAAATAATCATAATGGGGAGGATGAAATGTTCTATCCATTTTTTATAATACTGGTTCCATTCAACTCCAAAATTTGTATAATGCACAATCGCAATTCCAAAATAAAATAACAAACAAATTACCTTTGACAATTTTGACGTTTCAATTGTGCGTATGTATGTGTGCTTCTGGTTTTGATTCTTTCTTCAAATCCAGAATCGTTTTTCTCTTCTTTTCAGAAGAAGAACTGTCATTTAGTTCCAAACGAACGTATTCAGAAGTATTCGAAGTGCTTCCGGAAAACCAAACGAAAACGCTATAAGTCCCCACGTTCACAGCCATTTTTTTATTTTTGACAATCTCAATTTTAATTTATTTTTGTATTTACGTTTGTTTTCTTCCTCACATTCACAGCCATTTTTTATTTCTGGCACTTTCAGTTTTGACAACCTTAGATTTGTGTACTGTAATTGACAAACAACGATGTTGGATCAATTAAATACAAAAACAACCAAGTTTTCAACCCAAGCCTTAGTTCACACGGCATTGCACCGCACGTTTTTGTGCAGTATAAATCCGTACGAATGAGCAGTGGTGTACATTCTACATAGAACCTTTCACACAACTTTTGAACGTTTGTCGTTTGGATTTATACTGCAAAAAACGTGCAGTGCATTGCCGTGTGAGCCAGACCTAAGTTGTATGGTTTTGAAAATATTTTGAAAACTTGTTCCGATTACATCAAGCAATGTTATCAACAATTTTCATTCATGTAAACCCCTTATTGTGTTCATCGCTTAAATGTTTGACCAGAGAATATCAAATAAAGAAGCCAATCCTTCGTACATTTCACCCCCCAAAACCCATTTGTTTACATTGTTGTATTTGTAATTTCATTTTGTGTCGAAGAATAGATATGAATTGCAACAACAAAAAGACCTGTGCTGAATGATGTGCTGAATGACTAGTTGATTCTATGTGTGCGTTTTGCACTGCTTTTCACTAATACTTTGCAAATCTAATCATCACAGCTGTTCGCTTCAGCTGTTGTATTATTGTAATTTCATTTTGTGTCGAAGAATAGATGTGAATTGCAACAGCAAAAAGACCTGTGCTGAATGATGTGCTGAATGACTAGTTGATTCTATGTGTGCGTTTTGCACTGCTTTTCACTTATACTTTGCAAATCTAATCATCACAGCTGTTCGCTTCAGCTTGTAGGCAAATCAAATTGACAACTGAGGATTGGCTTCTTTATTTGATATTCTCTACGTTTGACTAGGTTTAAACTTTCCTTCGTCACATCGTGTTCATTTTCCAGTATGTGCATTAGGTCTGTTGAGCCAAATGCTCATTGAACTATGCTTCAATACTTCTTTGGGAATGACCATAATATTTCTGTTCGCAATCATTATAATTATAATTTAATTTCTTTTATCCAAAAAGAAACAAAAAAGATTGTTTGCTCCAGTCCAAGCAGGTATTAGTTAATCGCTAGTGAGCCACTCGTGCATGCTCAGTGGAACAAATTCAATCCGGGCCGAAAATCAGAACATGGGTGAATGCTTTAATAAATAACACATTCAATGCGAACCTACCATAAAATGAAATAAAGTTTGCTCGTGTGAAGTGGGTTTAACTGAGCTACTGGGTTACACATGGAAATTTAAGAGTCAAAACGATACAGCGGCTTGTTAAAATTTGAGCAAACTGGAGTAAAATGGTTACTTTCTTGACTATATACAAATATATTAGTTTCATTTCTCAACAAAAGAGAGCGCTTATTACTAAGCAAAATTTAGAACCTTCATAGCACAGAACATCTCAAACTATTTGTATTAATCATTAAATAAATAAATTGTAGCTTTGCAGTTTGTAATTCTGTAGGATTTCACTGTTGGTCTCAAAATTGCGAGGGTATTTTTGTATGAAATAAAAATTAAATAGGTACCTAAACTTCTAAATTATAAAAAATGACAAAGAGCCGACAGCAGATTTTGGGAATGGAGGTGGAGGTATAACCAAAATTGGAGTATGAAGTTATTATAGATATGTACACGTATCGTGATATGGAATACAAAAGTCTGGCAGGTTTTTTTCTTAGCCTTTGGTGGGATGGGGGTCGGGGGTTAAAACCCGCTTGGTTTCCTATTTATATGGTAGCGGTAGGGTCATTAACACTTCTTCAATTTTGAAAAAATAGGATATGATCACAGATACTATAGTTCCATAGATATCGCATGCAGAGGAAAAAAAAATGACAGTTTTTCAACCGATTGGGACGTACCTCTACGTCCCAGTTTGATCGAACTAGTGTGAATAATACTTAAACTTGATGTTACCCTAAATTGTGTTTGAGTATCAAGTTGCTTGTTGTATTTTATTTTTTTTTTTGTTTTGTGTGTGTTTGTTCCTGTTTTTAGTTTATTTTGGTTGAGTATTTAAATGTAGGTACCCAGTAGGAAATTTCGTCCTCAAGGAAAAATTTCGGTGAATAGCACAATGAATTCATGAAATACTTTTTACGAGGAACAGGTATGTAATGATTTAATTAGAAAAAGGTGTTGCCTTTTTCACCAGTTCATTATTTTCATGACATCACCCTTTCTTTTACTTGGTGCAAAAATTCAACTGAATTCAATGCTTCCCATACAGTATACAATTTCATTGCAAAAATCATGCCTCGAGAAACACGACACGTTTTCAACGATGAATAGTAATGGACAGAGTCCTGAGCTTGTGATTTTTTGGTTCTCCTTTTGTAAAATAAAGTTCACATTGACTTCCCGTAAGAAAATCAATGTAAGATGAACTGAACATTAGGTACTCAAATTGCGTTTGTTAAAACGTAAATATATCTTTTGATTTAAAATGAGAACTTCTTTTTGGTTCGTTTTAATACTAAATTAGACAGTACACTACCGATGTTGATGATTTCACTAGATGATTAAGTAGGTTCCATTCACAAAGTGATTTCCTTGGTGAACATTCATGGCATTTTTCATTTAAAAAAAGATAATGGCCTGGTGAAAAACCAACTCCATGTACCTAGTGATATCACTGATGTATATTCACGGTATTTTTCATCAAATGCAATTAATTATGGAATAAGCAAGTTACACCTTCTTAGTGATTTCACTACTGAATATTCACCAAGAAAATCATACTTGGTGAACGCTAATGACAACCCCATGTTAATTTCCTCGATGATTTCACCTCAAATTCCTTGGGTGTAGCTTCCATTCCTCGAGGAAATAGAAGGGGATTCCTTGGTGAATTTTTGAAAATTTCCCACTGGGTACCTAAGATTTTTTATGTGTATGTATGTATATTTTATATTGCATTGTAAAATGTGAACGCTGTATGTATGAAATACTTATTTATCAAGGTTGGCTACATTTTGTCTGGATAAGAGAAAGGCATTTGAAAAGAAAATTAACAGAATACATTTTAGTGTAGGTAAACATTTTTGTTGGTAGAAAAACACTTACGTAGACGAGAGGGGTACAAAAAATAATTTTGAATAGTTGCCTTTTCTTATTCCCAAAAAATGACGACAAATTTTATTATTTTGAAATAATATGAAGGTTTAGCAAGGTTATTACCGAAACCCCTTCTTAATAATGTTAGGGTTAATTTAATAGGAGAGGTAGTAGGAACAATTAATAGAATTTTAATACAAGTGCGTATACAAGGGCATGCAATTGAGTTGAAATATATTCTTTGAAATGCTTAAATTTGTCTTTGATCAGTGGTTTTCTTAAAAAAAAAACCGAGATCCCACAGCAGATTTTGGGTGTGAGTGATAGCAAAAAAAGAAGTATAGGCGTCGAAAGCTTCATTAAAAGCTGTTCCAAAAATCAAAGTCTCGCATCCACAACTGGGGCCTTTGCGATAAAACAGTGCATTGAAAAAAAAAATATGAATGCAACTTCGAGTGTAATCGTGTTAGCCAAAATTGGTTTTCACGCCTCCCTGGATAAGCTCCTCCTTGAGTGTATAGTTCGCTCTACCTGACCGTTTAAAAAATTCAAAATTCTAAGTGAAAAACGGTTTTTTTACACAGTCTGGCAGGGCGAATTAAGCACTTAAATTATCTCAGATTCCGCGATATGGGATCCGCGGAGCTTATCTAGGGAGGGGTGAAAACCAATTTCGGCTAACACGATATTCCTTTTTTTTTTGATGCACTGTCTAATCACAAAGGCCCCAGATGCGGACTGCAAGACTTTGATTTTTGAATAGCCTTTAATGAAGCTCTCGACGCCAATACTTCTTTTTTTTGCTATCACTCACACCCAAAAATTTGCAGTGGGCGCTTAGTCTAAAATGTTTAAATTCAAGTAGTTTAAGTTTAATTTAATTAAGGCTTTGATGAAATAACGGCTTAACTACGTGACGACTGAATTATAAAAGAAAAAGATTTCGTTCTTAGCAAGGGATTACAGTCTAAAGAATTATAGATAGTTAAAGTAAGTGAGGAATGAGAAGAAAATATTTGGGAATGCAAGTATTTATTAATATATACATAGGTACAAATTATATTAAAAAAAAATCAACCCGATTTTGAAATAACATTCGAATTTTCAAAAAATGTTTTGATTTTGGTTTTTAAATTCATAAAATACTTTTTGAAAGAGTTGATATGCAACGTTACCTATTTTTACTTTTTGTAGGTTTTCGAATACAAAATTTAATTGAAATTCGTTCAGCCGATAATGATAAGAGATTTAAATTTGCGAGATTTTGATTAAAAAAATGTTTTTGTTGCAATGCAATTCAATTTTGCGAGATGTCCTACCCAGTGGCGTATCTTGAAGCAAGATTTTTAAATATATGAATGTTTTTAATATTGCAATTCTTGTTGCAATAATTCACACTAAAATGGAAGATAAATTTCTGGTTGTTAGTAAATTCAAATTGAGAGTACTTAGTCAACATTTAATATTTTATAGAAAGTTATGAATTATTCAAACGAAATGTTTGGTCAGTGTTTTACTGACAAGTATTATTAACTGCGAATAACTTTTTTTTGTTGAATATTTAAAATGCTCATGTTCTTGTACCTTTGTTATACTATGTTATTTTTTTAGTTAAAATCACGCATTGCATAAGATTTGTGCTTATTTTCTTAAGACGCTTTATCCGAACGATTTATCGAATTATATGGTTTGACTCAAAAATCGGTCGATAAATAAAAAATTCCGAAAAAAGTTACCCCAACCGTCAACGTCAGCTAGGGGTCTAACTCAAACAAATACAAGCAACCGTTTCAGAACTTGGGAGGCTCGAGAATCGGAGCTCCCTCTAAATCTCTAAGATTTACGATAAAGTTTCAGTTAATCATGTACATTATGATGAAATCACCTAAATAATAATATGATCTTTGAGGCTTGGGGGGGGGGCCAGGCCCCCTGGGCCCCCCTCAATACGCCACTGATCCTACCTACTGCTAAATATATAATCCAGTGTCTGAGTTCTTTTAGACCAAACTGTTATAGAGGTTATAATCTATAGATTCATTTCTAAAAGCCGTGTGCGACTCATTGCTCTGAAATTTGAATTTGCGAGATTTCGATTTGTGAGATTTTAAATTGCGAGATTGTGATTGAAATTTTCGAGATTTTTAGGTTCGAGATGTAAATGCGAGATTGTAAAAAGCGAGATTTTGTAATTGCGAGATTATGAAAAACAAGATTTTTAGTTTGCGAGATTTCGTCATTAGAGATTTTTAAAAAATGCGAGATTTCGTTATTCAAGATTTTGGTTTGCAGGGTATCGTAGCGCTCCCTTTAAGTTTTTAAGCATCGAAACATTTATATCTTACCTAATCGTAGGAGCCATTTTTTAACATTTGTTTTTTTTTTTGCATAAAAGTAAAATTTTTGTTTATAAGTATTCTTGAGTGTTAAAAAACCATTTAGTACTTAGTTTCAATAAACCTTCCTAGTTGTTTTCTTAATATAAAGCTTTCAACAAAAAAAATTAAAAGATACTTTTTTGAAAATCCAAAAAATAAATATTTTTTACATTACCTTAACTTTTTGTAAGCTTTTCCATGAAAAAATATGATTCAAATCAGCTAAACAATTTTTAAGATAATCGAAAAAAGCGAAATGGTTTCTCATCCAATTGCGAGAAGCGAGACCCATGTTTTTTATCTTCCCTATCATCGCAAGAGATGTTTGATCAAAATTTCGTATATTTTTGAAGTAAAAATATGCAGAATCTACCTACTTAAATGTTTTTTAAACTAGAGCTTGGATTGTATGTATTGGTACTTATATACATATATTAATAAATACTTGGAACTGCAATACCTGCCTACCTACCAAACTTTCTTCTTTAATGCTTGGTAAACTTTATTAATAAGAAAATACACCTATAAAAAAACCTCTCATACGATTTAAAATTTTTGTTTGCATATATGTATATGTATGTACAATACTTATTAATTACTCATTATCATTACTTAAGATTACCAGAATTCTTATTTTTGAGATCTAAGCAATTTTATGAGTTGCTTAAGCAATTAAATGAACGAGTTTAAGTCTTCCTTACATTTTTCTATAATAACTTGCACACCTATTTTCATAACATAAATTCTCTAAATTACCAAGCAACTTGTACTAAGTGTATGTGTGTCAAAATTATTTTTGATTCATATTTTTCAAAGAGAAAAAAAGTCAACAATTATTGTTCATTTCTGAATTCTTAACATTTCTCGTCGAAGGCCAATAGTTTTGCAGTTAATGGTGAGGGTGGCAGTTTTCAAAAATTAGCTGTTCATGTTCCATCAAAGCAATAAATGTAAGTTTTCGATCTAAAAAATATAAAAATATACCTAATTCGTTTAAATCCCTGTTTAGACTTATAGCATGTAAATGTACAAAAAATTGTAGACACGCTTGTGGCTACCGAAAAGCTGGCCTCAAATATACACCAATTTGCAAGAATTACATTGGGGAAACCTGCCAATAGTCGTCAGATTTCTCTACTAAACGAGGCTGGGCCTTTGCTTGTGAATAACAATGAACTACCAGGTCCTTCTCAAAGAAGAAAAAAAAAAATATAAAATATTAATAAGATAATATGGGGACTAGGCCACAGTGGACATTACTGTGCCGGGTGGTTTGGAATAGAGTAATGAGCACTTATGAATTGTAAAAAGTCTCACTCGCAAAAACAAGATTTAAACAAATTTTACACACACCAAAATAGGCGTCTTATAGAGACAATATTGAAGAAAAGTCGGGGTGCCAGTGGGCGGATCTTACTAAAAGTGCTTTATTTTTTATTTGAAAACTAAATTGTTACTCCAGTTCCAAGAAATTAATAAATATACATCAAAGAGGAGCGTGACACCCTGTGGGTTTCACAAAACCAAAAGTGCTTTCGTAAATCTTTATATCACTAGTATGAACAAACTCCCAAAATGTTATCCAAATCAGTTTATGAGAAATGAAGATATACAAAAGTGGCCGCGGTAGTCGGCGGACTTAAATGAAATTTTGTTTTAAACTTTTTTCTCGTTCATAAGAATAAACTCTGAAAATTTCACGCAAATCATTGGAGCCATTTCCGGGAAACAAAGAAAGAAGAAAAGTGGGCGTGGCAGTGGGCGGATTTTACTTTTACAATTTTTAATTTTTTTCTATGACCATATAAACAAATTATGAAAATTTTATCCGTATCGGTGCAGCCGTTTCTTCAGAAACCATGGTTTAAGAAAAGTGGGCGTAGCACCACCCCTGCAAAGGGTACGAAGTCACCAACCTAGATTTAAGTTGTATACCTACCCCCGAAACGACTTGCAAAATTTCAGCCTGCCGCTATTTTTTTCCATTTACAATTCTAATTTTGCTGTGTACTAGATAACAGTGGCGTAGATAGCTTTTCGCTATGGGGGGGGATGCATCTAGTTCACTCATTTTTTTTAAAGTTTTAATAACACTAGCTTACAAAATTTTGGGTCATGGTAGGGTCCTTCGAAAAAATATATTTTCTAGACTAATTTTGGGTCACTGAACACAAAAATCAAAATTATTTTTTTTTTCCAAAGAAGCGTTTTCGAGATATGCGCAAAAATCATTTTCTCAGCTATTTTTTCAGGTATTCCCATAAATCTCGCTAAAGGCATAACTAATTTACACAAAATATGTATTTTCTGAATGATGTGATCTGTCTCCTTCCGACGACGTACTGCATGTATAAGCCGGACTGAAATGTTATAAGTTACAGGCATTCAAAGTTTCAAAAACTAGTATTTTTGAAAAATTTCTATTTTTGGTTGCTCCATATGGATAGAAAAAAAAAAATATTTAAAATAATTTTAAGGACTTAAGTGAAACACAATCTTTTTAATAAAGATTTGAGCTAAAGTTTTTCAAAATCGGACGATAAATGTAAAAGTTATTAAATATAATTAGTGAAAAAAGGCAATTTAATTTTTTTCAATAAAAGTCATATAAATTTATATTAGGGTGTCTGTTATTTCCCAAAATCATTTTTTAAAATCAGAAACCCCTAAAATCAAAATTCTATGTCCTTAAAGTTTTTGACCAAAAAATTTTTGTCTAAGGTGATAAATCGTTGCCTCTTAGGCCATTCTCTTTTCCATACAAAGGAGAATTGAACACACTAAACTCCAAGACCACTTCGTTGGTCATACTTCTTTGTATTGTTTTTATTCTCTTTCAACTGGAGAAAGTTCTTTCGGGAGTTGACGTTGAAACCGGTAGTGTAGCTAATATCTTTAATAAAATATATATATTAGGAAAGCTTTCTTCGGGGCAGCTATCGAGCGCTTCCAATGAGTTCTTAGAGGAAGTATTATTCCTTGGGATCAAATATCTCTTCCAAGTTTTTTATTCTTCAAGAATAGAAGATGGTCCGACAGTCAAATATGTTTGGTAAAACTCAACAGTTTCATTAAATTTTGTAGCTGCTTTGTCTATTTCAGACGAAGAATCCTTGAAGAGAACCGAAAACCCTTCTAGTATGTTTTCATGGTTTGTAAATTTTTCTCCAAGGTCCATCATATAGAAATCGAGAAAAGAATTGAAAACAGTAACACGAAAATATTCTTCTTTACTTTGAACCGAAGGGTTCGAACGATTCTTTTGTCGGTTCACTATTCTCTTATGTTTAACGTCAATGTCAAGGACATCAGCTATTTTTTTTGTGTCTTCAAACACTTTCGAAAATGAGTCGTCTTCTGCCCGTTTAATTTTTAGTTGATCCCTTAAATCTTTGACGAGATTCATAGCTTGGACCAAGTCTAAATTCATTCTTTGAGTGCGTTTCTTTAACTTATTTGGTTTATGACTGGTTATGTTGAACTATTATCGATCCCAATGGGGGGGATATATCCCCCTGATCCCCCCCCCTATCTACGCCACTGCTAGATAATATCTATGTATGTATGTATATGCCAAAGCTAACCTTCATTCCACCACGCTACCCATATAAAGATCACGCATGTCTGGTCTGCCGAACATTTTTTCCTAAGCTTTTGTTCTACCGCCAAGGCCAACAGTAATAAACAAAAAGAGATTTCTTAAAAAAGGAGCAAAAACTATAAAAAAAAAAAAAAAACAATACAGAAGCTACAGCGCCGAACAAAAGATAGATAGATACCTACATACGTATACACACAAATACACAACGACGACATCACACCCCACAGATCGCAGGTACTCTCAACCGACTATGATTTTTAAAGTAGAAGATGAAGAGGGCTGTAGCTGTAGCTTTGTATATGAAAACCATAGTATTCTCATGAAAAATTTTTTTTAGTTGAACGTGGACCCTATGAGGGCGCCACATTCAACCGCATTCGATTGCGTGGAGATTTGTGGACTCGGCATACATAAGGAATAGAAGACAAGTAGTCAGAGCAAGAGGAAAGTATTGTTTCCATTCTCATAAGAAATATAGGGAGTAAGAGAGATAAGCAAACAGCTGTTTGTGAAATCATTGTATATGTTTTCATATACAAAGGTGAAATGTCAAAGAATAGAAAAAGGTGAAGGAAATGAGAATATGTTTCTTGTTTCTTGTAGGTTATTTGTTGTTTTATTTAGGAAATATTATTTTGTATGAAGTCAGAGAAGCAAAGAAAAATATAACAAGGGGGTAAAAGAGATATCTGAGTAAGCTGCTTGCGTCGTCGTCGCCCGTCGTTGGTGTCTAGGTCATAGCAACGAGAAGAAAAATTATTATTTTGAAGAGATTTTCTTGTATGTGAGTGTGAAAAGACAAACGTGTGTAGGTTGTTGCTATATTTTCTTATTGAGGGTAGGTTTTGTTTTTGTTTTTTTTTTTTTTAATTGACTTGAAACTTTCTTGCAAAGTTTCGAGGATAGGCATATGGTATATCTTTTGGTAGATATTTTGATTGAAATTTTCTTGCATGATTTCGGTGGTAGGTATTTTGGTGTGTATTTGGATTTTTACTTGCAATCTTTTTTGCCGGGGTGGGTCCTTCGGTGCGTAGGTAGGTATGTAGGTACCTATTTGAATTAAAGTTTTTATGTAGGTAGGTACCTAATTACTATTAATTTTTTGATAGATAGTTTTTTGTTATTATTATTTTTTTTTGCTAGATAGTTTTTTTGTTAATACCTATGTACATAGTTTTAATTACCTTCATAGGTACCTACATATGTAGGTACATATTATAAACTATTTCGAGTTGTTATACCTATTTAATAGGTATTTGTAGGTAGGTAGGTAGGTACCAGGTTCCTACATATTTTAATTAAATTTTGTATGCAAAATTCGGGGGTGGGTTTAGGCAAAGGTATAGGTATTTTTGGTAGGTAGGTAGGTACAAAAAGGTAAGTAGGTACATATGTATATGTAGGTACATATATTTGAATTAAAGTTTTTATTGCTAAATTCGGGGGTAAGTTCAGTTATACGTACCTTCATACCTAGGTAGGTTTATCTTTTGGTAGGTAGGTATACCTACCTACCTACCTAGGTAGTTTAATTAAAGTTTGTTTTTGTTTTGCAAAATTCAAGGGTAGGTATTTCTTTGAGTAGATAGGTACCTAGGTAGGTAACTACTTATTTGACCTGAAATTTATTCGAATTTAGTGAGGTGATTACCTGATATTTTTCACTAGTCTGTAAGTGGGAATCCCTATGCTAGTTCCAAATATGTGCTGTCAAAACAAATTTAATTTCAAATTTCTTTCCAGAGATTTTCAAAAAATACATTCCTAGCTCTATTGGCTCCAACGTCGAAGTTCATTTCAACTCATATCTATGTACCTACCTAGGTATTTTATTTAAAGTTTTTTATTGAGAAATTCAAGGTTAGGTAGGTAGGTACCTACCTATTTCTTTGAGTACCTATTTGACCTGGTATTTAAAACTTATTTTATGTACATATACATATTAGGTTTGTATAGGTAGGTACCTAATAAACTTTTTATCTAATGAACTTCTTACAAATTTATTTTGAATAAGTTGGTAGGTACCTACATATGTACCTATTTATTCAAAATAAATTGGTAAAAATAGTAACAGCAACCGCAACTAGGTGCTGTTTTTTGTATGTAAAATTCAAAGCCTTTATTATTTTTTATTCAAGTTCAAGTAAAGGAACTTTTTCCCAATGCTTGTTTGTTTTATGATCATGAAGCGAAAAAATTACTAATCATTATTATAACCCTTTTTCGGGTTTTTTAGGATAATACCTACCTACCTTTAATTTTTTTTATTTCTCAAAAATTAAGAAAGATTTTTGCATTTGGTTGTCGACATTTCACTGAAAGTTGATTAAATAATTGAAAAAAAAAAAATAACTTAAAAAAATAGAAATTTTTTTCCAAAAAATTTGACTTTGAAATTTAATTTCTCAAAACCATTCTTTTAAACATCTCCCTTATAAAAAAAAATAGAATATTGACTCTTCGAAATAGCTATAACAGGGGGGTCATTCCGTATTTCGATTATCGCCAGACGATATCGTTTAGACGATAGCCTTGCTCTACGTAACTTTGAAAATGACTATCGTCTGGGCGATCTCGTTTTGGCGATGAACTATTTGCTTTACGTAAGTCAATAATCGTCAAAACGCTATCTTTGAAACGATAGAACTTAGACGATAGCTAAAGAGGTATCGTCTGGTAATTATTTGAGCGTTTTAAGAGCGATAAATGCTTTTTCGTTGATTTTTAACCATTGTTTTTTCGCCCAAGTGACAAAAACATTGCGTTTTAAATTGGGTATGGTGGCATCTAACTGATGAGCCCACCACCATGTTTGGAAATCATTAGAGACATTTTGAGACCAATCATGAAAAACAAACATTTCGATTTTTCGGCACAGCGCAGTAAATACATATATGTTTTAAAATACTATCATAGATTGCTTACTGGCATTCCGAGAAGTTCTAATTTAAGAAAAAATCAAGTATCTCAATGTTCTCAGACCATACACTGCATGCGTTTCTGAGGATTGCTGTGACAACTGAAAATTGTCATGAAGAACGTTCATGTTCCGTACTCAAAAAACAGATACATTTCAAGTACGCTTTCTTAAATGTGAATTTCATTTTCAAAATTGAAAAAAAAAACGATCGATTGAAGCTACAAATTCATTTTTGCATACGAAATTATTATCTAAAAAGCTTAAGCTTTTTGGTATTTTCGTTCGCTAGCTTCACACTTCAGTCTTGTTTAGTGAAAGCTTTAATTTTCAAAAAAAGCTGTTGAAGCAGCAAAATCGGGGTGAAAACAAGTTAGCAAAAATTTTATATTCGTATAATTTTAGATTTTCTTAAGTCTTATTTTAGAAAAAACTTTAATAACAAGTGATTACTAGAGTAGAGATACAAATGTATGGTCTTTGCAACAAATAACCATTCAATTCAGGCATCAAAATTACTTTATTCCGACAATTGTTGGAAAAATCAAGGTCGTCAGTTAATCATCCCTTAAAATCTTTAATTCTGACTGAAGACTGAACACAATCGGTCAATTATAACAGTGCTATTGATGAATGTGTCCACTAATTTGTGCATCGGCAAAAATGTAAATATTAAAATTGTATTCATTATTTATGATTTTTTTTTCAGTATGAAGTGTTTTAGTTCTCTTTCGTTCATTATGGGGCGCCAAAACTTCTTGGCCCGGGGCGCCAAATCTTTAAATACGCCTCTGCTGGTCATATTGAATAGTTTTTAAGGAAAATTTGACAGCCTAACCCCTCTAAGCCCCTTTAATATTGATGTCAAACACCGTTATTGTTTACAAAACTCTCGATATCCACAGTGCAATTTACATCAAAACTTTCCATATCCATTGTAAGCAGTAGGTTTGCTTTCAAAACTCTTCTTATCTATCATAGGCTATTGATTATGGTATACATATAAGAAGGAACTAAAATGTTCACGGGTTTTTATTGTAAACAATTTTAAATGGATCATTAAAGATTGGAAAGTAGGGGAGTGCTTTTATATTAGAGGGTGCCATTGTGAGAGGGGGGAATGGTGGGGAAACTGGCCATATCGAATCATTTGCAACAAAACTCTTCATAACCAAATTTAATTGCTATAAATATCTTTTAAACGGAACTTCCAATATTTGTTTGCTCTCAATCATAACATAGATTTAAAAATCGTCTATTATAGCTTTGAATATGAAAAATTTTCATAAACAAAGATTATAGGTACAAAATAAAATCTTTTATAACATCTACCATTACACCTTAATTAGTTTTTTTTTCATTTGCACAAAAATGAAAATTTTGGATATGACGAGTTTTGGTTCTCCGCTACCCACTCAGTTGTAAAAACTAACCCACATACCTACCTACCTATATTCCAATGTATAACAACCTCTTCCTCTTGCACCATAGAAACCCAAATATATTGAAGACAATACGCCTACAGCAGTGAAAAAACAAATTCACCTTCACATGTATACCTACCCCTTCCTCTTGCACCATAAAAACCCCATAAGCCAAAAAGAATATCCAAAATTGTTCTTCTTGTGTCTTTCAGCTTTATCTGCATAGTAAAAAAAATGTAAACAAAACCGATAACCAAAACAAAATTGAATATTTTCTCCAAAATGCCTTCTACCTGATTCACTCTAACTCTCATAAATTCAGTATACGTCTTTCCCATGCTTATACTATTCTTCACGTCCACACTTCCACTTATTCCACAATTCTCCACGTCAAGGTACCCCTTGGAGACTTGAGATGTCGCCCTCTTCGAGTGCCACCATGATAGTACTATGGTTTTCATATACAAAGGCTGTAGTAGGATTATGAAACTAATGTGTGCTTGTGTCTGTGTGTGGAACTGAAAAGAATGATTGAACACGAATTATGCTCAAAAGGGTTGCAAGGGTATCCGAAGTTAAATCGAAATATGTGTATCTTGGAATCCAACTCACTGGTCGACGTCTTTTGGGGATGATCGTGTTCTGTGGGTTACATTCTGCTCTGTTTGGCTCCGACAAATCGCTTAAAAGAGTCGATTGAAAAAGTTGTCATTTTTATTTGCACTGAATGCAATATCTATGTAACTCTATTATCTGTGATATGATGCTCTGTCATTTTCCCTAAGTCTCAAGACTTTTATCTTGGTGATCCGATAAATAGGACCCATGATTTAACCTTTTTAAGCAAACCTTATTTGCGTTTTTGTGGAGACTTTATTTGTTGATTTTTATTTTGCTGAAAATCTCCAAAAAAGGGATGATAGAATTCACGTTAAATGGTTATATCTTGAGTTCTATTAATCGGACCGTCAAGATTGTGGTGTTTATGCTTAGAACAAATGAAAGGAAATTATATCCAATTTTAAAAAAAATGAATCAGAGAGGATATAACCCTGAAAATAAATCAGGGGTTCTAGCTCTTGTAAGCCCCCACCCCTCTCAAATGCTGAAAATAAAACCTGCCAGACTTTGGTATTTAATATCACGATATAATGTACCTATAATTCCTCATATTCCGATTTCGGTTATAGGTACCACCACTCCCAAAATTTGCTGCCGGCTCTAAGACTATAGGCTCCATTTGTTGTTCATAATTAATGTTTCACCCTGTTGTAGTTTTTTTTTTTATTCTGTGGACGAACGACTAGAAGTTTATTCCAATTGTAAAACTCGTATACTTAGTCGTGTTTTCTTGCAATCCAAATCCCGATGAAAAATTGACGAAGAAAACGATAACGATTACAGAACAAAAATACAATCACTATCGCTAATTGTGGCAAGCATGCAACACAAAAATTTCAACTAGGCTCAAATTTCAAATCACATATAGAGTCGCCTAATTTCGAACACTCCCAGTAGTCGAACACTTTTTGAAAATAAGCTTATAATCTGTGTTATTTCTTAGATTTTCAACTTCTATAAACGCAGAATAATTCATGTGTTATTCCTTTAAACCTTGAAATCCAATCAACTAGTCAAATTTCATCCTAAAGTTTAAAAAAAAGGACTTAAAAAAGAGGCTTTAGGAAATCCAGTAATTTCAAGTTTTTGTAATTAAAAAAAACTGTTGGAAGTGTTCTGGGAAACTGTAATTTTTGGTGTGAAAATTAAACTTAATGCCTGTTATAACGCGTTTTCTTGTTGGATAATAGTTGTTTTATTTATGTAACTTAAAGTTTTAACTTAAAGCTTAATAATTTATTAATAAATTGACTGTTTGAACATAGGAAACCAAATTTGTTAGAGCTGCCTGTTCGAACACTAGTGTTCGAATATAGGCAACTCCGTCAAAATTGTTTTATTTCGTTCAGGCAATAAATATTATAGAAAATTAAATTTTGTTTACGGTTTTACGTCAAGAACACTGAGAGGAACGCTGGGTCCAGTATTCGAACACCTTTTTCTTCTTTTCTTCCAGTGTTCGATTCAAGGAAACTCATGTAATTCTCATGTAATTGCTAGCTTCCTTTATTCGAACAGTTTTTGAATTGTGTTCAAACTAAGAGTCCGTTAAACTGTTTTTTGTTCTATTTCGTTTTTAAAAGAATTGAATAAAAACACATTAACAAACACAATTTGTTTAATAAAAATGAGTGAAAATTACTTCTATGAATTTTTTTGGTTGAAACTATGTACAAAATCTTGTGTTCGAAATAAGGAAACTTTCTGTTCGGGCTTAGGAAACTAGTGTTCGACAACTGGGGAATTTGGCTTTTTTCAGCTTTTGATTTTTTATAAAAAAAGTTGTTAAAGTTACTGGAAAAACCTTAAAAGTTATAACAAATATTTGAGTTTAAGCTGATAAATAATTTTACATCAAATATTTACGTTGAATGGTTTCCTCACAGTCAACGATTACTTTCTTATGAACCACTAAGTGTTCGATTACTGGGGACATGACCCTAGGCACAGAAAATTATTCCTTTTTTTCTATGAAAACTACACTTCGCATGGATGTATAAACCAGGCTTAACTGCAAAATAGTCAAACTATCATAGTTTTAAGGTGATTAAAAAATATGTGAACTCAAAAATTCATTATATGGTTTTTTTCGTAATTTCTTAGGAGCCTAGATAATTCTAGGTAACTACCTTAAGTTCTTGTATGGAGAATGGCAGCTACCTTGTCGGGGTAGGTTCATCATCAAGTCCTGTAACCCCGGTTGGGGCATAGGGCGCCAACAAATCGTTTCCATCCTTCTCGGTCTGCAGATAGATATTTTAACTGTGGCCACGTCTTTCTCTGGGAGTCTGCTTCTGCTAGAACTGTTGATTTCCATGTTGTTCTTGGTCTTCCAACCCGCCGTGCACCCTGAGGATTCCATTCAAATGACTGCTTTGCAATTTCATCGTTTGGTTTCCTCAGTGTGTGACCAATCCATTGCCATTTACGCTTTCTTATGTCAACGTCCAGCCGTTCCTGGCTTGTCCTGCGCCACAATTCCTCGTTTGATATAATTTGTGGCCAGCGAATTTTTAGAATATGGCGTAGACAACGGTTCACAAAAGCCTGCAATTTCTTTGAGATGGTAGTCGTGACTTTCCAGGTTTCGCAAGCATATAACAGCACGGATTTGACATTAGATTCGAAGAATCTCAACTTTGTGCGCAAGGAGATTTGACATGAGTTCCAAATTTGGGAGAGAGAACCGAAGGCTGCGCGAGCTTTATTTATTCTACTTTGAACGTCCAGATCAGTACCACCATTTGCTGAAACAATACTTCCAAGGTAGTTAAATTGTTCAACCTCTTCAACTGGCGTCTCCTGTATTAAAATACGCTGATGTGTGGAGCGGCCTGTGAGCATTATTTTTGTCTTTTTGCTATTTATTTTAAGACCACTCGCCTCTCCTTTTAACTTCAGAGCTTGACACATCCCGTTCAGCCCGCTGATGTTATTTGCCAAGAGACATATATCATCGGCATAGTCTAAGTGGCTAAGCCTTTCAAACGGTCTCCATTGAATGCCCTGCCTCTCTGATGTTCCAACGCTGGCCGTCAAGACGTCGTCAATCGCCAGTAGAAAGAGAATTGGCGATAGAACATCTCCCTGTCTCACACCCTGCCGCACTTCGAAAGAGTCGGATAGCTGCCCATTGTGTAAAACAAAGCATCTTGCGTTGTTATAAGACTCTCTTATAATGGCAACAATTTTTGGGGGAAATCCTCTACCAAGAAGTGATCTCCATATACATTCACGGTTGACTCGGTCAAAGGCCTTCTCAAAATCCACGAACATGAGGTAAAGCGGTGATTGAAACTCCGCAGACTGCTCAAGAACGATACGCAGAGTGTTGATATGGTCGACACAAGACCGCCCACTGCGGAAACCAGCTTGATGCCTCTTGAGTGTAGACTCGATTCTAACCTTTATCCGCTCCAGAATGATGGTTGCCATTAATTTTGGAAAAACGGACAAAACTGTAATACCTCGCCAATTGTTGCAATTCTTAAGATCACCTTTCTTTGGCAACTTAACAATTACACCATCCTTCCAGTCGCTGGGATAGATTTCATTTTCCCACACAGCTTGTATCAACGGGTGTAGAATACTAGCCGTTCTGACAGGGTCAGCTTTCAGGAACTCGGCTGGTATACCGTCAAGTCCAGCTGCTTTGTTATTTTTGAGAAGATTTATCGAAGATTGAATTTCCAGTACTGTAGGGGGCTCGATGTCAATACCCCTATATGATCTACGCATCTCGTTAAGCTGGGGCACTTCAGCACTCTGCTCGACAGAATCCTCATTAAGCAAGGCACAAAAGTGCTCCTTCCACCTGCGCAGCTGATCCTCGATTGATACTAAAAGTGTACCATCTACATCCATTACAGGATGATTGGTGTTGGTTTTCTTCCCGACAACTTCCTTGGATATTTGGTACAATTCCCTCATGTCTCCTCTTCTTGCAGCGTTTTCCGCATTTTCTGCGAGACCGTCTAACCTCACCCTCTTGTCTCGTCTCACACAGCGATAGACCATCTTATGTGCTAAGCGATACTCTCTTCGCAATTCAGCCTTTCGTTGAGCATCTGCTTCGGCATTTATTTGCATCTTCAACGATTTGCGAAGCTCGATTTTATCCCAGGTGTCTTGGGATATCCAAGAGTCTCTAACTCTCGACTGCTTGGGTACAGTTTCGGATCCAGCATCCATAACAACACTTTTTATATCACCCCACATCTCATCAATTGTTGAATGTTGTATTCCATTTAATGACGAAGCTCTGTCGTTAAGGTTGGTGACATAGTTACGACATATGTTGGGATCACTTAAAGCATTTGTATTGAACTTCGAATTTCTTGCTGCACCCTGTGATTGACGTTGTACAGCTGCCGTTCGTAGCTTGAGACTCATGAGAACCAAATGATGGTCGCTTCCAATGTCGGCATTTCTTATGCTCCGAACATCGCACATTGACTTCCTCCATCGCTGCTGAATCATGATGTGGTCAATTTGGTTTTCAGTTTGACCATCCGGATGTACCCAGGTGATTTTGTTGCAAGTCTTATGTTTAAACACAGTTCCACCCAGTACAAGACGATTAGCGTTACAAAAATCGACCAGCAAATCGCCATTTTCATTTCGTGACCCCAAGCCATTTTTCCCCATGACGCGTTCCAGACCGTAGTTGTCTGATCCGACTTGGGCATTGAGATCTCCCATGACAATTATGATGTCGGCTCTTGGAACACCACTGTAAACTGAGTTAAGATGAGTGTAGAAAGCGGTTTTGTCTTCCTCGGTCGCTTCATTTGTGGGGGCGTAGCACTGAATTATTGTGACGTTGCGAATTTTTGAACGGAACCTTGCTGTCATTATTCTTGCAGAAATGGGCGCGCAGGATATAAGACTACGCCTTGCTTCTTCGTTCAACATAATTCCGACACCATGCAGCCTTTGGCCACCCTCTCTTTCATCCTCCCCGGAATACAGCATTCTCGTTTGCCCAGAGTCAGCTCTGTATTCGGCTCTTCCTCTCCACCTAGTTTCACTGATGCCCAGGATACTGATCTTAAGGTGAAGCATTTCACGCTCAACCTGCTCGTATCTACCTTCGCCGTACAAGGATCGAACGTTCCATGCTCCGATTTTCGTACGTATGCGGTAGCCAAAAGTATCATTTGCTCTTCTTAAAAGATTTCTTCTATTTGTTAACGATTCATTTATTGTTATGGCGTCTTGATTGACGCTGGTACACGAAAGATGCCGCACCCCCAAATCCGATGTGCGGTTTACAGCAGCCGAAGCTGCAGAAGGATTCTCCATAAAATGGTTACCTCTTGGGGACTCATTTCCAATTGTTGTCATATTTCATGTAATAGCATATATCCTTCCACCATGGTGTTTTCCGAGATACGATTAATAACATACATAAGCTCAGATTTGACAGGCACACCCGCCTTTTGTATGGTCAAACACATAACTGCTCGAGGCCGCC
Organism: Dasysyrphus tricinctus; assembly: GCA_963921185.1. Lineage (NCBI taxonomy): Eukaryota > Metazoa > Arthropoda > Insecta > Diptera > Syrphidae > Dasysyrphus > Dasysyrphus tricinctus. Next base: position 102,823,240 of record OY992531.1, read on the forward strand.
CACTATGGGAAAACAGACGCCTTTTGTAGCCGCCCAATATGGGTTACAGACGCTACCTGCTGCTGCCGTTGGCCTTTTAACAAAAACGCTCCTCCGCCACCAGACTATCATGCCGTTGACCGCCACCTGCAGTTCATCCGTCTTAAGGGGGCTTTTAACCATCCCAAGGACAAGTTTGTGCCCTGACCAGCAAAGCTGGGTTGTCTGCTTATCCCGGCATCCATTCGGTCCCCCTGCACGTTAGCGTTACCCACCCTCCACCACGCGGAGGTGTGCATAGGGATTTTCCTATCATTGAGCCTAGGGCCATATGGCGTCCTAGCACTCTCAAGTACTTTTGGAGGGCAAGGTTACGGTACTAATATCACTCTCGCTTACGATGTGTCCTTAGAAGGTGTCCACATTGGGTATTAAAAAGTGGATTTTTAATGACTTTTCAGTATTCACATCTCACTTCAATGAAGGAGTGGGAGCGATATATGAATACTGAAAAGTCATTAAAAATCCACTTTTTCATATCCAATGTGGACACCGTCTTAGTGTTTACAAAAAATGCACTTAATTTTTATTTATTTCAAGCTTTGCTTTTTGCAGTCGCCTAAAGTAAAGGCTTCTAATAAATGAGTCAGACTTGCTGATGACGATGAAGTTGTTAAAGCTATGATTAGACGGTCAACGAAAATGGTCAACGCGTTGACTCTCTGATGTCAAAATGACGTAAAATTCGTCCCAAAGCTGTCTTGTAGTGTGTTCGTCAACGCAGAATACTGTCCATGCGTTGACGGCTGCGTTGACACTCTCGTTCACACGAATTTAAGGGTCAATACGTTGGCTATTTTCGTTGGCCGTGTAATCACCCTGTCAACGCAGTTAAGACTCAACAACGCGTTGACTGTATCTTTACGTTGACACAGCGTCTTTTTCTGCCATGTCAACGTACTCTGCGTTAACCTTCATCTCAATCTCAAATTGTTTGCATTTTTTGAGTATTTGACAGTTGATGGCTTGACAGATGAGAGGGACAAACTATACTTTGACGGCAAAAGTATATTTCAATCCAAATGTCACTGAATTGCCTTAAAATAACTTTTTTCCAGAGCAGTACAAAAATTTCCAAAATTTCTGATTTTTTAGAAGTTTTTTAATCCATCGAAATTAGCCATCCTTCAATGGAACTTGACAGTTAATGGCTTGACAGATGGAAAACAAACCTTATTTTGGCAGCAAAAGTATATTTCGATGCAAATGTCACCCAATTGCCCTTAAATCATTTTTTCCGGAGCAGTAAATATACTCTAATAGTAGTACCTCGTGGCTTGATGGTTAGTGCGTAGGACTGTCATGCCGAAGGTGTGGGTTCGATTCCCAGCCGTGCCACCTAAAAACAGAAATGTTTTATTCGAGGTACTGCCTCTTGCGAGGAACTGACAAATCCTCCAAGAGTATACTTGTCATGAAAAAGTGCTTGTCATTTAGCCGTTCGGACTCGGCAAAAAACTGTAGGTCCCCTCCATTCCTGCCAACAAACACGCACACAGGAATGGTTGTGAGTTGTTAGTCACTAGGCCCTGGTTCTCCATGAGCTGTTGCGCCACCCAATTTATTTTATTTATTTTAAATATACTCTAAAAATTTCGGATTTTCAGAGGTCTTTTAGTCCATCAACATCGTAGTCATCCTTCAAAGAAATTTGACAGTTGATGGCTTGACAGATGAAAGACGAGCTATGTTTTGACAGCAAACGTATTTTTCGATCCAAATGTCACCCAATTGACCTAAAATCATTTTTTTCCGGAGCAGTAAGAAAACTTCAAAAACTTCTGATTTTTTAGCTATTTCTTAATCCATCGACATCGTAGCCATCCGCCATCCTTCAATGGAACTTGACAGTTGATGGCTTGAAAGATGGTAGATGAACTATATTTTTACGACAAAAGTGTATTTTGATTTAAATGTCACCCAAAGCCCTAAAATCACCTTTTTCCTAAGCAGTAAGAAAACATCAAAAATGTCTGATTTTTAAGAGGTTTTTTAATTCATCCACATTGTATTGTTCGATAATACTGCAGTCAATGTCGTGTGATCGTCAACGTACAAAATGATTCAATTTAGCTCTTGGCAACTCCGCGTCAACGTTCATATGTTTGGATATGGGCAAGTAGTGTAATCGTCAACGTTTCACGTGTCAATACGTTGACACCAGAGGGTACCAATTGCGTTGACACATAACACGTCAACGCAATTTGGGACAACATTGACGAGTGCCGTCATTCGTGTGATCGTCAATGTTTCATGCGTTGACATAGTCTACGTTGACAGTATATTGACAGTGTTTCTGATGACGTCAAGGAGTCAATACATTGACCATTTACGTTGACCGTCTAATCTAAGCTTAAGGTATGCGAAAGTTCGAAAGCATAATTAGGTTTTAGGTATCTATATTTGGTCCTATTATCTAGTCTAACATCCGCTGAAAGCCACTGCATTATACCGACACCACAGTAGATGTAAAATTGAGATATGGGTAAAACAATATTTATTTCAAATCCAATAGGTAATTAATTGCAGAAAATGTAAATGCACGTTACGTTTTCTAATTTTAACAACATTTATTGATTCTTTAAAATCTATTTTTTCTTACTGGAGCCAGAATATAAATGGAATGTATTCAATGGAAATGTGAATGTACCTAGGCATATAAAATATACCAATTCTATATGCTAGTATGAATTTAACATACGAGTACCTATACCAGAATTCGTTTATTTTCATCACTATGCTTCATCAGAGTTAGAAAGAATAAATATCTCTCAGCAGTGTTGTTTTAAGCCTTTTTAATTCCAACGAAGCCTTAAGCTACAATATAAATAATGAATGAAGGACTCCAAAGACTTTAGTGACAGATGATTTTACACCCAAAAGAAAGAGGATATTGTCTGGCCTCGGGTCATTTCATTTCTCCTTAAATTGACACGCTAGCGCTTGTACATAATATCAGTATTTTATATTCACCTTTTTGACCTTTCTACCTATATTTATAGATAATAGTATGGGTGGTAATATAGGTACGTTCGAATATAGGGTGATTCAAATGGAATAATTTGTGACAATATGCAAGGATATAAATTAATATAGGTCGAGATGACTTGAAAACTGTTTGGGAGCTACCAATAAAGGTAGTTGCAATATTAGCTGTATTTCATACTATCATGGTCTTCAAGCTCCAGTTTTTTTTTTTTTTGATTAAAAAGCTTTTAGGAAGGTCAAACTTCTAGTTTATAAAATATTGTTCTAGAACTTTTGTATTGTTTATATTTAAGATATATCGAAAGCTTGTTTATGATTAAAATTTAGGTGAGCATTTGATCAACATAATGAATTTCTTCTTAAAAAATCCATAAAGGAACTTTACAAACACCTTTTATGTATGTCAAGTTTAATTGTTTCAAGAAAACGTATTACTTTTTCACAAAAAATGAAAATTGTTTTGGCTTTTGAATGTGAAATATGACATTTCAACTTATCGCCTTCCAATGGAATTGCCAGCCAGAATAGTTCGGGAATTGAACTTATCGCGTTCACTTACAGAAACCCTATTTTTTGACCCATGTTCTATAACTTTGTGGTGCTTTTACTTTACAGCTGAGGTAAGCGTAAGCTCCGCGGTGCCCAGGATTCTTCCCCAAGAAGCAACGAAACTTGGGGTTAGGAGGATCTAATCTCCGAATAAAAACGGCTTTAATTCCTTTATTTAGTTATTTACAGAAAGGTTCTTTTATTTAAAGTTTTTCAAAATTAGAAACTAACAAGTTATTTCATATAAATTATAATTTTAACTTCTTACAATAAATAGCATGGTACTTCATATATTTTACAATATTTTTCTGGTCTTAAAAATAACTAGCACGGTATTTCATATAATATGTCCCTAGCACGAAACCTAGGGAACAAAGCGGTCGGAACCCTCAAAGCAGAACCTTGTCCAGCTAGATCCTTGAAGAGGAACTCGAAGGAAAAAAACGGTCAGGAATCCTTATCGGAAACCCTATGTCCTCAGCAAACAAGGAACAAAGCGGTTGGAACCCTCGTAGGAGAACCTTGTCCAATGAGCTTCTAGAGGAGTAGCCCAAAGGAACAAAACGATTGTCCCTGGCACACAACCCAGGGAAAGAAACGGTCGGAACCCTCAAAGGAGAACCTTGTCCAGTGAACTTCTTGAAGAGGAGTCCAAAGGAACAAAACGGTTGTCCCTGACACAAAACCCAGTGAAAGAAACGGGCGGAACTCTCAAAGGAGAATCTTGTCCAATGAGCTTCTTGAAGAGCAACTCAGAGGAACAAAACGGGGTCGGGAATCCTTATCAGAAACCCTATGTCCTCAGCAAATAAGGAACTAAGCGGTCGGAACCCTCTTAGGAGAACCTTGTCTAATGTGCTTCTAGAGGAGTAGCCCAAAGGAACAAAACGATTGTCCCTGGCACAAAACCCAGGGAAAGAAACGGTCGGAACTCTCGAAGGAGAACCTTGTCTAGTGAACTTCTTGAAGAGGAGTCCAAAGGAACAAAACGGTTGTCCCTGGCACAGAACCCAGGGAAAGAAACGGGCGGAACTCTCGAAGGAGAACCTTGTCCAATGAGCTTCTTGAAGAGGAACTCACAGGAACAAAACGGTCGGAACTTCTTATGGAAATCCCTTATAACTTATACTATATACCTATATATGTATATATGCCTATACTGTTTGCCCTACCTAAATGGTTTTCATAAACTAGCGAAAAATATTTTATAAAAAAAGTTAGATTGGACTCTGTGTTAGCAATGCCTATATGTCACCGAAACGCCTTAGAAAAGGTCTGTGTTACGGCTCGATCTTTAATTCTCTATACACTAAATTGGTATCCACCACTGGACGAGAAGAAAAGACCATTTTATCATTTTTCTTACTTTGGCATATAACATTTGCTGAAGTAAGTTAATGTGAATTGAATGAGATGAAATTCAAATTTATATGGACTTTCATGATTCTTTTATTTTTGTTCTGGACCCATGTTCTGTAATTATCGAATCGATAAAAATAGTCGAGAAACGATGAAAATTGGAACGAAATTCATTTTATCCCATCATCGGGTTTCTGTAACTTTGACAGTCGTTAATTTTATCGACTGGAACAATCGGAATAGAAATCTTGGAAAAATTCGATAAAATGGGTTTCTGTATCCTTGAAAGTCGAAAAGTTTTTCATTTTAAACGTCAAAACTTATCGCCGACCTAAAAGGTGGCGAGTTAAAAGTAAAGAAAAGAATTTGAATATTTAAAATGCTTCACTAATTGTGATCAAACATCGTTTTACATGTTAATCCAAAGTTCAAATAATACAAATGATTGTATTCCTTTAAAAATAATTCTTGTTTTTTTATTATAAAACCGCTTTACATTTTCAGAAAGTTTGAAAACACGCGTTTCTTTATTTATTTTCGTTCGGTTTTTAAAAAAATCGGAGATAAACTTCATCACTTAAAGATGAACAATCAAGAAATAATCTCAAAGAATGCTGCGTTTGTCAGCTTCGTTACCTAAAAGCTAGAGGTTCTAAATATAAGGACATCAAGGAATCCTTTGAAAAGGTATGTGGTACTTTCAATACGTAAAACAAATAACCTAATTTTTTTTTTAAGCTAAACATTTATTTTATTTATTTAGCTTAATACAAGCGTGCCTTAAATCTAAACTTAGATCTAAACTTAAATTTTAACTTAATTCTATGGTGGATTTTTCATTGTTTTTTTTTTTTTTATTTATTTTATTTTTGAAATGGGCCCGTAGGCCCCCATTAAACTTGCAATCGCCGAAAGCGAATTTTTGCCAAAGAAGTTACGTCCAAATCCGTGTTCAACATGCCTTGGCCTCTTCTCCGAAGAATTCCAACAGGAAATTATTGAGAAAATCACTAGCTGCAATATTGATCAATTTGAATATGCCAAACAATCGGGATTGCTTTTTCAGTGCCAATATGCTCTTACAAATTCTTCAACTTTCAATGTGGTTTGAATTGATAAAAAAGTTTGGACGCGAAATCGACGAAGAAAGATCACCAGAATCCGATTATAAGTGAAAAGGTCAATAAGATATACAATAACAGTGAAGGTATACTGATTAATGTATTTTTAGATCATACCAACGAGAACGACGACGTAGCCAGGCTACTAAGTGTTTTTGTGGCGAGACGATATCGAAAATTTTCACGAAAACTATCACACTCCCCGTGGGTGCTGCATACAAGAAATCATCATTCGTACTATAGCTCCACACTAAGGAGTCGACGGGGACAAAATTATATTCTCGTCCAGTGGCCGAGAGGATGTCGATGTACGCTGCTTGGGTCGAGGACGTCCCCTCGTCTTAGTAATACCTACAGAATAATCATTGCATATATATGTGAAGAATTTGCAAATGGTTACACGTGATGACTTTTGGTACATATTAGCTGCGTTTTATTATCTCTGGGTCTGGGTCGAGGTTATCTTTTAACATGCATTACAAAAACAACATAGAATCTAGGTTTCTATCGAGGTTAATTTCAATAACCCAGATAGAGGTTTTCACTCTGATCGGCAGAGGGCTATTTACCAAAGAGACAAGTGCTTACATGAAAAACAAATAAACATAAGAAAAAAAGAGACTGATATACAGCACTGCTTTTGCACTAACCCACATCGTGGGTTAGTGCAAAAGCAGTGCTGTATATCAGTCTCTTTTTTTCTTTTATTTATTTGTTTTTCATGTAAGCACTTGTCTCTTTTCTTCTCAATTCCTTATACTGCTGATAAATCGCTGACATCCATTCACAATGGTAAATTGCCCTCTGCCGGCTAGAGTGAAAACCTCTATCTGGGTTATTGAAATTAACCTCGATAGAAACCTAGATCCCATGTTGTTTTTGTAATACATGTTAAAAGATAACCTCGACCCAGACCCAGAGATAATAAAACGCAGCTAATAAAACGCGGCTATTAGCTGCGTTTTATTATCTCTGGGTCTGGGTCGAGGTTATCTTTTAACATGTATTACAAAAACAACATGGGATCTAGGTTTCTATCGAGAGCTGCGTTTTATTATCTCTGGGTCTGGGTCGAGGTTATCTTTTAACATGTATTACAAAAACAACATGGGATCTAGGTTTCTATCGAGGTTAATTTCAATAACCCAGATAGAGGTTTTCACTCTGGCCGGCAGAGGGCTATTTACCATTGTGAATGGATGTCAGCGATTTGTCAGCAGTATTAGGAATAGAGAGGAAAAGAGACAAGTGCTTACATGAAAAACAAATAAACATAAAAAAAAAAGAGACTGATATACAGCACTGCTTTTGCACTAACCCACATCGTTTTATTTTCATGAGGTGAACCATATGGGTTATGAGCGATAATAAAACGCGGCTGAGGTTAATTTCAATAACCCGGATAGAGGTTTTCACTCTGGCCGACAGAGGGCTATTTACCATTGTGAATGGATGTCAGCGATTTGTCAGCAGTATAAGGAATAGAGAGGAAAAGAGACAAGTGCTTACATGAAAAACAAATAAACATAAGAAAAAAAGAGACTGATATACAGCACTGCTTTTGCACTAACCCACATCGTTTTATTTTCACGAGGTGAACCATATGGGTTATGAGTGATAATAAAACGCGGCTTTTAAGACTGGCGAAGAGAAAAAGAAACAAATTTATCGAGCTCTATGTGTACTAGAGCGGCCTATCACCCGTCGAAGTGTTTAAAAAATTGGACTTACCCAATGGATTCGATATCCAACCAAACACCGATTAGAGTGTTACATCGCAGACCATTGCATTCTAGACTAAGAACTGTATATAGCACAAAACCAAAAATTTGGATAGTGAGAAGAACAATCTTTAAATAAAAAAAATATTTTGATTTTTAATTGTTTAATTTTTACCAAAAACCACCTTGAATTATCTCAATTTAGAAAAAAAGGTCTAAATACAATTCAAATTATGCTGCGTAGCCAATTGAACTTGTGGCAGTAATTTGATCGAGGTTTCGAATGCCATTTTAGTAAATAAATACATAAAATAAGTTTTTAGTTATTTAAAATAGTACCTTTTGTTTATTTCATAAAAAAAAACAAGTTGAAAATCTCCACTATCAAATCATTTTAGCATTTGCCTTACCGATCCCAAATAAAGTAGACCATCCGAGCAGCATCTACAAAAGACATTTCAGTTTCTAAACATGCAGCCTGACACTTAGCTAAAAGAGTTCATCATCGATCACACTACACTATCAGAATCTTGGAACAGTTCTAGAAACTTAAAGCGGTACCTACCCATTTTTGTGTCTTTCTTCTACTTCCTTTTACTTAATAAAAAATATTTCTTTTTCAAAAAACGCATTGTTTTGGTATTTGCAATAAATGTTGCTTTTAAGTTCTTTTATTTATTGATTAATAATAACACAATTCTTTTTATTCGTAAACATATTCCTTATCGGAAACATATTTATCAGGCCTCAATAGCTTCTACAGAATCACCATCGGGAATTTCAAAATGGGTTCATCTTCCATTGCCATGATCACTTCAATTACAAGTTCAACGCCAGTAAAACGCGTTTTTTGATTAATTTTAATGAAAGTGCGGTGGCATACCCGAATAAAAGCGTATCGATTGCAACTGCCAAAAACTCCTTCCTGTACTGAGGACAAAGAAATAAAAACAAACGAAAGCTTGCATTAGTATGGTTGAATTTTGGAGTTTACCTCATCAGCTGTATCCGTATCGTATGTAGCTAGAACTTGAACGACAAGTTCGCGAATGTTTTATTTGTATAGCTTTGAAGTTAAAGTTTGATTTCTAGCTTATGGTTAAAAATATAAAAAACAACCAAACAAAAACAAAAGAAAAAATGAAAACTTGTGTTTCTGTAAAGAAATTAAACTCTTAACGTGTTGTCCATCCGAGGGTTTCCACAACAAACCTGATTCCTTGCAACGTTTTCATCGCCCGCTTAATTTTGGCTATCTGGAATAATGTGGCTATCAGGCACATTCTTCTTTTCAGCATTTTTCCTTCAATTCAGGAAGTCGAGCTTTTTCTTCAAATTGTGGCATTATTTAAAATTTTCTTGTCTATGGGTTTTTTCTTAAAAGATGCTCTACATCTGGCGAGTTCACAAAAAGCGTCGGGACTTTTGTGGATGAAAGTTTGAAAGCATTACGCTTTTGATTGCTGAGGACTGTGGGTTTCGAGAGTTAAACAAAATAATTGATACGAATTTAATTAAACAAAAACTTAATAAAAATAACTCACCGGAGCAACTTTAAAAGTTGCGTTTTGTGATGAGTCTTGCAGCTGGTAGGAGGAAAAGTACACTGGCATTTAATAGGCTATTTAAGATTATTCCTAGAGCATCTGATTGAATCTCGCGTAGTTCACGTTCTCCTTTTTATTAATAAACATAATATAGTTCGTTAAATTATAATCCATTTACTTAAAAATTAAAAATATTCTACGAGTTAAAAACAAGAATTGCTTTGGTTTTTAAATGTCAATATGACAGTTCTACTTATCTCCTTCCAGTGGAAATTCCAGCCGGAATCGTTCGGCAACTAAACTTATCGCGTTCAGTTACAGAAACCCGATTCTTTCCAGAGGCGATAACTGAGGAATGAGTTGTTTCATTTTTTAACGATGCGAAAAGTTATCGCCTGAGTTATAGAACATGGGTCCTGGATTTGTACGAATTACCTAAAGGTGGGTGTCATACGATGTATGCACGAAATGATAGGAGTACATATATGATATAATAATTATAATAATTAGGGTACTGTAGGAGTTGTAACGCTTCGTTACAACTTAGGCGATAACTTTTCGAATCGTTAAAAAATGAAACTCATTCCTCAGTTATCGCCTCTGGAAAAAATTGTGTTTCTGTAACTGAACGCGATAAGTTTAATTTCCAAACTCTTCTCGTTGGAATTTCCAGTGGAAGGCGATAAGTCGAACTGTCATATTGAAATTTCAAAATAAAAACAATTTTTTTTTGTGAAATAGTTAATAAAAAGTGAATACTTGAAAAAAATTTAACATACAAAATGTTTAAAAGTGAGGTGAAAAAGTTAAATATTAAATATCAACCATTAAGGCTCTCCCAAACCAACGCGAAGCATTCGCCGACGACTGTTTTTTATTGTTGTTTGGCGTTGTGTACTTGTCATATTTTGTGCTATTGTGAATGATTCGCTGCGAATTCGCGTTGGTTTGGGAGAGCCTTTAAATTTCAGATAGTTCCTTTTAAATTGATGCCATGCCATGACGCATAGTTAGTTAAGTTTCAAATCTTGAAAATCATATCTTAATCATGAGAACATCTCACCCTTCTAGGCTGCAGCTAATAGAACACCCGGAATTGAGGTTGATGACGGTGCAGTTTGTTGCATATGCATCATGGACGGTGAGTTCCAAAACAGGAACGTGATCCTCTTCTGCGACATGTACAACTTGACCGTTCATCAAGACTGCTATGAGGTGCCGTAAATTCCGAAGAGTTAGTGATTGGGCACGTTCCGATGGTTATTATCATTTATCCGGATAGCTTTGTGTTGTTGTAATCCCTTGTTAAAAAACAGCTGATGACCACTGACGCAACAACAACTCAAGTTATCTCAAAATTTTTGGGATAACTAAATAGAGGATTGTGTCGGCTGTGTTTGCAGTCTCCGAGTACAACAGTTAAGTGTTTTCTCTGTTCGAACAAGGGAGAAGCATTGAAACAGACAGATCAGGGTATGTGGGCAGTATTTCAAAATGTTTAACCTCGACAAAACTTTTCCGATGCCTTATGATAATATTAAACTAATTAAACACTTTATTTTTTTTCCTACAGAAAGAAACAAATTAAGCTGTTAATTCTATTATGGGCATATCAAGTGCTTATGACCCATCAGAAAATTGATTCAGATCAAATTCCGGAAGTGATCAATGAAGAAAAGAATCTGTCCCTCTAATAGAAGAAAAATGAAAACAGTTAAAATACAAAATATATACATTTGTTCATAAACATAAATTCAAATTTATTGTGATTTTTTAGATATGACAATCCAAGACGGCTGTAAATCTTTTAAAAGGTAGGTATATCAATTATTAATGATGATTAGTATTGAGGATACGACAAATAACCTTCTGACAACAGCTCTCGACAGTTGGTTCTTTCTGAGGGTGCTACTTGTAAACGAAGCTAAGAAAATGAAAGAATATTGTACGTAGCTGAAAATCAAGTATAGAAAAACGTCGTGTTTTTTGTATAGTTGTGATCATTGTTTGTTATTAGTTCTAGTTACTAGCTGATGCTTGTCTGAAACACAATGCACAAAAATATGAGTTTGGAGATTTCTTACTTAGTAATAAGAGTTGTTTTTATGTAATGTTGATTGAAAATTATCTTTTTTTTATAATATTAAGTGCATTTACAATAAACATTTTATCAAACCATTTGTAAGGGTGTATTTTCTTTTTAAGAGAAATAACTATCCCGAGCAGCACGCATCGGAGAATTTTGTGGTGGGCTTACTTTCACTTTTGTATATTGTAATAACTTTCCATATTTGAACTATAACGACTCCGAAAAGCAAACAAACGGACACAATAAAGCTTACGGTCGCAGTGCAAACATACCCTTATTAGCTATAATTATAGCAACTCTCAAACGAAAGAAGCGCCATCTGCTGGATTATAGCAGATTTACCAGCTGTCAAATAAAAGCTTTTGGAAGGGAAATTATTGGGAAATTTCCCCTACGGAAAGCTCTGGAAGCAGAGACCAGAACGTTCTCCTTATTTCCAGAGTTTGTCAAACAAGTATAAAAGGACATGTTTGAAAGGGCAGCGACACAGTTTGTTTCTAATTGTGAATGAATAAGGTTGGTTATAATAAAAGTGAAAAGTAAAGTTTGTGAATTAATTTCAGAAGTGAATAATAAATCGTTTTGTTTGTAGTAAGAAGAGTAAAGTGTTTTATTTTGTGAAATAAATAAGTGGATGTTTTAAATAAAGTAAATAAGTTTTATTAACGAAACCGAGAAAATATTACATTGGTGTCAGAAGTGGGATAAAACTTATTTTATCTGTGCACTCAGTTAATGTATTGTGTGTTAATTACAAAAAGTAAACGTTGACTGTGAAAAGGAAAAAAAAAGACAATGGATAAAACTCTGAACGATTTAAATTAAGTTGAACTTAAGGCAGAACTGAACGAGGTCTTCCTACTGCTGGAACAAAGAATGATCTTATAATTCGTCTGCAAGAAGGTTTACGAAAACGTGGAGAAAACCCAGACACGGTATGGTATTTGACATTCAAATGGAGGAAGAGCAAGAACAAGTAAGTACGTTGGATATGACAAATCTTATGTCTCAGCTGCTCGCGAGCCAAAAGAACCTTCTTGAACGATTTGAACAACAAGGCCAAGAACAACGAAATGAACAAAAGAATCTTCTCGAACGGTTCGAACAACAAAACCAAGAACAAAGGAATCTTCTAGAACAGCAAAGCCAAGGACAACGTGGTGAACAAAAGAATCTTCTCGAACGATTCGAGCAACAAAGCCAAGACCAAAAGAATCTTCTAGAACAACAAAGCCAAGAACAAAAGTGCCTGTTGGAAAAACAGACAAATATGCTCGAGTGTAGGTTAGATGCCTTTGACAACAGAATTATTGCCCTTGACGAGCGTGTCGATAAACAATTTTCTTCTCTCGATAAACAATTGTTAACTGTCGATCAACACTTGTCTACTGTCAATAAGCAATTGTCGACAGTAGAATCAAAGTTGAAGAATCAAAATGGAAGATAAAATCGAATCCATTACCAAGGAATTGGACAAAGTAAGGAAAATAAAGGTTCGAGAAAGTTCTGGTGACTGTCCTAGGAGAAAGGAGATGCACCCACCAACCTTCGATGGACAAACTTCTTGGTCGATCTACAAGAAGCAGTTTGAGGCAGCCGCAGCAACAAATGGCTGGGACGAGGAAGACAAATACATAGCCCTGACGCTTGCCCTCAGAGGAACTGCTGCTGAACTGTTGCAAACCATACCAGCAGATAAGAATGGTAACTTCAGTGATCTTGTTCAGGCTATTGAAGATGGCCATATGTAAGAAGTCTTCCGTGTTCAACTTAATACAAGAGTCCAGAAAAGAGGAGAAACTCTGCAACAACTCCAAGCAGACATCGAACGAATATTACAATAATCTTCATCCCAAAGAGATCCGGGAGAATCAAGAATGGAAAGGATGTTCAAAGCTGCGACTTTGGAACTCTTCAGAAGTAGATGGTTGACAATACGACGTCTTCGTGGGTAAAGCTTTTCTGATATGAAAACTCTCTTCTGTGGTGCTCCAAAACATTTAATAGGTGGTTTGGGAATGTAGAAATTGCATTCTCCTTTTCCATCCTTTGTAAAGCTTGGGAAGTTCAATCAATACTCGAGGCCAGGAATCTACAAATTATAAAAAAATGAGTTCAATTCCTGCCAATGTTCAAAGAATGAAATCAAAGAAGTGTATACCTATGTATATGTTACAAATAGAAAACGTACCTTATTATTATTGAACAATTTCATGCAGTTTTTGATTTCGGATCTAATTTAATTGCTGTTAGGTAACTTTAAGTAGATCCGTATATCTAAGTGTTTAATACAAAACTGCATCAGCCAGTTTTTGATCATAGTAAGAAATCTACTAAGTACTAGCCAAAACTTCCAAAACTAATTCCAATCTTTTCGCATTTTCGCAAAAGCAAAACAATTCTTAAAATTCTATACCTTGCTATAAAAAAGAAACTTACTAAGAAAATTAAAATGTCTGTCGCTTGGATTTTAGTGGAAGAAGCCCAGGAACGACGAAATGGAATGCGAGTCCAAAGAAGAAATCTACGTAATAGAACGAATCCCTTCGATATGCCTGAAGAGCGGTTTCGTGAATTATTTAGATTGAGCAGAGATGTCGCACAACTTCTGTTGGAGGAATTGCGACCCCATATGACTCAGGGACAGCGAATTTCTTTCATCCCGCTCCCCCTTCGAGTTTGCTCTGCCTTACATTTTTTCGCGTCAGGTTCATACCAAAGGGATATCGGTCACGATTTCTCTGCTATGAGCAGATCTATGATATCGCGTTGTATCCGGGAGGTATCGTTAATCCTCCAAAATAAACTAATGAATAAGTGGATAATGTTTCCTGGCGTAGAGGAGTAGGGACCCATTAAATAGAGGTAAGATTTTTTAATAATTGTAATTACTATTTTTGTAGGCTAAAATAGCACATGTACTTAATAATATATGTTTACATATAATATATTTCAGGTTTTTTTTTTAAAACTGGGTTCCCCGGGATAATTGGTGCAATCGATTGTACCCACGTCCGCATTCAAAAGAAAAATAGAGAATTTGAAGCGTGTTACCTGAATCGGAAAGGTTTTCATTCAAAAAATATTCAATTGGTAAGAAATTACTTACTTAGAATGAAAGACATGAGTAATCCAATATAATATACGAATTCATGTACTCTGTTCAAATTTCAGATTTGTGATTTTGGTGTATTCGCAAGATTCGCAGGTGCCACACTTGACGCGTATATATGGGAAGCATCTCAAGTTAACAGTATACTTGAAAGGCGTTACGAAGCTTGCGAGCCTGGAGAGCACAACTCATGGCTTTTAGGTAAACAATCAATATTTAAATTCCTAAAATTAGATTTAATATAGTTTTATTAAATCTAGGTGATTCCGGATATCCGCTCCGCCCTTGGCTTATAACTCCTTACCGAGTTACTGCAGCCGATGAAAATGGGAGGCGTTTCAACACACTGCATTCCAAATCACGCAATTGCGTCGAAAGACTGAATGGTGTGTTGAAGTGTGTTTTCCGGTGCCTAAGGCTAGGACTTTCGTATAGTCCTGTAATATCTGGGCAGATAATAAATGCATGCTGCGTACTCCAAAACATACGTTTAAATTATGGGACTGTGGATGAGTACAAATTCGAAGAGGAAATTGCAGAAAATGAAGAAATTATCACCGAGCCTACCTCGCATTTACGTGCTGCAACAGTGCTACGTGACCGTCTCAAGTCATCTTTATGTTCTTAATTTCTGAATAGCATAAATAAAAACAATAAAAAAAACTAAATTATTTCGATTTTCTTTTAATGACTCTCTCGAAATCAAAAATTTTGATACGAAAAAATCTTAAACAAAATTAATAAATTTCGTTTAGTAAAGGCTACCTTTGAATAGGAAAACATTTTTCAAAAATTAGTTACTAATGGTACCTCCAAAGACCCATTTTTTTATTTTAGATTTTTTTCAAAACTGCATTTCTGGTTTCAACTATTTTTGAGAACCTCCTAAGAAATAAAAATAGTATTGTGAACCAAAATTCTCAAAAAACTATTTTTTTGATTTTCCAAAAAATTTAGATTTTTAAAAAAAGTTCAAAGTTTTTATATTCACATAAAAAAATAGATACTTAAAAGATTTGCATACAAAAAGGAAAAGGAGTTTATAAACAATTTTTAAGACTGCTCCAACGATTTTTTTTTTTCCATACATGCTTTCCATGCAAGTAGTATATTTGATCAGGAACTCAGATGGCATTCTATTAGAATATTTAAGGAGTTGTGTTAGCCAATTTAAATATCGTTTTTTTTTGCTTTTAACAATTTTTCTCTCATAATTTCCATGGTTTTATATACATTTTTTAAGAGCAAGAAGTAACTCGCTTGAAACTAAAAGTATTTGTAGTATAATAGTTTAGAATAGAACTTGTTTTATTGATTTTTTATAGACTCCACAAAAAAACAACAATCAAAAAGAACTTAAAATTCACAAAATTCATAAAACATACACACACATTAATCAAATTTAAAAAGATGTAAAATTTGTTCATTTTGGCTCATGACCAAATTGAGCAGAGTTGCATTTTTAATGTTTTGGGCAATAATTTTCTCATTTTGAGCCGCAATGGCTTCATTTTGCCCAAATATTTTTTCGTTTAAGGCAACAATTTTCGAATTTTGATCATGAATTTTCTCGATTTTAGTGTTAAACTCTTCCTGCATTTGCTTAGCCTCACTAAGTGTGCTTTGGTAAGAGTTCCACACTTTTCTCACCTTGGAGGAACATGTAGGCTGATGTTCTGTCTCGTCTTCAGAGTTTTCTTTCTCTTCATTGGCAATGTTGTGGGCTGACTAAAAATTATTCAAAAGGATTTGATATGTTAACCTTTACTGGGTACATACAAGTTACTTACGCTATTTCCAGCTATTCCCGCTTCAGGAGTCACTGCATCCCCATCCACAGCATGAGTGCTTATAATGGAGAGAATTACTTCCTCCATATCATCGATGTCCCTCGGTGCTTCTGCTATTGTGCTGCCTCCAGTTTTGTTGATAAATACTTTGCGCGAATTTTTCAGTTTCCGCACTCCAGACTTCAAGTCAGTCCAACACTGAAAAAAACAATTGCATGCATAAAAGGCGTGATAACTAACTAATATAGCGGAACCAAGGTACCTAACCGCTTTGCAAATAGAGGATTTAACTCCAAAAACCAACGATGAAGCTGTACCTTTCTACTGTAACGCAGGGTCAGCTCATTATCGTAGCAAAACGCCAACTCTACCCCCACACTAAATAAATATACTGCCACTGGACAACCAGGATTGAACAACCCGAGGACGACAAAGTATATATCTTATAGCTATAAACTATTTTTTTAGCCAATTGTAAATAGAAATGTTCAGTAAAACAAAATTGATTTGAATATATTAATTACCTTTTTCCATTGCTCCGAAGACTTAGCAACAGGACCCATTGAATTGAGTTGGAGGGTTAAAAATTCCCACATCTCCAACGATTTTTGGTGGGAGTTCACCCCATTGAACTGTCCCCTTGCAAATTCCCGGTTTTCTGCCATAAAATTTACAAGGCAGTCTTTTTGGGCCCTTGTTACCCTTGAACATCTCTGAAAATAAAATTTTATCATTAATAAGCAACTATATTCATCTATTTACCTTCTAGGTTGGATCCATTTTAGTTTTTAATCCTTTTATTCCTTTTTTATTTTAATTTATTTTATTTGTTCTCTTCTGTTTATTTTTAATTCACCGACGTAAATCAATTTCAATTTAATTTTATTGATATTTTTTTTTTTAAATTACAGTGTTTTTAAAGTAAAGTGTTTTTAAAGTATATTAATACTAGCTTTACTGTTGCCTTGGAGTTGGTAAGGCTTATGCAGAAATATATGTAGAAGTATCTCGTGGCATGATGGTTAGTGCGTAGGACTATCATGCCGAAGGTGTGGGTTCGATTCAGCCGTGCCACCTAAAAACATAAATGTTTTATCTGAGGCACTGCCTCTGGCGAGGAACTGACAAAAGTATACGTGTCATGAAAAAGTGCTTCTCATTAAGCCGTTCGGACTCGGCATAAAACTGTAGGTCCCCTCCATTCCTGCCAATAACAAGCACACAAAAATGGTTGTGAGTTGTTAGTCGCTAGGCCCTGGTTCTCCACGAGCTGTTGCTGTTGCACCACCCGCAATTTATTTATTTAAGAAATATAAATAAAATATTTAATGTATCTTATGTTTATGGCTGTAGCCTGTAGGCACATAGTAGATAACTTAACTAAGATAGAACAATATTTTTTTATTAGTATTGTTCAAGGCACTTTATATATCGCGATGGAATGGAATCAGTAATGATTAAATGCCAAATTTCCGTCATAATTTGGAATTGCTCTGATATTACTCTACTTAAGATATTTGATATTAAACTTCATGAATCGAGAACTTCGCGCATATTTTAGATCTCATTACTTTTTATGGCTAGCAAAGAACTTAGCTCTTTTTTAAAACATTTATGTTTTTGTTGTGATTTCACATCTTTTTAAAAAGATTTTATTTTTTCAGGGGAAAATTCAAACCCTACTGCTGCACCAAATTTCATAATTCTATATCAATCGGAAGTTGCATTTTGCATATCATTAATAAATTTGAATCTTCCAATCTGATAGTTTGACTCCCACCCACTTTCTCAGAATGGAAAATTCAAAATTACGATTTTATTTTCCCCTACATATACCTACATAATGTACTTCAATCTCTACAGCTCTACAAACTTTCATACTTCTACGAAAACTGAAAGTGTTCTATATAATAAATAGTAATTATGCGAAAGAGGGTGGATGCAACGCCCTCTGAATGAAAAATCTCAAATTTTCCAATTTTCTTTTTGTATTTACTTGAAACCCTACCGATCTACCAATTTTCATTGTTGTACAACAATCGAAAGTGCTGTATATAATTTAGATGAAATTAGATGATTTTTCGCTTTACTGCCAGAACAGAATGCAAGACGCAGCTGGAATAGACGTCAAAAATGCTGCAGTAGATGTCAAAAATGCTGCAGTAAAAGTTAAAAATTGTTCAACTCTTGCAGCTCCGGCTGCAGCATTTTTGACATCTATTCCAGCTCCGTCTTGCATTCTGTTCACGCAGTTAAACGAACAGCTAATTCCAAACAACTTTGTTTAACATTAGGTCTGATCCTTTACTTTGGGTTTCTGTGATTTTTAGTCCAAACTAGTGTCAACAAATTTTTTTTATATGAACTTTGACACAACTTTGGACTAAAATGCGTAGAAATGCACAGAAAATCACAGAAACTCAAAGTAAAGGAACAGCCCTATTATGTATTCTCCCTTAAGCCAGAAGGTAATCAAAGGGCACGGTAGTGCCCAGCCAAGTTCGCGGCACTACACCCTTTTTACAGGAACAAACTCAGGCGATTTTCAACCCCCCTCTAACTTCCGTACCGATAAAGTCAGAAACTTCAAATTCGGAGTATTTGCTGAACTGATCAAACACAGGTGGCTCACCAAATTTCAACTCTTTAGCATTAGTAGTTCCCAAGATATAGGACTTAAAAAATCGCAAAAACCGTAACTGACTGACTGATTCACTGACTCACTGACTCACTGACTCACTGATTCACTGACTCACTGACTCACTGACTCACTGACTCACTGACTCACTGACAGATCATCAAAATTATGGAGCACTTCCCGACATCGTAGAAACTTGAAATTTCGCACAACGGTAGGCCTTGTGGTACATACAAAGGAAAAAATCGAAAATCTGCAATTTTTTATTCAGGGGGCGTGGCATCCACCCACTTTCTTAAATATTCTATAAATTATATGGAGCCTTTCCGATTGCTGTGGAACAATGAAAATTGGTAAGTTGGTAGGGTTTGAGGTACTTAGAAAGAAAAAAATTGAAAAATTGGAATTTACCATACAGGGAGCGTGGCATCCACCCACATTCATAAAAATTCTTATAAATTATATGGAGCACTTCCGATTGTTGTAGAACGATGAAAATTGGTAGGTTGGTATGCCTTGAAGTACTTAGAAGAAAAAAATCGAAAAATTTGAAGTTTCAGTTCAGGGGGCGTGGCATCGACCCACATTCTTAAAAATTCTTATTAACTATATGAAGCACTTCCGATTGTTGTAGAACGATGAAAATTGGTAGGTCGGTAGGGCTCAAAGTACTTAGAAAGAAAAATTGAAAAATTGGAATTTTGCATTTAGGGGGCGTGGCATCCACCCACATTCTTAAAAATTCTTATAAATTATATGGAGCACTTCCGATTGTTGTAGAACGATGAAAATTGGTAGGTCGGTAGGACTTGAAGTACTTAGAAAGGAAAAAAATCGAAAATTTAGAATTGTCCATTCAGGGGGGGGTGCTATCCACCAACTTTATCAGAGTTGCTATTATTTGTATGGAGCATTTTCGGTTCGGTTATGAAACTTTGAGTATTATCGAAACAATTCCAAATCATGACAGAAATTTGGTAATTAATGATTACTGATTAAAATTTGGTGGATTTACTTGGCAAGTTTTCTCTTAAATACTTACTTAATCACAAATTTAAAATGTATGAAAACTTGACCAGTGAACCCACCAAATTTTAATCAGTAATCATGAATTACCGAATTTCTGTCATGATTTGGAATTGTTTCGATAATACTCTTCTTAAGATATTTGATATTAAACTTCATGAACTTAAAACTTGGCATATATTTTAGATCTCATTACTTTTTTTGGCTGAATTTTTACGCACAGGTTTCTTGTGCAAATAAGAACTTGGGTCCTTTTTTAACATTTATGTTTTTGTTGTGATACATTTATCAGTTACTATCTTTACTAAATACTTATCTCTGGGTTAATTAACAGAATGCCAGGATAAAACTCGCATCGAAGAACTACACAAGAAGAGAAATTTCCTGGCATCTTATTGTAAACTGCTTGTTTACAATATCATTCCTACAAAGAGTGCAGCTGGGCTGTGTTTTGTTGACCTTCTTAATGTGAACATGAACAAATATTTCACATTAAGGCAAATTTTCAAATGCAAATTCCAACAACAAGTGAACTTCAAATTTCAACTCCAGTAACTCTATGGCTGAATGTGGAACGTATCTTAATGTTCAACAAAACACAGCCCAGCTGCACTCTTTGTAAGAATTATATTGTAAACAATCAGTTTACAATAAGATGCCAGGAAATTTCTCTTCTTGTGTAGTTCTTCGATGCGAGTTTCATCCTGGCATTCTGTTAATTAACCCAGAGGTAAGTATTTAACGCTTTTGTTTAAGGATCTTCAAACACAATCAAAAATATTTTCATGACTTCAGCAAACTGAAAGAATTAGCTAAGAGATTTTTTTTTTTTTATTACACTTCAGAATTCTATGTTGTAGAGAGCTTAAAGCAAGCTGCATACTACAAACAGAGGCTCATCATGAGTGCATGTGTTAGTGGTTAGTAGATAAAGCAAGCTAACACAAGCACATTAAAAGATACAAAAAATTAACAAAATTAAACAAAATACAAAATATAATATGAAACAACATAATAATTATAAAATAAAGTTAACAAAATTAAATTAAATATAATATAAAACATTTAAATAAGGTATCTACCAAGACGTTAAAAATTACGAGAGTGGAGCACTGGTACGCAACAATGTTTGTAATCCTACTTTACTAATGTTAAAATCAACAGAAGAAGCGTTCAAATTAAAAAGTTTGCACATACGATTAAGAGGTTCATGTATGCCATAATTGGTTCTATGAAAAGGAACGTGAAAAAGTTCAAATCTTCGTAGGTGGTGGGATCCTCCGCGGTAGTTAATGCCTATACAGGCTAACAAGTCAGGTGCATCAATTTCACCTCTGATAAGTTGGTGGAAAAATATTAAATCATTATTAACACGCCTTTCATATAAAGTTTGAAGTTGCAAAAGCTTGATTCTGTGTTCGTAAGGTGGCAAGTTGTACGGATCAGCCCAAGGAAGACCTTTCAAGGCGAAGCGAATGAAGTTATGTTGTATTGATTCAATACGGCTCTTATGAATTTCGTAAAAGGGAGTCCATATTTGGGAGGCGTACTCAAGATGGGGTCTTACATAACAATTGTATAAGGAAAGAGTAACATACGGATCGTTAAATTCCTTTGCCCAGCGTTTTATAAATCCAAGCATGGAACTCGCCTTATTTACAATATAGTTAATATTGTAAATCTGAACTAAATTTAACACCCAGGTCTTTGAAATTAAAAACACGACAGAGTGTGTGCTCTGAAATGGAATAATCAAAAGCACTCACTTCTCGTTTTTAAGAGAAAGTTATAGTTTGGCATTTAACAGGGTTAAGAGAAAGGCCGTTTTTCCCACACCAAACATTAAAATAGTCAATATCAGCCTGCAGGAGAATATGGTCATGATAAGATTGTATTGTTTTAACCTTCCGTCCTCACACTGGGGTATGAGATACCCCAGACAAGATTAAAAACCGTGGTGTTACCTTTACAATTTTTTGTCAGACATGCCATGCCACTGTAAATTCAAATTCATATTTCCTTTAATTGAAGGAGACCATTTTGAGCCATTTGAGTTTTGTATACGTAAATAACAGTACTTTGAAATTGTATTGGGGTATCATACACCCCAGTGTGCAGTTCATGTAAGTGTTTTTTTGTTAGATTGTGAATAAATAAGTTAAATAGAAATTTCGTGTTTTTTAGTTTATCCAGCATTTGAACACAAAATAATAAGTCATTTAGTAATCAATTGACCTAGCTAGTGTGAACTTTGTTCAAAAAAAAAATTTTGAAGTATGGATAAGTTGTTTTTACAGCAAAATACATTGCACTTATTCAAGTACTCTGCTAACCATAGTTTACAAACAAAATCGCGTTAAATGAGTTTCAAAAATTTCAATGTTATTTCGAAAAGGATATGTGATATGTTTTTTTCAAATTAAATTAAAACTTTTTGAAAATTAGAATTTTATTTAACACCTCTTTTTTACGATTATTTTTTTATTAATTTAATTTTTAACTAAGATTTTTCTCTTATAAGTATTTTATTTTTTTTTATCTGAAAGCACCAATTGAACACTTTTTTAATGAACTTAAAACATGAATTGCTAATACAAATTTTTGATTAATAAAAACATAATTTTTTTAATTATTTATGATTGGGGTATGTCACACCCCAGTGTGAGGAGCGTGTTAGAAAATATATGCGTGAGGACGGAAGGTTAAAAACCTTCATGTCATCAGCATATATAAGAATATCACTATAGCGTATACATGAAGTAACATCATTTATAGCGAGAATGAACAAAAACGGACCCAGATGGCTTCCTTGAGGTACACCTGAGTGAGCACTGAATGAATTTGAAAGACAATTTCTGAATTTTACCTGGTAACATCTTTTTTCAAGGTAGGACTTTATCCATGAAATAACAAACATCGGAAAACCAAAGGCTTTAAGTTTGAATACAATAATTTCATGACTAAGTTGATCGAATGCTTTTGAAAAGTCAGTGTATATGCAATCAACTTCATTCCCGTTTTCTAAGGCATTAGAACACTTATGCAAAAAAGTAAGGAGATTTGTTACGGTTGATTTTCTTCTCACGAAGCCATGCTGTTGATCACATATAATACTCTTAGTATGAAATGCCAGGCTCTCGCATACAACTTGTTCAAAAATCTTTGGAATGCAAGAGAGCTTTGCTATGGGCCTATAGTTCATTATATCAGATTTGTCACCTTTTTTAAAGATTGGTGTGAGAAACGATTTCTTCCATAAATTGGGAAATAGCAGAGGTTGAACAAGTATAAATTTACACTTTTTCAATAGTATAGGGGGTATTCCATCTGGACCAGATGAGTAATCATCATTTAATGATGAGAGAAGTTCTAAAACAGTACTCGGAGGCACTGGGATATTATTGCAGCTTGTTTGGGGGTAACTATGTAAATCTCTAAAATAATCTTCGTCCACATCTAAGGGCTTGTCAACAAAAGAATTACGAAAATTTTTAGCGAAAGCGTTACAAATATCAATGGTATCCTGTAGGAAACAATTTTCATACATGAAGTTTGCTGGATAACCATCTGAATTTTTTTTTGAATTGACAAACCTCCAAAATGCCTTTGGGTCATCTTTTAGAGAACTACCCATTTCGTTTACATGATTAGTGTATAGATTTTTTGAAAGAGTTTTAAACTCTTCAAAAACACTGATCTCTATATATAACTGGATAGTGTATTCCATAGAAAGTATAACAGTTTTTTTGACTCCAATTGAAGATGACATTTGTTAGGCATTCTCACTTTTTGACGTCTGCTGAGCACAAAAAAAAAGTAATTTGAAGTGAGATTTTTATTTGTACAAAAACAGAATATTTTGTTTATTTTTTTTAAGTTCTGTCGGAATGTGAACGAAACTCCTGTGCAGCTCTTCAAATTCTCGAGAAGTGTGGTTTGCAGATGTCTAACGCGCCCCGGGAAGTAGTGGTCAGTTTGAGGAGGAACATACATTTCTTCGCCAGGAAAAAAATTTCGACCGGGGTACAGGCTGACAAATGCCACCAACAATCTACGGAACTGGCTGGTGATTTACTGCCCAAGCGACAACTGCGTTGCTAAGAGGTTATTGGATCTTATGGAGATGAATGCTAACACCATGGGTATCAACGTCCAGTTTGCCCTGCAAAATGGCCGCATTGAGTCGTATGTAGGGTGTTTGCGAGAGAACATTCGCCAAGGAGCTCAGACTGTCGTTTGGCTGGGGGAGATGTCATCACCTGGGACCTTCGTAGGACATGGTTAGTCTATCTTATTTTTGTTCTAGATATCGTTAGATGCTAAGCAATGTTTTATTTCATTTTAGTGGACCAGCTGACATTAAACAAATCTACGAATACGGAGGACGTACTGTGAGATTTTTGCCCAACAGTGAAGTTGTCTATGCCAGTATTGGTCGACCCGACATAACTCTAAAGGTATACATAGCTAAATCAACTGTTCCACTTATTGAATCGTCCCTTAAATTATATGGTGGAATGTCGATGTCAAGAATTAAATAAGTTTTTGCTGAGAAAATGTGTTTTTATTTAACCCGGAGGCCACACGAGCAAGTACTTGCAAGCAAGTTGGCTACATACACTGCTTGTCAAATTCGTAATTTGCATTCCACTTGCCTCCCACTTGCTTTCCACTTGCATTCCACTTGCTTGTCTCCCAACTTGCTTCTCAACTTGCTTCACTACTGGCTTCAAAACTTGCATGCCAGTTGATAAGCAAGTTGCTTGGGTTTGTTTGTGTTAGTAAACAAATGTGTATGTATTGCAACTTGCATGCAAGTACTTGCTCGTGTGGCCTCGGGGTAAGAGAATGTGGAGACTTCTAAGATCCCAGAAATATAAAAAAATGTTTTATTGTTAAGTTTTTCATTGATCTAATAATGTATTACTAAAATTCTATTCTGTAACATATCTAATTGTGGTTTTTTTTTAATTTTCTTGGCTTATGTTTTAGGGCTGCTGAATCCTTGATATTGATAGATAAACCAAGCTCCCATTTCCAAACTATTTGCTTTATTTGAATGATTGGAACGCATTTAAGTCTCTTTTTAAGTATTCTAACTAGAATCAAAAACCATTTTCAATTCGAAAAAGGATTTCAAAAAATTTGCATATAAAAGTAGTATCATCATTTTTCCACCTTCAAAAAACTCATGAAATGTGTTTTGTATGCAAATTTTTCGAAATATAAGTTTGAATTGAAAATGGTTTTAAAAACCATTTAAAGGACTTAAATTCAAACTCAGAAACGTTCCAATCATCCAAAAGGACCAAATATTTTGGAAATGAGAGCTTGGTCTATCTACCAATATCCAGAAATTTCTATTTCTTGAAATTGATGGATAGACCAAGCTCTCATTTCCAAAATATTTGGTCCTTTTGGATGATTGGAACGTTTCTGAGTTTGAATTTAAGTCCTTTAAATGGTTTTTAAAACCATTTTCAATTCAAACTTATATTTCGAAAAATTTGCATACAAAACACATTTCATGAGTTTTTTGAAGGTGGAAAAATGATGATACTACTTTTATATGCAAATTTTTTGAAATCCTTTTTCGAATTGAAAATGGTTTTTGATTCTAGTTAGAATACTTAAAAAGAGACTTAAATGCGTTCCAATCATTCAAATAAAGCAAATAGTTTGGAAATGGGAGCTTGGTTTATCTATCAATATCAAGGATTCAGCAGCCCTAAAACATAAGCCAAGAAAATTAAAAAAAAACCACAATTAGATATCGATACCTTCCCGTAAGAATGTATTAAGCGACATTTCAAAAATTTTAAAGGGATCAATAAAAACCTCTGGTCCAGTTATTTATTTAGGTGTTTAAAAAAATAAAAAGATTTGGAACGGTATTTTCAACTCAATATGCATCTAGAAATCTGTTTATTACAACAAAATACCCAAATAAATAACTGAATAAGAGGTTTTTTAAAAATTTAATTTTAAATTTTGAAAATGTCGCTTAATACATTCTTACGGGAAGGTATCGATATGTTACAGAATAGAATTTTAGTAATACATTATTAGATCAATGAAAAACTTAACAATAAAACATTTTTTTATATTTCTGGGATCTTAGAAGTCTCCACATTCTCTTACCCCGAGGCCACACGAGCAAGTACTTGCATGCAAGTTGCAATACATACACATTTGTTTACTAACACAAACAAACCCAAGCAACTTGCTTATCAACTGGCATGCAAGTTTTGAAGCCAGTAGTGAAGCAAGTTGAGAAGCAAGTTGGGAGACAAGCAAGTGGAATGCAAGTGGAAAGCAAGTGGGAGGCAAGTGGAATGCAAATTACGAATTTGACAAGCAGTGTATGTAGCCAACTTGCTTGCAAGTACTTGCTCGTGTGGCCTCCGGGTTAAATAAAAACACATTTTCTCAGCAAAAACTTATTTAATTCTTGACATCGACATTCCACCATATAATTTAAGGGACGATTCAATAAGTGGAACAGTTGATTTAGCTATGTATACCTTTAGAGTTATGTCGGGTCGACCAATACTGGCATAGACAACTTCACTGTTGGGCAAAAATCTCACAGTACGTCCTCCGTATTCGTGATTTGTTTAATATCAGCTGGTCCACTAAAATGAAATAGAACATTGCTTAGCATCTAACGATATCTAGAACAAAAATAAGATAGACTAACCATGTCCTACGAAGGTCCCAGGTGATGAAATCTCCCCCAGCCAATGCCGTCATAAACAAACGATTGTGTAACGACCAGTCAGCACCCATTAGAGGAACATTCGGTGACTCCAAGGACATTATGTCTTGTTGAGAGCGGACGTTGTACAAATGTATTATTCCTTTCTTTTCGGCCACCAACACCTTGCCAGGTTCGTCTGGATGTCTGGATGCCAGCGCACTGACATACCAGCCTAAGACAGGCAGAAGGTTGTAACAGTTTCAAAGCTGTGAGCTGAACTCCAAATCTTACACGAATGATCGTCACTAACGGAGGCAAGGAACTCTTCGTCATGCTCCCAGGCCACATCGTTGATGTAATTCGTGTGTCCTTTAAGAATTAATTTTTAAAAAGCCATAAATTTGTTCGGAAAAGTTTACCACATGAGATGGATCAGTTTTAGTTCGCATTTTTAATAAAGTTTTAGAATTCTCTTGAATATTAATTTTAAACTCGGAAAAGTTAAACCTTTTTGTTTTTTCACTTTTTGACGTTTGAAGATGTCAGTTTTCACTTTTTATGTTATACTTTCATACAGTATAACAAAAAAAAATAGGCAACGTCACTTATAACAGTTCTTCAAATGGAGTCAACTTTTTTGTATGGATACGCTATCCAGTTATATATAGAGATCAGTGTTCAAAAAGGGTAATGTAGAAGTTATGGTCGACTGGCGAGAGAGTTTTTAAATACACCTTCCACGCTCTGTTTCTTTTATTACGGAGTGTTCTTAGCTCTTTCGTATACCATGAGTGACAAAAATTCGTATTCTTTGACATTTTTTAAGGGATAGTATTATAAATGCAGTTATACCTTTTAAAGCCAAGTATGCAGATCGAGCTAAAATTTCGCTCCCATACAAAACTCTCTCCAAAATTTAGCCAAGCTAAAATTTAGCCAAGCATTTTAGCCGAGAGGTACGCAGCTCCAGCTAAAAATCAAATTTTTGTTTCACTGTACAGCTTTAATCTGTCAAAATTTAAGCCTAGTACGCAGATTGAGCAAAGACAAATTTTATCTCTACTTTTTTTTCTCAAGACAAATTCTGAAGGTGTAGAGATAAAAACAAAAGTCAAATGAGAACAGTAGCGTAGTTAGAAATTTTAAAAATTATAAAATATCCTTCATTTGACATAAATTTGAAACTTTTACCAGAAATCAGGTTCCTTTAAAGCATTTGCAGAGCAAGAAAAATTGATCGCATGCGCTTGAAGGGGAACAATATAATGTGGATGGATGAAAATACATTTAAAAGGTTTAAAATTTTCAGTTTTTTACTTCTCTGGAAAAAGGCGATTCTAGGGCAGTTTGGTAACATTTGGATCAAAATACACTTTTTCCGTCAAAATATAGTTTGTTTGTCAAGACATCAACTGTCAAATTATATTGAAGGATCACTGCGATGTAAATGGATTAAAAAACTTCTAAAAATTCCGAAATTTTTGAAGGTTTTTACTTCTCCGGGAAAAATGATTTAAGGCACTTGTTTGACATTTGGATTAAATTAATTTTTCGTTAGTTTATTCTTCATCTTTCAAGCCATCAACTGTCAGATTCCACTGAGGGATGGATGCGCTGTAGATGGCTTAAAAAAACCCTGACAAAATCATAAATGTTCACAATTATATTACTGCTCCCAAAATCCAATTAAATTGCCAACTCTGTTTGCTGATTCCAACCATATCGATTTAACTCGATTTGGGAATCAATTTAATTTTTTTATTGAACAAATATTTTCCGTATCTGAATGTGGCCCTTTTGTACCCTTTCCCATTGGCCACGCCACTGACTGATTGAAAACAGCTGTTCTATTTATTCTATTCTCATTCCATGTCATCATTTTCTGTACGCATTTTATATTTTATTTCCGTCGTGCGTCCTTACAACGTCTTAATAATGGAAAGAATGAAACAATGAGATGATTTTAGTTTATAAAAAGCGAAATATATATAAAACGTCACAATTTGTCCGGAAAAATAATGCTTCGAACATTCTTTTTCCGCGCAAAATTAAGTGGAGACTTCTTTTACCTTTTCACGTACAGCGGTTACAACTGTCAAATTTTGCGTTGGAGCTGCGTACCGCTTGGAAAAAAATCCGAGATAAAATTTGTCCTGGGAAAAATTTTATATGGGGGATAAATTTTGTCTCGATCTGCGTACTAGGCTTAAGAATGGAATAAAAACTAAAAACTGCTTCGTCAATATCGCTAGAAACTGATATATTCTCAATACCAGACCTAGCTATTTCTTCTGATAGCAACTCAAAGTTTGCCTTTCTGAAGTCAAAAGTATATGAACAATCATAAGGGTTACTGTTTTCAGTCAGGTGATTGCTCAAGTCAAAAAAAAATATCCAAGGGTGGATGATAGTCATCTAATGTAGTGACCCCAGAACTAGATTCTAGAACCAAGGTACTAGTAGCGTCCGTAGAAAATACCAAATCGAGAATTCGATTCTTAGAATTTTTTATACAGCTTACTTGCTGTAAGTCAGTTGAAATTATTCTATCAAGAAGTAGAAGCTCATTTTGAGAAGAAGTTAAGGATGCTTCTTGATAGGATTCGTCATCAGAAGGGACCCACTCAATGTGAGGTAAATTAAAATCACCAAGAAGTAATATGTTGCTGTTTGAGCAAGACAAGTCAATAACAAAATCTAAGGCTTTAGAAAGTTCCACATAGACTGCGTCCGAACTTTTCGGAGGAATATATGCATTTAATATGTATAACTGTTTGGACTTTAGAGTTAATCTTATACAGATTAATTCAATAGAGAGATTAAAAGGGAAAGATATAGACGAAGATGTAAATTTATTTCTAACTGCAACTAGAACACCACCTCCCACCTCTTTTGGCTTATCAACATGACGATCTTTTCTATATACTAAAAACTCTTGATTGAAAAGTTCCGTGTCAAGAAAACTTGAGTTCAGCCAAGTTTCAGTCAAAACAAAGATGTCATGTGAAAATGCTTGGGAATTCATATAAATATCAGCAGTTTTGCTGCGTAGCCCTCTTACATTTTGGTAGAAGAGGGTAATTCTGCTTAGTTTTTTGAAGATATATTATTGGGTAAACTACGTGTGAGTCTATTTTTCTTAATAGAAAATTCCTTAACAAGAGCTTCTGGAGGCCAGTTACTACTATTGCAAATAGAATCAAAGTAAGAAGAATGAGCTACTATTTTAAAAGATGAAACGAAACTATTTACTTCGCTAATTTTTGTACACTTAATAGAATTATTCGTTGGGATGCAATTATTAGCCAATAAGTGGGAAACAATATCATCCGCAACAATATCCGGTTCAAGGCGGGAAATAAAAATAGGGGTTGGCTACGTTATCCCGCAACTCAACATCCCGCGTAACGAAATCCCGCGTAACGATATCCCGCGTAACGATATCCCGCGTAACGATATCCCGCCGTTTCTACTACAATGCGACGGTACTTAAATTTTTTCATTATTTTTCTTTCCATAGGAATTAGTGCCTTGATTGAATGAGAATCAACAGGAACGAAGTTTCCTACTATTTCTCTCATTTTTCAGTACGCAAGCGACTGCACTTAATTTTAAATTTAGTATTGTCTGTTTTGGTGCCTTGAAGAAATGAGAATCAACGAGAACGAAGCATTACCTATAAGTCGTCACGAAAAAGTATTTAAGGAGGTGTGATTCCGAATTAAATTTCAGTTCTTATTAGAAATCGGTGGAGGTTAGTCCTCCAGCTCGTGGTGAATGTAGGGAGATAAAAACAAAAAAATTTGTAAAGGGATAAAACTTGATTTTTTC
This sequence comes from Dasysyrphus tricinctus, assembly GCA_963921185.1. Taxonomy (NCBI): domain Eukaryota; kingdom Metazoa; phylum Arthropoda; class Insecta; order Diptera; family Syrphidae; genus Dasysyrphus; species Dasysyrphus tricinctus. Next base: position 102,853,750 of record OY992531.1, read on the forward strand.
AATTTTGGGTCGACTAATGGTGGTCTGTTTGGATCTGGACGGACGACTATAGTATGGATTTGGACGGATGACTATGGTATGGATCTGGACGGACGGCTATGGTCTGGCTGGATCTGGGCGGATGACGACGCTGATGTCGCTTCCGTCGATGTCGCCTCCGACGACGACGATGGTTGGTTTGACTGGGTTGGGTCTGAGACGGAGGTGGATCTGGGTTAGGGACAAAAGTTCTGGAGGTGGGTCTGAAACTGGGACAAAGGATAATTTTTTTTTTTTTGAAAATTTTATTGAAAAAAGAACTTTTTATTAAATTTTTTTTGAAAATTTCATAAAAAAAAACAATTTTGCTTACTTTTGCGCCAAATATTTTTTGAAGATAAAATAAAGAAAAAAAAACTTTGTTTTGTTATTGATTTTTCAACAAATGACTTTATGAAGGTTAAAGAGTACTGCGTAGTTATCCATTGCTTGACGCGCTTCTAAAAAAAACTGGATGTCTGGTGGAAGATCTTGGCCCCACGGGGCTAGGTCTTCCGTTTTTGCATCAGTCTCTTGAAAATTCACATCCTGATAATGTTTGACGCACTTTGTGCGTGTGTCTGTCCTTCCTTTCAAAGAAAAAGCACATCTAGTCCCGTTTTTTAATGTCCAATTCCGAAATACGACCAGATGTTCAGAAAAAAATAGAAGAAAAAAGAATTAATTCTGAATTTAAATTTTTTTCCTACGACGCAATTAAAAGTCTTTTTTAAAAAATAAAATTGTTCCTTTCTTAAGCTTAGGGCCGAAAACAGGTTTTACTCGAGATTTTTAAATTTTTTGATTTTTCTCACTCTCAAGGCTGTGAAGACCTCATCAAAATATTATTTATATTTTGTCTTTATGAGCTATTAGACTTAATTTTGTCTTATTTTAATTGCATTTTTTTGCCAAATAATGACCAAAATATCCAAATTTGTTTGCTTCGTACTTGTTGATTCTCATCAAAGTGACGTTAAAGGAAAATTCCAAAAATAGTTTCATATTGTTTGTTTACAAGTTTAAAACAGTGTAATTAATAGTATTGAAAGTGTTTAAAAATTCCGATTAAAATCGAATAGTGCGTTAAAACCGAAATTTTCCAAATCAGCAATAAAAATGGCAGATTTTGCCCAGGTATGTTAAAAAACTATATTTTTTTATTTTTATTTATAACTAAGCCCAGTGATATTATATTCATTTGTGTTCTTGATCCAGTGTTTTTTTTTAATTTAAAATAATGCCTTTGTTTGTAACATAGAGATTGTTTGTTCTTTCCTAAGTGATTTGCTTATTTTTTTGTTTTAATTTTAATACTCAGCAAACTCGATAAACACAATTCCTCGGTTAAAGCAACAACCAAATTTTTACCATTAGTGACTCAGTAATTGTAACTTTTGGAAAAAGTGTGACAACTTTCTTTGAATTATGTATATGTTACATCGTTTGGTCAATATTTCTAATTTGTTTGTTTACTTTTATTGTAACTGGGCAATTATTTCAAATATTTTTTAAAAAGTGACATAAATCCAAGTCCGAACGAACAAGGACAGACATAATTAATTTTTTCTTTTTTTCAATTTTAATTAGCCAATAAGTAGTAAAATAAATAAATAAATTGGGTGGCGCAACAGCTCGTGGAGAACCAGGGCCTAGTGACTTACAACTCACAACCATTCCTGTGTGCGTGTTTGTTGGCAGGAATGGAGGGGACCTACAGTTTTTTGCCGAGTCCGAACGGCTAAATGAGAAGCACTTTTTCATGACAAGTATACTCTTGGAGGATTTGTCAGTTCCTCGCAAGAGGCAGTACCTCGAATAAAACATTTCTGTTTTTAGGTGGCACGGCTGGGAATCGAACCCACACCTTCGGCATGACAGTCCTACGCACTAACCATCAAGCCACGAGGTACTACCAATAAGCCAATAAGTAGTATTTTATGATAATTAATTTATATTTAACAAAGGTGTATACAACGGTGTTTTTTTCGAAAAATCTTTTCATTATCTATTTTATCACAAAAAAGCTTTTCCTTTCTCTCATTTCCTCTATTGAGCTTCCTTTTCTATACTTGCATACATCTTTTGCTTTAATAATAGGTGGTTAGATCCAGCAGAGGTGGAGTCAAGCTCGAAAAGGGTGGATATCTTTTTCACCTTGAAAAGAAAAAGGAGGAGAAAGCCTTTTGGTGCTGCGCTGAGCGCAAAAATTTAAGATGCAAGGCTAGAATGGGGACTATTCTTGTTGAAGAAAAATATAAAATAATAAATGCTATGAATGAGCATAGCCACGCCCCCCTGGCGTATGAGAAACAGGTTGCCAAAGCCAACTTAATGGTTAAAGCAAAAGCAAGGGAAATGCTACCTCCCAGTGTAATAATACGAGATAGCATTGTGGAGACCGAACCAGTTTGCCGGCCGCATCTCCCATCCAAAGCGGCTCAAAAACAAAAGATCCACAGGATGCGTGCAAACGTTCAAAAAGAGCCCCAAACTTTGGATGATATAAATATTCCCGAGCGCCTGAAATTCATTGACGGTGAGCTATTCGTCTTGAAGGAAAGCACCCACACATCCGGCAAGAACATTTTGATGGCACAAAGACAAGCATTCAAATGCTATCTGAGGCGAAGTGTTGGCTGCTGGACGGCACATTTGCCGTCGTGCCAAACATTATAGGGCAGCTACTTTCCGTCCATGGACACTTGAATGGAACAGTGGTCCCGCTGGTATTCTGCTTGATGAGCAACAAATCCCGAGAGGCATATAATGATTTCTGGCTTCAGTTACTGGCATCTGCAGCGGAATTTAACATCCTTTTGCTGCCAGAAGTTATAATTTCCGACTTCGAACAGGCAATTATAGCTTCGGCTTCCAGTTGCTTTGAGCAAGCAAGATCTCACGGCTGCCTATTTCATTTTGGCCAAATTATTTGGAGGAGGGTCCAAAGTCTTGGATTCACCACCAAATATGGACAGGAGGAGTCATTTGCCCTGGAAGTAAAAATGCTAAAAGCTCTGGCATTCATTCCGGTGGAAGAAGTCGAAAACTATTTTGACGCAATATATGCATCTTTAGTAAATGTCGAGTCCAAGCCACTATACCAATGGTTCAGGAGGAACGACTGGCGCATCTGCTGCCGATTTACATTTTCCGCGGACGCAAAATAGCGTTGAAGCATGGCATCGCCGCCTCAAGGTAATTAAATTTAAAAATCAAACCTAAAATGTGTTTTCTTAATTGTTTTGTTTTTCTTCTTTTTAAGGTAGTCGTTGGTCAAAGACATGCTGGAGTCTATAAACTAGTGTCTGATCTCGGTAAAGAGTCTATTGTGGCAAAACTAACAATAGATAGAATCAGAAGGGGTGAAGAGCCACCCAAGAGCAAAATAACAAGACAAAATGAAGCCATCCAACGCGTTTTGGTCACACGGTTGTATACAAATAAAGTGCAATTTCTAATCAACATCGCACATAGCCTTAGCATTGCCTAAACACTATCACATTCACTTTTCACACTACACACTCCACACTTCAAATTTCACACTACACACTTCACACATCACACTTCACACTTCATTATTCATACGTACCTCGTGGCTTGATGGTTAGTGCGTAGGACTGTCATGCCGAAGGTGTGGGTTCGATTCCCAGCCGTGCCACCTAAAAACAGAAATTTTTTATTCGAGGTACTGCCTCTTGCGAGGAACTGACAAATCCTCCAAGAGTATACTTGTCATGAAAAAGTGCTTCTCATTTAGCCGTTCGGACTCGGCAAAAAACTGTAGGTCCCCTCCATTCCTGCCCAACAAACACGCACACAGGAATGGTTGTGAGTTGTAAGTCACTAGGCCCTGGTTCTCCTCGAGCTGTTGCGCCACCCAATTTATTTATTTATTTTATTCATACTTCACACTTCACACCTTACACCTGTCCATCGCTGACAAATACGTTCTTGTTCAGGACGACCAAATATTAATTGAGAGATATAACTTGAATTTCAAATTAAACAGTGTGGTATTTATGGGGGGGGGGGCATGTTGCCGCCCTGCAACCCCCCTGTAACCTCCCTGTCTGGGCTCACAATAGCAATCAGGAATCGGGGTGGGTGCGAGGTTGGGTGTATGCAAAGTTTCTTTTGCATTTGAAGAATCTGGATATAAAGAAACTTTAAACAAAAAAAAGTTGAGCAAATTTAGCCGCAAAACTGGAAATATTTTTTATAAAGTTTTGAAAAATACTTTCTTTACCAATTTTTTTTATTTTCTTAGAACTGGCACTTCCTAGATCACGAATATGCATTTTATAAGTCGCTAGGACGCTTAGTTTAGCCGCAAATCAAGTTTAACTGGCCGAACAGAATAGTGTAGTTGTAGTTGTGGCGTGTAGCACTGTCAAAGAAGAAAGATACAAAAATAGTACACAGTGCCACAATGAGAAGCTGTAGATGTAGCAAGGAATGTATGATGTAGCAGAAGTTAAACAAAATTCAACTCTAGCTACAAGCTGCAGCTACATTCATTCTGTTCAAGGGGTAAAGATGTAAACTTTGATGCCTCTAGGACGCTTAGTTTAGCCGCAAATCGCGTTTAAAGATTTAAGTTTATTTATCGTATAATTGAGCGCCAATTTCAAGTTTTCTTGAGCAAAAGTACCTTGGGTGGCGAATAAACAGTGAGATATGTATGGGGGGGCATGCTGCCCCCCTGCAACCCCCCTGTCTGGGCTCACTATAGGAATTGGGGTGGGTGCGAGGTTGGGTGCATGCAAAGTTTCAAAAATCAAAATCAAAATCAAGTTTAAAGATGTAAACTTTGATGCCTCTAGGACGCTTAGTTTAGCCGCAAATCGCGTTTAAAAATTTAAGTTTATTTATCGTATAATTGAGCGCCAATTTCAAGTTTTCTTGAGCAAAAGTACCTTGGGTGGCGAATAAACGCGAATAAACAGTGAGATATGTATGGGGGGGCATGCTGCCCCCCAGCAACCCCCCTGTCTGGGCTCACTATAGGAATTGGGGTGGGTGCGAGGTTGGGTGCATGCAAAGTTTCTTTATTTAAAGTCGCTTGGACGGATAGTTTAGCCGCAAATCAAGTTTAAAGATGTAAACTTTGATGCCTCTAGGACGCTTAGTTTAGCCGCAAATCGCGTTTAAAGATTTAAGTTTATTTATCGTATAATTGAGCGCCAATTTCAAGTTTTCTTGAGCAAAAGTACCTTGGGTGGTGAATAAACGCGAATAAACAGTGAGATATGTATGTATGGGGGGGCATGCTGCCCCCCTGCAACCCCCCTGTCTGGGCTCACTATAGGAATTGGGGTGGGTGCGAGGTTGGGTGCATGCAAAGTTTCTTTATTTAAAGTCGCTTGGACGGATAGTTTAGCCGCAAATCAAGCTTAAAGATGTAAACTTTGATGCCTCTAGGACGCTTAGTTTAGCCGCAAATCGCGTTTAAAGATTTAAGTTTATTTATCGTATAATTGAGCGCCAATTTCAAGTTTTCTTGAGCAAAAGTACCTTGGGTGGCAAGTACGCAAATAAACAGTGAAATATGTATGGGGGGGCATGCTGCCCCCCTGCAACCCCCCTGTCTGGGCTCACTATAGGAATTGGGGTGGGTGCGAGGTTGTGTGCATGCAAAGTTTCTTTATTTAAAGTCGCTTGGACGGATAGTTTAGCCGCAAATCAAGCTTAAAGATGTAAACTTTGATGCCTCTAGGACGCTTAGTTTAGCCGCAAATCGCGTTTAAAGATTTAAGTTTATTTATCGTATAATTGAGCGCCAATTTCAAGTTTTCTTGAGCAAAAGTACCTTGGGTGGCAAGTACGCGAATAAACAGTGAAATATGTATGGGGGGCATACTGCCCCCCTGCAACCCCCCTGTCTGGGCTCACTATAGGAATTGGGGTGGGTGCGACGTTGGGTGTATGCAAAGTTTCTTTGCATTTAAAGAATCTGTACTTAAAAGCCGCTAAGACGCTTAGTTAAGTCAAAAATCAAGTTTAAAGTTGTCAACTTTGATGCCCCTAGGACGCTTAGTTTAGCCGCAAATCGCGTTTAAAGATAAAAGTCGATTTTTCGTATAAATTCATTCATATTTCGAAGGAAAATTAAAAAAAGAAAACAAAAAGTTGAGAAAAGTTTAATTTTTGATTGAAATTTTCAAACAAAAGAAATAAAAATCATTCATATTTCGAAGAAAAACAAAATTTCTATGAACTTCAATTTTTCTTCAAAAAAAAGTAAAAAAAAAGTTCAGGAAAAAGGTTGTTTTTTTCTAAATTTTTCAAAAAAAAAAGTCGAAATAGTTTATATTTTTATATAATTTTTTTTCAAAAAAAAAATTCCTACCTCTGTCCAGAATCCAGACCCACCTCTGTCCAGATCCAAACCCAAAAAATATGAAACGAAATTTAATCGGAGAAAAATAAAATCTCCCGCCAAAATTGAAAACCGATTTTAATCGAGAGAGCAAAGAAAAATTTTTCTCTCTGAAAAATTTTTCTCTCCAAAAAATACTTAATTCGAAATCACCAACAATATTCTTCCAATTGCATTTTAATTCAAGAATTGATAATCCCGCCAAATAGTATCATAGTACTGCCGGCGGGATGTCTGAACGGCGGGATATCGTTACCGCGGGATTGTGATGGCGGTATATCGTTACTCTCCCTAAAAATAGACCTGGGCTTAGAAACCGCTTTGATGGGCCTAGGATCGCTTATTATATTGGAAGTGGCAGCAAAATCCGCTTCGGAGATTGCGTCTGGAACTACACCTGAACTTTGATCCATAGCCTCAACCGGAGGAGGTAATTGTGAAGCAGTCTTGGGACTAGCAATTAGATTAGTTCTTTTAGGGGGTGGAATGGAGTTTTTTAAAACTACTGAGTTTTCTCGTCCTCTTTTTTTGTTCATTTTGGCAACTGGTACGTTATCAGAACGTTTAGTTGAGCTGGATTGCGCAAGCAAATCATCTTTGGAGGGCAAGATCAAAAGAGGAACAGGGTCCAGTGGTAGGTCGTCAGTAGATGTACCGACATCTACCGGATCATTCGGAAGTGTTAACGAATTAAAACCTGAGACTGCGTCTTTAAAATTACTAAGCAGTTCTTCGAACCCTTTAGAAAGCTTCATAATGTCCACTTTAAAATTAGACATTTTAAATGCCAGCTGCGACAAGGAGAGCTTACGGCAGTCAGTGCAATACCAATACGCATATTTAGAATTGGTTACTTTCTCAATAAACGCATTAGTTGAACCGATGCACTTGGCGTGGTAGAGATTTCCACATGGCCCAAAACAGGCAAACAGTGGGGAGGAAATTGAACTATCAGTACAACTTTTTGTAGAGCAAATCATTTTTAAAATTCAAGTTGAAAGTTAAAGTTAATTATTAATAAGAAAAAAAAAAAACTTTCAGACAATAAAAATAAAATAAGAATCGAATTAGTGGGAAAAAGAGAGAGAAAAAAAAAAAACGTGAACTTTACCAGGATTCGAACCTATGCAACGAAGATTTGATGCCGTGTCCTTACTATTTGGACCACCGGGCTTGATAAATAGTTAGCAGCTAGATGTAATTATAAGATGAAAAAAGAATTAAAGAAAGTTATTATTTAAAATAGAAAGAAAGGGATGACAATTATATACCTACTAGTGCTTCAAAGTATCCGGATATTTCGGATATCCGGATATCCGAAACAGATCCGGATCCAGGATCGGATATCCGAACTATCCGGATAGTGTCGGATATCCGGATATCCGGATAGTAAAATGAGACAGTTGAGATCCGACACTATCCGGATAGTGTCGGATCCTCGGATCCAAATTCAGATCCGGATCCAGTTTGATGAACTTTTCATGTATAGTACAAGTTAATCAGGGAATATTAACAGAGATAAACCTCACCGTCATGAAACTTAGTAAAAAAACGTTTCCAAAACACCCTTAAAAATATCTGGGAATGGCTCTTTTTGTGGGGGGGGGGATGGGCGAGTTCAATAGGAGGAGTTGTAAGATTATAGAACTGAAAACTGATTTGGGTACAATATTAATATATGGCATATGATTTAAAGGTAATTTTTAATGCTGAATTCAATAAAATCAAAATCAAGACGGTACAATCATCATAGAAAAAGTTATACTGCCTTTTTATCTATATCTATATCTATACTCCTATACTTTATTATAAAGATGAAACATTTATTTGTTTGTTTGTACCTATGTATGTAGGGGTAATCTCTGGAAATATTCAACCGATCCTTAAAATTCTTTAATAAATGGAAATATATATATATATATATGTCCCTGAGTATCATAGGCTAAATTTTATTTGGATACAAATTAATTGCAACGTTAAAATCTAAATGTTTGTACTTTTTTGGGGTATTTGTAAGTTTTTGATTTTTATATTTCGAAATTTCATACATAGGGTAAAATGGGGTAGAAATTGAAAATGGGTATATGATTTAAAATACTTTTTGAGTTGGGAAGGCTATTCTTAAAGGCTTAAAGACTGAAGACATTTCAAAATTTAAATACTTATAGTGTCAAATGGGGTTTGTAAAATATGGAAACTGATTTGAAAGGTTATTTGTAGAGGATGTCATTCGAAAATTTTGCCTAACCGAGCAAAGCCAGGGCGGGTCAGCTAGTATTCATATAAAAACGTAGAACAGGTAAAATAAAAACTTGTCCACCCCTAATTTTTGTATCACATCAATAATAGTACATGGATACTAATTCGTTTAAGCTTTAAAGTATGTTCCTGATCAATATTAATAAAAATTAGTAAGCCAGTATACATGAACTTAAACAATAACTGCAGATTACAGCATAAAAAAGACGGGTTAATTTATATTTAAACTTTTATTATGTTTTGTTATGTTCTAACAGCTTCTTGTTTTGGTTTAGGAAAACTAAAATGTCTACATTTTGTGGAAGCAGGGCATTTCTTTTAGCCGTGATAATATTTCCAGCCGTCGAAAATACGCGCTCTGCAGCTGCTGATGTGCTGGGAATAGTAAATATTTTTTTCGCTAGATCAGCAATAAACGGATATCTGCTTGCCCGTTGTTTCCACCATTCTAAGGGATTTGCATTATGGCTAATCTGAGGCTCACATAAGTAGGCTTCAAATTGATTTTTGGGATCATGTTGATTGTCCTTTTTTTTAAACAGAATGTCAAACGCTGTTAGTTTCGGAGTTCCCTCCTGCTGTCTTCCAGTAGTGTTCTCATTTGAATCTTGAAGACAATCACTTGAAACTCCAATTATTGAGCGCCACTTGTCGATCACTGCATTCTTAATTTGGATATCTTCATAGTCAAGGTCTTTATACCGTGGATCTAATAAGGGAGCAAGTTGTCTTGTTTGAATTGGTATCATATTTGTCATTTCAAATCTGTCGCTTATTTGTCTTGAAATATCTAAGGCAAAAGATGTTCCCAGTTCGCTGCAAGCGGAACTATTTTTATCACTTTGAGATCCGACACCTGCATATTCATATGTCGATTCACTATTGGAAAAGTGCAACCTTAAGAGACTGCTTATGATAGGTCGCACCAAGGACGTTGGTGCATAAGAACCAGAGAAAATGGTTGTGGCTAAATGCAACGGTTCTAAAATTGGTAAAAGTTCATCTATTGTCTTCCAGTCAGCATCCGTTAAGGAAAGACGTGTTTCAATTCCAAATGGCGTGATTTTTCTGTCACTTAACACTGCTTGTATAGCAAGTTTACTTTGTTGGATTGATTTTAGCATCATATATACAGAGTTCCATCTAGTTGGGCAACTCTGTACCAACTTTTGTTCTTTTATGTCAAGCGATTTTTGTTTCTTGTTTAGTTCTTTTGTGGCAATATTGGAATGCTGAAAATGAGAAACTAGCTTACTCACTTTTTTGATGATTTCAGTGATTGCCTGTTGCTGTAGAGATTTCGTTACACATAAGTGTAAGCCATGTGCCACGCAGGTCAAACCTGAAGTATATTCTATAAAGCCACAATTTCGAATTGCGGCTTTCATATTTGCCGCATTGTCGGTTACAACTGCGACGATTTTTTGTTTAATATTCCACGAATCAACTACTTCTTGCAAGCGCATTTCTATGTTAAAAGCAGTTTCACGATCATCCAGCGCAGCCGTTGACAGAGTAAAAGTGTGTTCACACCAGTCGGAATCTATGATGTGAGCGTTAACAGTTATATACGCATCGTGTGCCCTTGATGACCATCCATCTGTGCTTAATGATACGTACTTGGTATTATTCAAATATGAAGCAATTTTCGATCTAAGCCCATCGTGTACGAGCTGCAGTCTACTTTTTATTGTTGGCTCAGATGGAATATTATAACTGGGCTCTACTGTTGCCATGAAGTTCCGAAACCCCTGACCTATAAAAAAAAACCAATGACCAAAGCGCGAAAAGTCGTGTCATCTTGTGTTTCACTCTTGTAAACAGTAAAAGTGTTGCCTACCGTTAGGGAAAGATAATGGAAGATTATCTACTGCTATCATTGTCACCAAAGCTTGACTAATTTCTTCAGTTCTATTAACGGTGGTTGGAGTCTTACGGAATTTATGTGGAGGTGGCATTAGTTGAGATGATGAAGAGCATGTAGGTGTAGATACAGGAGGTGCGGAAATGTCCTCAATATTATCCTCAAATCTAGATATAATGCAAAGAATTAAACTTATTAGTTTAAACCTCACCTTATTACTTACATATCCGATCTATTGTCAGCACTTCTGTACTTCATCGATATGCTTTTGTCGTTGGTGTTTAAAGATGAGATGCTTATTCAATGGAGACGTTGAGCTCCCACTTTTAAATACAGCATTGCATATTTTGCACTTCGGCCCATTATCTGTTTCTTCAAAATATTCCCACACCCAACTGATTTTAGGCATTTTTATATTTTAGTAAATTATTTTAATTTATTTATTTTGAATCGCTTCAAAACCGTGTTCTACCTTCCCAATTGCAGCACAGATTGAATTGCAGAAATTTCTCACAGATCAACTTGCGAATTGGTTAGGGCTTAGCTTACAATCTTAACTAACTAAAAAAATTTCTTACAGACTGACTTGCGTGACATGTAAGTAAGGTAAGCATGGGCAAATCTTAAGCTAGAACTATAATGCTTGGAGGGGCACTTAAGTGGTCGGAAGAAAACAACCGAATACACGGAAAGCATATGACGTGGCTATAATTGCGGAGTGGAAGGCTTCGTCAAGTTTCGTTCAACTTTGCTTACGGAAGTGAGGTGCGCTAAAGTAAAACTGACATTTGGTGGAAATAGGAAGGCCAAAAAGAGAAAGATGATGGTTACATTATGGGTGTGTTCCCATCATGGTTACATTATGGGTGTGTTCCCATTTTCTCGGTACGGAAAGCTACTTTTCGTTGGTTTTTGACATTAGCTTCTGTGCCCTTCCGACTATTATAGTTCTACCTTTAAGGAAAATATTCGTTGTATGTTTTCCTTATTCTACTCAACGAATGATTGTTTGCTCATTAAAAGCAGGTTTGTTTGTAATTAATTTCTTACTTGAATACATTAGGTACATCGTACATAGGTATGGTATGATATTTAATAAAATAAAATGCACGACTGGATCGCACGTACTTGTACTTGCTTTATGTTGCTTAGAACTTAAGAACTTTAAAATATATAAGTAATTATAGAAAAAGTATAGAAAAATAATCTTTCTTTTAATTGCATAAAAGCCCTTGCCATAACCTCAAAATTCACTATGCTAGATTTCAAATTTTATAATGCTAAATCGTATGGAAGCCCAAAAAACAGAATGCTAGATTTCAAAGTCCATTTAAAAATACATAGTGCACAAAATACCAATGTTAATTTTTGAGAAATACTCTTAACATAACAACAAATATAATTGATTCGATTATTAGTAGCTTTGGTTGGGTATTTTACGGCTTGATATTTGAAACATCTTTGTTTACACTGAACCGAATCCCTGCATATATTTGAACTCAGCCAATGATGGACTTCGTCGGGCCAGTGAATAGTCATTCATACGCAAATAAACCGTTCGTTAAACCAATTTTTCATTGAGCCCCTAAATTTATAAATCAACTGATATTACATTAATTTATAAAACAAATTTACTGACTCAACGAAAAATTTGGTGGTGCAATGAACTGCTTCACCAACGACTATTCAGTGGCCCAAGGAAGTCCATCATCGGCTGAAATGTATTTCAGTCAGCCGTCATAATGTTCACATTTAAAATTCATAAGATCAAAATTTTAAAAAAGTTAACAATTTGGCGCTAGATTATACATACAGTAGACGCTCGATTTAGTGAATCTCAAAATAGTGAACTATCCACAGTAGTGAACACACAAAATTTTATATAAAAATGTATTTTGTATAAAAATGTCTCGCAAGCATTTAAGATTTGTTGAGATCACTGAGGAATTGCCTCTGTTTTTTAATTAACCTTGAACGAAAGCTTTGTTTAACGCTTAAATAAGTGTAAAAACATTCACATCGAACAAAATGTGCATTGTGGATCAAATTCACCACTAGAAAGCCTATTAAAACTCCCGCTCCAAAAAGTGAACAATTTCGATAGAGTGAACAGGCATGGTTTTTATTACTTCACTATATCGAGCGTCTACTTTAATTGAATAATTTCTTAAATCAAATCTAGCATTCAAGAATGCCAAACAAACACAGATAATGCCAAAAAAGCATTTGGCATAATTTTAAAATTTCAAAATGCTTTTCACTCATGTATTATGCTAGATTTAGCATTTATAATGCCATTATGGCAACGCTGCTCAAAACTAAGTATGCTTGATTACTTGAAAAAATATAAATACTTGCAAAAAAAAAATCGTTGGAGCGGTTTTCTTAAAAACTAATTTTTTATATATAAAATTCTGGTAACATATGAACAAACATTTTTGGTATGCCAATTTTGAGTATTTATGAATACACTTTTCAAAAAAAAGAATAATATTTTTTTAAAGTTTCCCCTCTGAAGATTTAAAGAAAAACCTTAAGTTCAAAATTGGAAGAATTGGAAGAAAACAGACAGACAGACGGGCAGACAGACAGAATTGTGCCACCCACTTTTCTCGTGTTCTCTATCTTCGTAATGTTATGTTTGATTGTTATCTCAACTTTTTTGCACGAATCCAAAACTTGCCATAGAGTACCTACTTATATCGCAAGTAAAAAATAGTGCCAAATTTTAAATTTTTCAATGCCATTGGGTGCCACTGTCACACTGCCAAACTAATTTGAAAGCGCCAGTTTGGCACTTAAGTGCCTGTTTCTGCAGCGCTGTTTCCAAAGTGGAGCTAGAACTATAATAATAATATTTAATAATTCAAAAAATTATTTTCATTATTTTTATGTGATAAGAAATGTAGAGTTGGAAAGGATTTTTTATTTTACCTGTTCTATGGAAAACACAGAGATATTCCTATTAAAAATGCAGTATAACTTTTTCTAGAATGGTTGTTCCGTCTCAATTTTGATTTTATGGGATTCAGCGTTAAAAATTACCTTAAAATCATGTATCATATGTTTAGATTGTACCAAACTTAATTTTCAGTTTTATAATCCTACAATTCCCCGCATCCCGTCCCCACAAATAAATACCCTTCCAAACCTAGATATTTGAAAGGTTCTCTTTGAAACTTTTTTTGCTAAGTTTCATGAGGGTAAGGTTTATTTAAATGTATGTATATCCTCTGTTATTACCTTACTATAACTATATACACGTGAAAGTTAGTCGAACTGGATCCGGATCTGAACATGGATCCGAGGATCCGACACTATCCGGATAGTGTCGGATCTCAATAGTCTCATTTATCTATCCGGATATCCGGATATCCGACACTATCCGAAACTATCCGGATAGCGTCGGATCCTAATTGTCTCATTCATATGTATCCGGATATCCGGATATCCGGATAGTTTCAAGATTCGGATATTGTTTGAAGCTCTAATACCTACCTTAAGCTGAAAGCTTATAAACACACAAAAAACAAAAAAGTAGGGGAAAATATTCTTTAGAAACACACACACATAGGCATACAGAGAAAGAAGAAAAAAAAATAATGTGAATTCACTCAAATAGAGGAACACAAATTATTTATCACACACAGAGCAAAAAAAAATACTCTTACCAAAGGATAAAACAATAAAATTAATTTTTAACCACAACTATGAACAAAAAGGTAAAAGATCATTAATTTGAATTAAAATATTCACTTATAAAGTGAAATTACGTCAGTTACACTAATAAAATTAACTAAATACTTGTAAAAAAATAATTAAATACACAAGCGATACGTCAACACAACTAGCTAAAACGAACCAGTGCTGTCCACTGGTTTGCTCTCACATTTATTTATTTATGGATTATAATCTAAATTGCACTGAATTTTAAATGTTTTATGTTTTTATTTTCTAACAGCAGTATTAATAAAAAACTGGTATCCGCTCCCTAACACACGTGTTAACTGGCACACGGATAGACAACTTGTTCGCTTGATACTTTTCTTATTAAAAAAGATATGATATCTTTCCAGTATTTATCACTTCACCAAATTCACCACTTCATCAAATTATGGTGGTTTTCCAATACATGTGTCACATGCATGCACTGCCTTACGAAGTGTATACTGGTAGTAGTAAAAGGTGCTATCATACGCATGCGTGTATGTGTTAAGAATTTCTCCGTTCATTATACGTGGCATCTGGCTAGTTAAAGTTATCCGTACGTTAACACACGTCACAGACTATTACGCATTTGTTAATAAGAATTACTAGTTAACAGATGTATAAACGCTAGCACGTTGTTATCCGCCGTTTATTAATATGGGGGTAATAATTTTGATAGATTTTATTTTTATAATCCTCGTTTGGCTGTTAATATTAAAAAACTTCTTTGTACTTGTGTATTTAATGTTATATAATATAATCCAGTTAAAAATGTTTAAAATAATATACATCTATTAATTATCTCAGTGCTTTGATTTTGCTATGATACAGATTTTTGCTTGGAAATGATTTATTTTACAAAAAACTACATGCACTGGACGTCCAGCATAACGACTGCCGATATAACGAATGTCCAGTATAAAGATTTGAAGTCCATTGATATCTCATATATTTTGCTTCACACCGGCTTCTGAAAGAGTGTTGATATTTTTGATAGGTAGTAAACGCCTCTCGTCAATATTCAAAGCCTTAGCTAAATCCGACAGACCATCGCCAATGCGTTGAAAATTATTCTTCGACTGAATTTGATTGCGTTTAGTTTGCTCCGTTACTAGGGTGGTCCTTAAATTGGACATTGTCTTGGATAGCCCTCATTCGATTCAAAACATTGAAAAACAATTTCCGTAATTTTTTCAGATTTTTATTTCACCCCCCTGGTCTCCCTTTTTTCACTTCAAGGTTCAAATAATGGGGTTAGGTTGATTCTTATAAAACGCGAAAAAAAATCAGAACTTATAGATTAGATTCCGACAAAAAAAAATTGTTTGGGAGGGGGTGTCTATTTCCCCCCGTTCAGGCGGGAGGGGTCATTTTCTAAGACTTTGACCCAAAATAGAAAAAAATATTAAAAAACAATGGGACCACTTACAATGGCATGCTATAGGTTTTTTTAAAGCCATGAATCAAATCTCTAATATGTTTTTTAAATCAAGTTTTTATTGTAAATAGTTTCTGAAAAAAATAATTTTCAAACGTAAACATATATTATTTTTGATTTTATTTCTAAGCTTAAAAATTATTTTTTCAAAAACTATTTACAATAAAAGCTTGTTTTAAAAGACATATTAGAGACTAGCATCATGGCTTTAAAAAGAGCTATAGCATGCCATTGTAAGTGGTCCCGTTGTTTTTAAATAATTTATTTCTACTTTGGGTCAAATTTGTAGAAAATTACCCCTCCCGCCTGAACGGGGGGATATACCCACCCTTCAATATGATTTTTTGTTCCTCTGAATCTAATCTATAAGTTCTGATTTTTTTTTCGCGTGTTATAAGAATCACCCTAACTCCATTATTTGTACCTTGAAGTGAAAAAAGGGGGACCAGGGGGGTGAAATAAAAATCTGAAAAAATTAGGAAAATTTTGTTTCTCTATTTAGAGTTATTTAATGCCTATCCAAGTTGGAATTTCAAAAAAACCCAATATAAGGACCACCCTATCCGTTACAATAGTTAGTAGCGTATCACAGCAGCGTCCATTAAAAGTGAAGAATTGGCACAACTTTCCATCTGCGAATCCACAAAGGACGTGAGAAGTGTTTTCTCAGGGGCATATATCGCCCAACAGTATGTCACAACGACATGAGTGTCACATTCGGCACTCCGTTTTTGGAATGAGGCAAAATTTATCAACCAGTCGTTCATGCAGCCTGTCGAAGTGTTTATAGCAACGGGAAACCTAATATTTTACGAAGCAATATAATGATTACGAATATCTTTTGTAAAAATAATTGAACTTATCTGCTTCAGTCTTGCGGAGTATTGAAGTTAATGTGCCACAATAGCCCAGGAAAAATGTACTTTCGCTGCGGAAAAATTCCAAGTGAAGATTTTTGAATGCAATTATCTTTATTTGTGCCTAAGGAATACGCATGCGAAAGTCTACAAACGAAACTGGCTTGCGTTAAAAGTTATTCAAGGTTAAATGTCGAAAATACCGGTTTTCCACGTATAACTTTGAAACGGTACGTGGTATTAAAAAGTAATGCATACAAAACTTGTAGATAATATGATTATCTACAAGATATGTTAAAACACTTTTTTTTCTCTGACTGATGGTTAAGAAGATATCGGCGTTTCAAAAAACGTAAATTGACGAAAATATCCCTTTTTTGCGTATAACTCAGAAATGGTGAGTGTCATTGAAAACATTTATAGGCAAAGTTTGTATACTATGTTACCCTCTATTAAAAAAAAAATTAAATTTTTTCTAAGAGTAATAATTTTAAAGATATAATTATTTTAAAAATTTCGTCAAAAACCTGAAATTCCAGACTTTTGCTTTTAAATCTTAAATAACGAAATTTTCATAAAATAATTTATGTTCAGTTTATAGACTATAATGTAATCTACAAAAAATATTAACACACTTTTTTCCACACGAGTGACCAGTAACAAGATATTGCTACTTCAAAAAGGTTAAGTATTGAAAATAAGGATTTTTCGCTTACCACTCTTAAACGGTATATGTTAGAAATTTTATTTTTACACAGTTTGTAGTTTATTTACCCTTCTACAAGAAAATAAAAAAAAATTTTTTGTTTGCGGTTATTTAAAAGATATAATATTTTATATAAAATGCACAAAAGTCAAAAATAACAGTATTTTGCGGTTTTCTCTTAAATGGTGAAGTTTTTGAAAAATAATTTATACTTTTTGTATAAACAATAATATTCTCTATAAGAACTCTTATGAAGACTTTTTCGATATAAGGCCCCAATAAAAGATATTGAGACTTCAAAAAGTATCGATTTTCGAAAATGCTGGTTTTTCCGGCCCAAAATGATTCGCCCAGCGACATAAAATAATAATAGGGTTTTTTAGAGAGACATAGTACAAACATTTTTTCATACTGAGGGGGGGGTCTATCTCCCCCCAATTAACCGGGAGGAGCAATTTTCTGAAAATAGTACTAAAATTAAAAAAAAAAATTTAAAGCAAATGGCAACACTTAAAATAAAGTACTATATTTTTTTGAGATTTTCAAGTTTGTTCTTTAATTATTTTTTCAAAATAAGTTATTCCTGCCAATAGTTTTCGAAAAAAATACCTTCAAACCCAACATTAGAAAAAAAAACAGAAAAAAATTATATAGGTAGGTACTGTTCTTTTTTCAAAATATGAAATCAGGAATTATGTCAGTTTCTATTATACACTTTTCCAATTTTTAAATGAACATTGAAAACCAGATGGGTTTATGCCATCTAGTTTTCGAGAAAATTGTAAACTAAGAAAACTATTTTTTTAATATATGTTTTTTTGGTAGTATATCTAGGAAAAATGCATTACCACTTCGGGAAAATTCCAAGTTAAAATTTTTAAGTGCAATTATCTTTAAATTACCATAAAAAATACTCGTGCAAAAGTCTACCCACGAATCTGGCTTGCGCTAAAAGTTATTCAAGGTCAAACGCCAGCAGAATCTTCTTTTAGAGCATAACCTTTTTTTTTGGATAGTATCAAGGAAAAAATTCATTTCCACTTGAGGAAAATTCCAAGTTAAATTTTTTAGACGCAATTATCTTTAAATTGCCATAATGAATACTCGTGCAAAAGTCTACATACGAATCTGGCTTGCGCTAAAAGTTATTCAAGGTCAAACGCCAGCAGAATCTTCTTTTAGAGCATAACCTTTTTTTTTATAGTATCAAGGAAAAGGAAGATTCTGCTGGCGTTTGACCTTGAATAACTTTTAGCGCAAGCCAGATTCGTGTGTAGACTTTTGCACGAGTATTTTTTATGGTAATTTAAAGATAATTGCACTTAAAAATTTTAACTTGGAATTTTCCCGAAGTGGTAATGCATTTTTCCTAGATATACTACCAAAAAAACATATATTAAAAAAATAGTTTTCTTAGTTTACAATTTTCTCGAAAACTAGATGGCATAAACCCATCTGGTTTTCAATGTTCATTTAAAAATTGGAAAAGTGTATAATAGAAACTGACATAATTCCTGATTTCATATTTTGAAAAAAGAACAGTACCTACCTATATAATTTTTTTCTGTTTTTTTTTCTAATGTTGGGTTTGAAGGTATTTTTTTCGAAAACTATTGGCAGGAATAACTTATTTTGAAAAAATAATTAAAGAACAAACTTGAAAATCTCAAAAAAAATATAGTACTTTATTTTAAGTGTTGCCATTTGCTTTAAATTTTTTTTTTAAATTTTAGTACTATTTTCAGAAAATTGCTCCTCCCGGTTAATTGGGGGGAGATAGACCCCCCCCTCAGTATGAAAAAATGTTTGTACTATGTCTCTCTAAAAAACCCTATTATTATTTTATGTCGCTGGGCGAATCATTTTGGGCCGGAAAAACCAGCATTTTCGAAAATCGATACTTTTTGAGGTCTCAATATCTTTTTATTGGGGCCTTATATCGAAAAAGTCTTCATAAGAGTTCTTATAGAGAATATTATTGTTTATACAAAAAGTATAAATTATTTTTCAAAAACTTCACCATTTAAGAGAAAACCGCAAAATACCGTTATTTTTGACTTTTGTGCATTTTATATAAAATATTATATCTTTTAAATAACCGCAAACAAAAATTTTTTTTTTTATTTTCTTGTAGAAGGGTAAATAAACTACAAACTGTGTAAAAATAAAATTTCTAACATATACCGTTTAAGAGTGGTAAGCGAAAAATCCTTATTTTCAATACTTAACCTTTTTGAAGTAGCAATATCTTGTTACTGGTCACTCGTGTGGAAAAAAGTGTGTTAATATTTTTTGTAGATTACATTATAGTCTATAAACTGAACATAAATTATTTTATGAAAATTTCGTTATTTAAGATTTAAAAGCAAAAGTCTGGAATTTCAGGTTTTTGACGAAATTTTTAAAATAATTATATCTTTAAAATTATTACTCTTAGAAAAAATTTAATTTTTTTTTTAATAGAGGGTAACATAGTATACAAACTTTGCCTATAAATGTTTTCAATGACACTCACCATTTCTGAGTTATACGCAAAAAAGGGATATTTTCGTCAATTTACGTTTTTTGAAACGCCGATATCTTCTTAACCATCAGTCAGAGAAAAAAAAGTGTTTTAACATATCTTGTAGATAATCATATTATCTACAAGTTTTGTATGCATTACTTTTTAATACCACGTACCGTTTCAAAGTTATACGTGGAAAACCGGTATTTTCGACATTTAACCTTGAATAACTTTTAACGCAAGCCAATTTCGTTTGTAGACTTTCGCATGCGTATTCCTTAGGCACAAATAAAGATAATTGCATTCAAAAATCTTCACTTGGAATTTTTCCGCAGATTGGCAATTTATTTGTACATTTTTCCTGGGCTACAAGGCGATGTGGTTGATAGTTTTGCAACACTCTTGGGTGTCAAAGTTGTTGGTTTCGCAGCAGCATCTGTCTTGGCGGCGATACCATTTTTGTGATAGCAGCTGAAGAAACTGTAGCTAGTCGTGGATTTCTTATGGAATTAGTTGAAGAAGTTGGTTCAGCGATAGCCTCATCGCCAGGAGTTTTGTGACCGATTTCCTCTTCAAATTCGTTCTCAGAATATTTTTCCTTTTCGATTTACAACCCTTGCGAGGAGACTGCAAAATTAGCTGGTCTCTGAGGTTTTGTGGAATGGTTTTAGTTCTTGGCCATCAAAACCATATTATGTACATAAAACGTTGCATGTTGTAGCTGATGGAGGAATCTAAGAAGAGAAGATAAGAATGAATAAATTAAATCAAATACAAACTTACATCTACTTCTGGTGACGGTTCATTTTGTGACTGCTTTCTTTTTATTTTTAGCCAATTGTGCCCGCTTCTTTGTTAATTGTTTTTATCTTCTGTTGCAGAATGTTTGGGATTTGTTAAAGCACGAAATTTGTGCCAGAAATTAAGCGATATTTATGTAAACAAAACATGATGCTGCTCACACGTTCGGTAATTTTTTTTTATCGCCACCTATTTTGGAAGTGATAAAATATGACGTTTAAAATGAAAAACTTATCGACTTTCAGAGATACAAAAACCCATTTTATCGATTTATTCCAGGATTTCTATTCCAATCGTTCCAGTCGATAAAATTAACGAGGGTCAAAGTTACAGAAACCCGATGATTCGATAAAATTAATTTCGTTCCAGTTTTCATCGTTTCTCGACTATTTTTATCGATTCGATAATTACAGAACATGGGTCCAGGTGCGATAACTGAGAATTGAGTTGTTTCATTTTTTACCGATTCGAAAAGTTATCGCTTGAGTTACAAAACGTGGGTCCAGAAAGGATAGATCACACTCTTCTATACCTGAGCCGCGTATTATGAGTTTGTAATGGTATTGATGTTCCCTCTTCTCTCGTTTGGCGATGACCTGCCTTTTCCCTACTTAACATTAACCACACAGAAACTCAGGAAGATCAGCGAAAACGAAGAGGGTTATCCAAAGACCAAGACTTTGATACGTGACGACTTCTGGAGGAATTCGTTGGACATGCCCAATTGCCTTGGGGCATTCCATGGCAAACATTTTGGCCTACTGTGTACCATTGCAGTTTTTCCAAGAAACCCAAACACAAAAATGAAAAGGTGGCACGCAGTAGGTAATAGAAGAATACGCTCCAAAAATGATTTAAAACCAGGTTAATGTGGTAGCTGACGTACTATCACGATAAAATTTAAACCAAATAGCTGATAGTTCCTCGACGGACAGTGCATTCTGCAGAAAGTAGTGATAATGAACAAATTCAGAATTACGAATAAACCATTAAATGATTTTCGGCAACAAATACTGTTAGCTTCAGGTAATTTTACAGCACATGAGAGAATTTAAAATTTTCCTAATAAGACACGTCATATCATAGAATATGATACACCAGATAACTTAATGGTTATACTAAAAGAATTCTTGCAACCAGGAGCAATAGCAATTTATTGTACCCCAGAAAATCTTTACGATATACAATCCGTGCTTTTAAAAACTTTTAGTAACATGTATTTCTTGTTACTAAATTATTCCCTAATGACATTATTACCAAAGAATTTAAGGAATATGCCAGAAATTGCGAAAACTTTATAGAATCATTACAAGAAGAGGCAATCAATAGCCCAATTTTTGCATCTTCTGTATTAATACCTTGTGGCATGATGGTTAGTGCGTAGGACTGCCATGCCGAAGGTGTAGGTTCGATTCCCAGCCGGGCCACCTAAAAACAGAAATTTTTATTCGAGGTACTGCCTCTTGCGAGGAACTGACAAATCCTCCAAGAGTATACTTGTCATGAAAAAGTGCTTCTCACTTAGCCGTTCGGACTCGGCAAAAAAACTGTAGGTCCTCTCCATTTCTGCCAACAAACACGCACACAGGAATGGTTGTGTTGTGAGTTGTAAGTCACTAGGCCCTGGTTCTTCACGAGCTGTTGCGCCATCCATTTTTTATTTTTTTTTATTAATACTTATAATGATAAGCGCAACAATATGTTAGATTGCAGCAACAATAAGAAATCCGATTTAGTAATCTTATACAACGAATGACGCTGCTTACAGAAGAAGCGGGACATTCTTCTCTAAACGAAGGGGGGTAATGTCAACGTAATCAACATGGAATTGGTCACCGACGGAACCATATGCTAATGCTATGTTTCCACCAAAGGATTATCTCAGTTCAGATTCAATAAATCTATTTGGTGTTTCCACCGCACAAAAAGATTAACTTTGACTGCACCTTTAAAAATGCAAATGGTGTTTCATTTTTTCTTTTCTTATGAAGAGGAAGTGAGATAGAATGTTTCATTTGTGAAGAACAGAATTCATCCATGAATGAATCATTCAGTGCCATACAAGAATATTTTAGTTCGATTTGCAAATATATTTGTCCTAGAAAGTTTTAACAAGATTAGTTTCTAATCTTCAAGATTTAATAAAATATATTTGTATCTTGTATGGTAAATCTTCGAAATTTAAAGAAGATTAGAGGTTAATCTTATTAAATCTCAGATTAGCCTTAGGTGGAAATGTAGCATAAGAAATCAAATTTATAATTATTAAGAACTTAAGAAATATGTTCTCAAATTAAGAAGTATAAATAGGGCCTAAATATGTGCAATGGCTTTATGTACATTCTGATATTGTAAGTGTGCAGTTTAGGTTAAGTATAAATATAGTTTTTTAAAACTAAAAAATGTGTTAAGCATTTTAATTTGTTATAATTATCTTTGCTTGAACGGCATTATGTACATTTGTTATTGTAAGAAAAAAGAAAAATTCTAACAGCTTTTGCACATGTATAAAACTAGTAATAATATAGGAGAAACCTACTATATATTTTAAAATATCAAAAGAATTAGTTTAAACAAAATTAAGATTTGGTTATTCCTCATCGCTCGGCGGCGTCCGCTTGGAGTCCGCTCGGCATCAACTCGACGTCCATTCAGCTCAGCGTTCACTTAGCCTCCGCTTGGCGTCCGGTCAGCGTCCGCTAGGCATCCATTCGGCTTCCGCTAAGCATCTGCTTGGCGTCCGCTCGGTGTCCACTCAGCCTTCGCTTGGCGTCCGCTAGCCGTTCACTCAGCGTCCACTAGACATCCGCTCGGCGTCCGCTCAACGTCCGATAGGCATCCGCTCGGCGTCCGCTCAGCCTCCAGTCGGCGCACACTGGGACCTCTTGTATGGAGAGCGTGCTCAAATGCAAAATTGAAATTAACGGTTTCGTATAAAATTGTAATGCGGATTCAAAGTTCACATGATTGTTTATCAATATGTCAAGTTTTGAAGTTTTGGGAGACAGAAGGGTAATAGAAAATAAGCGATAAAAGTAGCAATTCATGTAAATTCTAAAATCCTTTGGGCAGTTGTTGGTCATTCGAAAAAAATTAATTCGTGGTGAATACAAAAATATAAAAAATATATTGGCATCAAATAAAGGTCAGTAAAAATAAAAAAAATATTTTTCTTCAATTTAGATCAATATATTTCCCTTATATTTAAACAAAATTGAAAAGTTACGTAGAAAATATTCAAAAAATCTTATTATCTTATCTTTTGACTTCTGTTTCCTTTAGAGGAATATTTATACTACTAGAACACGTATTCAGTTTTAAAAGCATCGTGCGCAAAATCATTTTCTGCGCAACTTTTCAATTTTCTTAAAATGCAAATGTTGATTTAATTTGGTAAAAACATTTTTTTTATTTTCACTGACCTTCATTTGATGCCAATATATTTTTTATATTTTTGTATTTACTACGAATTTATTTTTTCCGAATTTTCAAATGACCAACAACTGCGAAATGGGTTTAAGAATTTACATGAATTGCTACTTTTATCACTTATTTTCTATGACATTTCTGTCTCCCAAAACTTCAAAACTTGATAAATTGATAAACAATCATGTGAATTTTGAATTTTGCATTTTGAGCACGCTCTCCATACATGAGGTCCCATTGCGCGGCGGCGTCCACTCAGCGTCCTTTCGGTGTCTACTTGGCGTCCACTAGACATCCGCTCAGTGTCCGCTAGGCGTCCGCTAAGCTTCCGCTCGGCGTCCACACAGCGCAGCGTCCGCTCGGCCGACAAATGTGACTAGGGAAGAATGCTTTGGAACAAATTGGAACTATGGAATTCTCATTCAAAAAGAGCTTCATTCCACATAGTTTTGTTGAAAAGCTTTCGAGTACTTTTGAATTTGAATTAAGCGTATTTTTAGTGTTTAAGCCTAGTACGCTGCTGATGCGAAACGAAAAATCCCATACAAAAATGACACAACGAAATCATAAAATAAAAATTTAGTTCTACTTTTCGTTCTGCAGTACGGTGTTCGATGAGCGAAATTGAAAATTGTAGCAGATTATTTGGAGAAGTCTACACTCTTTTTTCGCACACAATTAATTACCCAGACCATTTATTGTGTACGAAAAAATGACATTTGTGTTTTTTCGTGTTTATTTTTGTTGTTTCTTTCATTACAGCATGGCTGCTTGTGATTTTTTTGCATTTGCATTTGTTTTAATTTTTTGAATTCGTGCAACTGTCAATGAATATTTTTCCGCTTCGTTTTCGTAAGCATTTCGTTGTCTTGTTGGAGACCAACTAAAAATTTCGTTTCGCATCAGCAGCGTACTAGGCTTTAGCTTACTAATAAATTTTCTCGGAACTAACCTTGAGGCCACACGAGCCAGTGCTGGCTAGCCAGTCGCAATACACCTAATTTTTTTTACTAACACATACAAACCTGAGCAACTGCCTCGTCAACTGGCTTGCCTTTTTCGTGGCCAGTTGGGAAACCAGTAGAGCTAGAGCAGCCAGTAACAGGGTTCGGCAGTACTATGCCGTAGCATATTTGGAAAAATAGGACTGTTGTGTCTCCTCCCATACCTACTAGAGGAAATCGTCATGCGTTGAACTCAGCACACTTCAATTGTGTTGTTCACTTTGATTGTCAATTCGGTATCATCTTACGGATATTGTTTTGCGTCAATCAAAGTGCAATCATACAATAGTTGAATTGTGCTGACGATTATCCACTGCAAATGTTTGGGCTTGTGACCACCGAAATGACACGATAAGATTTGTCTTTCGAAAACAGTAAAAGAAGTCGGTTGTTTCGTATACATTTCTATTTAAACAGTTTTAACAGGACTAAATTTAAGTTTACTCACATTTTCTTTCACAAAATATTAATAAAATAAAAATTGGGATTCCATGCCCAGTCCTTGAGAACTCAAAGTTTTATAAATCGCGTATTAATCCGTATTGTTGCTGTATTTTACATGCTTCTTTTTTTGTAAGCGAAGATAAAAATATACTGTAAGACAAGGAACAACAATACTAAATTATACCAAATTGTTGTTGCATTTAACATGCTCTTTTTTGAGCGAAGATAAGTACAGAGTATTTAAAATGCCACTCCACATCCACACCATACAGACGATGGATTGAAGTGGTTCCACCATCTTCCGTCTTGAAAAAGTGGAAAATAGTAGTAGTTAAATTTCTTTCCTTAAAATCCTAGTAGATTTACTCCATTTGGAGTAAGATCCAAACGTGGCCAGTAGAAGCCAGTTTGGCATGCCGCCTACGTCACAGCATATACACGAATAGGAATTTGACAGTTAGTGTGTGTAGCCAACTGGCAAGCCAGTACTGGCTCGTGTGGCCTCAGGGTAACCTAAGTGGACTTAAGCCATTTTTCCACTGGAACCTTCATTTTATTCGTACCTCACGACATCCTTGACCACCCACTTCACTTGCCCAAAAACTTCCGTGATGCCGGACATAATCTCCTCAATCTAAACAGCCAGCGCAGCGCCACTAACAATCGAATTGAAGCCCAGTGCAGATATAAAGGATTTTCCTCAGTTCCATTCCCTGGGTAACTGATGATGTTGTAGAAAAGTGGTCAAAGTTTCGAGAATTGTGCAACTTCAGCTCCGATGTGTCGATTTACCTGGAAGAAAGAAAAGATATTTTTTATTATTAGTGCTGAAGGAAAGTTTAGTAAGTAAGTACCTATGTAGAGTTTATGGCTGATGGCTTCAATCCATACTTACTTAAGGTGGCGCTACAGTCCGGGGTGGACCAGGGCCTCAACCAACAAGCTTCTTCCAGCCGGCTCGGTTTCTAGCTAGCTGTCTCCAGTTTCGCACGCCAAGTTGGTTGAGGTCCTCTTCCACTTGCGTGCGCCACCTTTTACGCTGTCCACCTCTACTGCGTTGTCCCACGGGGTTGGATTCAAAGACTTTCCGGGCCGGAGCATTGGTGCCCATTCGCTCTAGATGACCCAGCCATCTCAGTCGTTGGCTTTTCACTTTTGTGGCTAGGTCGGTGTCGCTGTACAGCCCATACAGTTCGTTGTTGTATCTTCTTCTCCATTCCCCATCTATGCAGACGGGACCAAAAATCACCCGGAGAATTTTCCTCTCAAAACAGCCTAACGCGTTCTCATCCACTGTTAGCAGTGTCCATGCCTCTGCACCATACATCAGGACCGAGATGATAAGCGTCTTATACAGGGACAGTTTAGTTGCTCGAGAGAGGGCTTTGCTTCTCAATTGCCTTCTTAGCCCAAAGAAACAGCGATTGGCAAGAGTAATTCTTCGTTTGTTCTCAGCGCTGGTGTCGTTCGCTGAGTTTATAGCGGATCCTAGGTAGACATACTGTCATAAAAATATCCTCGTAGTATCCCTTTGCATACACCCTAAGGAACCAGAAACTCAGTTTAACGATCTGGCTACTGCCATTTGACCGAATAAACCTTTTTTCTATGTATCTCACATTTTCGCCTGTGATTGGTATCTCTGCAATTTCAAATGGGTACAAAAACTTGAGAAGCGATCAACCGAAAAGATACATTAGGGGTATTCATGCAACTTCGTAAAACACTAGATAAGTTTACGATTTGGTTAAGTTTATCTTTTGGTTTATGAACTGTGAAATTTTGTATTGTAAAATGGTTTACACAATTTAGTTAATCTTATCCAAGAATTTTGCTGCGGAAAATTAACCAAATATTTGGTTAAACTTATCCAAACGTCATTGTGACTTTAGAGATTGATTAGGCGTGTTTGTGACTTTTAGAACTAGGCATGTTTAGAAACATGATATAAATGATATCTCAGAGAACTAAAAAAAGCTCTGAATGTGTATATCGCATTATGATTTTTTAAGTTTTCCATTTCTGAAAGATGAAACTGTTGTTGATGCATACAAAACAATACGCGAAAACGATTACATACACACATATTATGTATATACATAAAACTAAGCTATTGCTATATACCATATGGTATCAGTTCTGTAAGAGCTCTTATTGTTAAGGCTTACATTTGACTTGGCACCTAATTTCTCTATACAAATATGTAAATAGATTCTTTACGTATAGGTGTGCAAGTCATTGTACATATAAAATGTACATTAAAAAACTTCATCCTTTCAAAAATCATTTACAGTTTCCTTACTTTTGACTTTTCTAGGTTCCTATAGCATGTTAAATAAATATTGAGTTTCAATATCAAGGCCAGCGGTCGTAATCATATCGATTTCAGAAAAAAAAAGTTGCCCAACCTAATGGATATTTTCACCTAGAGCTTTGCCTTTGCATTTTAAAATAAAATGTAGAGAAACTAATGAAATTGATGAGAAATTGAAAATAGAGGAGATTATTGAGCTACCATATGAGGGTACCTACATGAAAACTCGATTGGTTTTTGTTGTTTTAAAAGTATGGGGGATAAATAGAGGAATCTGAGAGGAATGAAACCGGAATTCATAAAAGCAAATCAAATACGAATTATCTTTAGTCAGTGAGTTAAGTGTAAAATCTTATCAATAAATTAAAATTCAAGATGATAAACTTTGAAAAGAGGGGACAATTTTATCAGAGTTGGGGAAATATGAAAAAAGTTAACAAACGCATTTAACCATGGACGGTGTTCACATTGGACTGACTCCTCCGACTAATTTTGACATTCATCCAACTTCTTTTGTTCAGACACAAACTTTGAAGTTTAGAAGTCGTTTAAAGAAAACACAAATCCGAGCTCGTTTAGGAATTAATTATTTTGTTTTTCGTTCCAAAACTTTAATTTAATTTATTTAAAATACTTTCAAATGAAATAAAACTGAATTGTGTAGTATTTGTTTGCAAAAAAAAAGTACAGAGAAAAAGCAGTTGTCACAAAAGAAAACGTCAACAAAATTCCTTGTGTATAAACATCGTTGCCAATTTGCCAATATATTTGATGCACTTCCTTCGTAAAATAAATCTACTGCTTTTAAATCGAGCCTACTGCACTTTTATTTTTCGGAAAAGTAAATTATCATCCATAAAAATTCAATCCCCTAATTTTCAATTCAATTCTCACGGCTTCTGGCTATTGGTTTGGGTTAAATCTATTTGCGCTTGGGTGAAACTTATTTGCGTTTAGGTTAAACCTATTTGCGATTTGGTTAATTTAATGTGCGAATGCTATATACAATTTTCTTAAGCCCGCAGTGTCTTGAACATATGAGCAAGTACGTGCGACCTAGTCGTGCATTTTATTTTTTTTTTGAAAACCTACTTCGGAAAATTTTCCGATTAGTGGCAACGCTGTGACAGAAACTGACCACCACGATTTTTGACAGTAGTTGTAACACTTCGTGTTCACAGAAATTTGTGTAGCTGAAATTCGCAAGTTTTCCAACGGAGGGAAAATTATTTGCTTTCTTAACAGTTAACAAACAGCAATTTGTGAGAATTTGTGAAAATTTACAAGAAATTTGAAGATAACGAACAGACCTATTAATTCACCAATGTAGGTACATTAAACGAGTAGCTAATGTCGTTTTTCATTGGACATTCAGAAGCCTTCCGAAGCGTCCAGAAGTCTTCTGAAACCATTCCATTGGCACAAAAATCCTCTTCGATTCTGAGAAGAGAATTTCGCTTCTCGATTTGAAATCGGAATCTACTCTAGAAGCATTAATACATTCAAACTCAAACGTCAAAACAAACTGCAGCGCAACTTCATATTTGTTTAACATTCCATTTTAATTAATTGTGCACTCGAAAACAAAGAATTTAATATAATTTAATAAACAAAAAACAAAAAAAACAAAAAGAAAAACTATAATTTGTAAGTAAGGGGTAGATTCACTATTGCTTTCAATTTTACTTTTTGTGTGCTAGCAAAATTTTTTTATTTAATGATTCACCAATATAAGCTGCGTTTTTTTGTATGTCCATATGGAGTTTGGTGAAAAAAAACGACATCGGGACATTTCAACATTTGCCTTGGTCTGCCATTTTGTTCTGAACTATCTTACCAACAACCATTTGACATTTCTATACAAATTATCGATAACACAACGACAATGGTAGTCTGGCAATACCGTTTTTATCGAGACAAAAGTTAACTCCAGTTAATTATCTGGACTTAGCTAACTCTATATGGACATAGTTGTTGTTGTAATTAACATGTAAATTGTTTTGCTTTGTTGTCGTTTTTTTCGCACAATTTTATTTGGACATGCAAAAAAACACAGCTATAGTGACAAAACTTCAGAATTGAGTAGAAGTAACAACCACTGTTCCATTGGATTCAGAATGAGTGTCTTCTTGAGTGAAACCAATGGAAAACGAAATAAGTTAAAAATACTTCTGTCATTGTTGCCAAAAACTAGAGATAAAAGGAAACAGACGCTAGTGACACACATGCTACTCACAACCTCAAATGAGAGAGGCTTGTGCAAATTTCATATTTAGTGAGAATGTATATATGTGCATTTCAATAAATAGTCCTTGGTAACAGCAGAGTTCTTGTTAATTGTAGTAGATTTTCGTTAAGATTTTGAACTTAACTTGGATTAGCAGTTTATATTTTTATTGACATGAAATTTTAATTTGTGAACTAACTTCTGACCGACGTTCTATAGCTAATTTGTGAATCAGCAGATATCTGAGCACTTTTTATTGATAGGGCTGGAAGAGTTTATGTAATTGAAAGTAACTGTCTTCATTAAAGACAGAAATAATAGCTTATGCTATGTTTCCACCAAAGGCTTATCGCAGTTCAGATTTCATAAATCTATTTGGTGTTTCCACCGCACAAAAAGATTTACTTTGACAACTCCTTTTAGAATGCAAATAGTGTTTCATTTTTTTCTCAGAAGATTTTTTCTCTGAGATAGAATATTTTATTTGTGAAGAACTGAATTCAGCCATCAATGAATCCTTCAGCGCCATATAAGAGAAGGTGAGTTCGATTTGTAAAAGTTTTTGTCCTAGGAAGATTTAACAAGATTAATTTCTAATCATTGTATATCCAATCTATAGTATTCTCATGAAACACGATTTTGTAGGTAGACATTTGGTCAATAGGTTCACTGTGATCGGCTTACCGAGATCCCTTAACAAAAATTAGTATTACATTTGGACGCATAGATGGCCACGAGCTTTTTTTCTTCATGAGAATACTTTAGAATTTATATACAATGTTCTAATCTTCAAGATTTACGAAATAAATTTGTATGGTAAATCTTCGAGATTTAAAGGAGATTTGAGGTTAATCTCATAAAATCTCAGATTAGCGTTAGATAGAAATTTAGCATTAGAATCATGATACATAGTTTAAATTATATTTTAGTGTTTATAATTAAGGCAATGCAGACCTTAGTTATTGTTGGTGGTTGGATGTTGCGGGAACTGGGGGCCTCGAGCTGTGTCTTTTCCTACACATCAAGTGCTTACAATACCTCCACGTTGGTAGCCGCCGGATACTGGTCTTGGCTTTATGCCTTGACTTGCTAAACTTGTAAGTGCGAATGTTGATCAAGGAAAGAATTGCAACATTCAACCCATGGCCCCACAGATTGGTGGTTAGTGCGCTGGGCTAACGACCCGACCACAGTAAAAAAAACCTAATAGTTATGAGACCGATGCATGAAGCCTCGAATAACGACTCCCCTCAAATGGCAACCAGACCCGGAAAAAAAAGGAACTATGACCTACGAGTATGCACCTGGAATGTAAGGACACTCTATACGCCAGGTGCTACTAAAAAACTTGAATCTATCCTCTCGCGGTACAAGGCAGATATTACCGCGATCCAGAAGATACGATGGATAGGATCAGGTATAACGAAAAGAAAAGATTGCGACAAGGCGAATGATACACACAGCAACCTGGCGATCTCCAGATGGTCAAACCGCTAACCAAATCGACCACGTGCTAATTAGCGCAAGGTATGCATCGAACATCTTGGACTAGCGATTTTTCCCAGGTGCAAACGTGGACTCTGACCACTTTCTTGTTGTGAAAAAGTTCAGAGCCCGACTGTCCAACGAAAAGAAAATGAAGACCGCCCAAAGGAAGAAATTCAACATTGCATGCCTTAGCACATCTGAGAAAGCCGGAGACTACAGTGAGCAATTGACCGGGAAACTCTCATCCGTACACCCAGGCACAAGCGTCAACAACCAGTGGAACCAATATCGCAACATCATTAAGGAGACTGCCGAGACCACTAAAGGCTATCAACCACCCAGAAAAAAGAACCCGTGGTACGACGATGAATGCGCGGTATTGAAGTAGGAGACAGAAAATGCACGAATGCAAATGCTGCAACGGAAAACAAGAACAGCAAGAGAGGAGTACCGTGAAAAGAGAAGGAAAGACAAAAAAAAACCTGCGCAGAAAGAAAAGTGCATCCGCAGCCTCTCAGCTCAAGTATCTCGAAGAGTCTAGCACCGCCACCAACACCCACCGGTTCTACAAAACAGCAAAGCAACTGGCATCTGGCTATAGGAATGGCACGCAAGCTCTTCAAAACAGCGAAGGGAACCTAGTCACCGAAGCACAGGGAATTGTAGACGTGTTTAAGCAGCATTTCCAGCAGCTGCTTAGTGGGCATTATGTAGAGGAGGCAACAGAGGAACAAAGAAGTATAAGACCAGTCAATGAAGATCCAGTCCCAGTGACCAGTACTGAAGAGGTTAAGAAAGCCATCCACAAGCTTAAGAACAACAAATCCGCCTGCTCGGATGGCCTACCTGCGGAACTCTTCAAGTATGGAGGAGATGTCCTGGTATGGTGCATGCACCAGCTCATCAACCAAGTGTGGGAGGAGGAAAGTATGCCCGACGACTGGTCAAATAGCTCCATATGCCCAATCTATAAAAAAGGCGATCCTATGTCCTGCAAGAACTACAGAGGCATATCCCTGCTTAATGTTGCCTACAAGATCCTATCCAACGTACTATGTGAGCGTCTAAAACCTTTCTGCAACACTATGATCGGCACGTACCAGTGTGGCTTTAGGCCAGGCAGATCAACGATAGACCAAATCTTCACATTGAGGCAAATCCTGGAAAAGACCAACGAATTTCAAGTCGAGACCCACCACCTATTCATCGACTTCAAAGCCGCATATGATAGCATAAGTCGCCAAGAGCTTCTATTGGCGATGTCAGAACTCGGGATCCCGAAAAAAACTGATCCGGCTATGCCGCATGACGTTACAAAATACGCGGTGCAACGCGCAAATGGGTAACAGCTCATCCGAGTTATTCCAGACGTGTACAGGGTTCAGACAAGGAGATGCGCTATCATGTGATTTCTTCAACCTATTCCTGGAGCAGATAGTGCGCAAGAGTGGTGTTAACATGGAAGGCACTATCTTCAACAGGTCTTCTCAACTGCTTGGCTATGCGGACGACATCGACATCATCGGCCGCTCCAAGAGAGCTGTACTTGAAGCATTCACAGCTATTGATGAACAGGCGAAACTCGTTGGTCTTGAAGTGAATGAGGACAAAACAAAGTATATGCTTTCAACAAAAAAAGCCTCATCTGTCCACCGCCTAGGACAAAACGTCACTGTTGGTAGCAGTAATTTCGAGGTAGTCAAGGAGTTCAACTACCTCGGAACAAACATCAATTCCACGAACGACACCTTAGTGGAAATCCGACGAAGAATTACCCTAGCGAACCGCTGCTACTTCGGTTTGGCCAAACAAATGGGTTCAAAACTCCTTTCTCGAAAGACAAAGTGCACGCTATACAAAACGCTGATTTTATCAGTTCTACTCTACGGCGTCGAGTGCTGGACGGCAAGGCTATTCAATGCCTCACTAATAATTTCCCTCTATTAGTGTTCGTTTTATCTACTACAGTTGGTTTCTGAAATTCAGTTTCCAATGAATGTCAAATTATTATTCATAAAATCCATTGATATAAAATACCAGGGCCATAAGATTAGATAAAAAAAATTATTTGCATGTCGTAGCTCACAAACAGGCACCTTCAGAAGCCGCTTAAAATAATCTAGTGACGTCAAAATATTTTTGTCGTTAACTAAGTGAAAAAAGATATATCGACGCTAAAATGGCAACCGTGATCCCCTGATGTTGAACAAACTGTTACCTTTATGGCCTAAAGGACTTTCACTACAAATATTTGTGCAGGCTCCTTTGATTCTTGTTCCTAATGACAATTGAAATATTTGGACCAAGTTTAATATCAATGCTTTTGGCAATAAAAATTCAGTCATCATTTATGAAAAAGGCTATAACTTTTTTGAAGGTGGTTGTATCGAGTTCATTCTGATTTATTAAGATTGTGCATTAAAAAATACCCTTAAAACATGTGTCATATGCTTATATTATATCAAGATAAATATTCTAGTTTATTAATCATTCATATCCCCCCTCCCCAGCATTTTTGAAGTTGCTTTTTAAGAACACCAAAGTTGATTTCAATCAACTTTAGATGTAATATAGTAGATTGTGAAATTCTGCGTCGACACCATTCTTTAATTCTATTAATACAAATATCTTTCTAACTTGGCTTTTCAAATTTTCTTTTCCAAAACAATTTTGTTCCACCCCTTCGTTCAAGGGGAGGGGTGGGAGAAAATTAAAAATGTGGTCCTATGGCTTCAAGGGTATTGAATCTAATGGGAGGTCTCTGGTCCTCGTCCGACCCTTGGTTTTCGATTTATAAGCAACATTTCGGGATTTAAACTGGTAACTGGCAACCCTTCTCTTGTCCTTCTGACAGTGTTTCCACCTTGACAACACTTCTTAAAAGTAAAGTTAGAACATGAACTATTAGTATACTAAAGCTCAACCCGTCAGGTCAAAACGAAAGGTTGGTCTCACTAACAGCCCCACTAATATATTCAATTGAATGAAATAAAGTTTTGAGACCTGAAAGGGATGGCATTCCCAACCCTAAAAGCATATGCACATCTGGAAGCCCAACCACTTCTATGGGCACAAAGGCTTCAAGGACTATCTCTTTTCAAATCCTTAAATTTCTTTTTTGAAGGCGGACCGCTACCAGTTGTTATTTGGTCGACTTTGGCTTTTCTTGCCCGCCACCATAGCTGACTTTTCCAATTGGAGAGTTTCTGAGAAATATAAAAAAAATGAAATACCTACTTTTGCCATTTTTGCTAACAATTTCCATCTTTTCAAGTTTATTTTTACTCTGTCCGGATCAGTTGGGTCATTTGTTTGGCCAGGAGCTGCGGTGAAGTAGCCCACAGTGATCACAGTTATAAATGCAATTAAGAACTCTTTTCCTGAATGAACGCGATCGCTTGTTGTTAGCAAGGAGAATTTTGTTAAGCCCAATTCTCCTGCTTTCTTAAACCAAGGATGAAATGTTGTAGATAAGCTAGGATTTTTAGCATCATCATGGTGTGGTAACGAGTTGCTGTTACTGATATTTTTTTATAAAATTTTCTTTTTATAGTAAAAGGTCAGAAATACCGATGCCGAAGAGATCTTAAGAAAGGTCGAAAATTGGACTAGGAAGTTAGGGCCTTTTGGTTGAGGGAAACCCAAAGGCTCAGATTGATTTTGATGGGGTTGGCTAGCTAGAAAGGTTACTGAGGTCTTGACGGTGGTGGTTCCAGGAGCGGTGGTGCTTGCGTTGGTGTAAAATTCTGCTGATAGCTCGTCTGAAGCATCTGTTGGTTGAATTGGAATTTTTGTTGACTGCCTGAACGTTGATTTGGTTCCTTTAGTGAATCGGAGGCAGCGTTGCCGATGTGGCACGATCGTGCCATTTTGACACGGAAATTTTCTCGTGGCACGGTGGCACGAAAAGTTTCAATATGGCACGTTTCTTTTTATTTTCATTATCTTACATAAATTTAAACTCATAGTGTAAACACAGTGTCAATATTCATCAAAAGAACTGGACGTGTCTACTTTATCACCTCAACAGAACTGGATGCATCCATTCTAACTCATAGTATGAACACACTTATTTCATTACAATGTAGTAGAGCGTAGATCTTTCAATATTCAGTTGTCATACAAAGGTTTATTACGTCTTTATATTTTAAGATAATAATAATACTCATAATGTGATGTGAAATAGGTAGTTATGAACTTGCCAAAAACTCCTGTTTTTGGACAATACCTACACGAATAGAGGAAGTGATTTTTGTTTTTGTAATAGTTATAGTATTGGATTCAAATTTATTTTTAAAGAACAAATTGAGTTTTTTTTTTTCATTTGGCACGAAAATTTCATAAATGGCACATTTTTTCAAAAAATGTGGCACGAAAATTTTTTTTTGGCGGCAACGCTGATCGGAGGTCACATAGAATTGAAAATTTTTTTGGTGGATGGTTGCACTCCTCATAGGGGGCGACAGTCTAGCTGGCTGGGATGCAGAGGAATCACTTGTAGTATGTAGCTTTGCGTCTTGTAGACGAAAGTGGTTGGGAAACCATGCGATTTTTTGAAAATAGACCCACTCAAAAATGATGTACAAAAATTAGTTTGTAAGTTAAAATTATTCTTTTGGTACACATTTTTGTTCAAAGAAAAGTCATAAGAGAGTGAAATGTATGACTCCTTACAACAAGGGCGAGAATTGGCCTTTAAGGTCTGGTCAAATAGAGCACAGTCTGGTGAACTTTGTAAAAATTTACAAAAGAAATTTGACCGTCGCGTACTTATTAAAGTATTGACCATCCCGTCGGACCGCACTCTGTTTGACCAAGCCCTGAGGGCATACTCAAATTGTGTTGATGTTGAAACGACAAATGAACGGTATTTTTGAATGTGGAGTTTACTGCCTGATCAGATTAGAGTACTGCTATTGGAACTGTAGCTACATAGATTAACTGCAAACAAATGTCGCACGCAATTTTTTTACGCGCCCACAATGCAGCTGTATAGATATCTGGAATTCGATGTTATTTGGAATCAACTGTTAATCTTTTGCTAATTTAATTTAACAACAAGATGTTTCAAAAATAAAATAAAAATATATTACGATGAAATGGAAGCTAAAATTATTTTACGTGTTTATGAAAGATAGAAAAGAGTTAGAAGCTCAATTCAACCCCCATGTATACACTCGATTGGGCTCGCAATTTTGAAACGTCAAAAGAGCTGCAAGAAAAAGTTAAAAATGGGCCAACTTGCCCAGCTCCATCGTGTTGTGTTCGTACCATTGGCCACAGTCAAACTTGTATCCAAAGCCATCTGGAAAGGTTTGTGTTATTGTAATCCTATGTGAAAACACAGCGGTTTATAAAACAGCTTTTGGCAAAACAAAGATCCCTATAGCTACCCTAAAATTTTTGGGATACGAATAGAAAATGCAATCTCCGTAGGTTTTCTCAATCCCGGTAGGTTATCTCAATCCCGGGATTTCAATTTTTTCTTAAAGTTATTCCCAATATATTTTGCTAAAATAATTTTTGTTTTTCAAATAAAATCGCTTTTCCTAGTATGCAGAGGTTTGCATCTCACGCCTTCATAGATGAAAAGAGATTGGTCTATATGAAAAAAAAGCTTTTTGCAGTAATTGAAGAAAAAAAAAGAATAAGAAATAACGAACAAGCGGGCATTTAAAAAAATATTTTATTCAAAACACAAATAAGTTAAAAAAAAAATAAATCAAATATAATAAATAAAAACTCTTAAAACTAATAAAAATGAAAAAAAAAACAATAGCTTTTAACAAAAAGAACCATTTCTCTCTTGATAGCTTTAATCAGTGCAGTTTCATCAGATAACTAAACCCATTTTGTTGCGACTTGAAAGCATTTTTTTTTTACTTCCGGTGTCGAATCTTCGAAAGCTGCTTTCGGGCTCTCTAGGTAAGCTAGAACTCGAGATAGGCCTTCTCGTCGCCGAAGGCTTAAACGGTAAATCAAAGCTGTTCTCATTTTGTTGCCTAGTCTTGAAGTGTTTGATTCTAACTGCTATAAAATAAACTTAAGAGCACCATCCGCTGTGTACAAGTTGAAATCAGAACGGCAAACTGCTTCAACTGTTAATTTTAGTGGAGCCAGTACTTCAATAATCTCATTTATTAAATCAAAGTTGAGATCGATAAGCGCTTTTTGGATGCTCAGTTTCAAAAGTGCAAAACGTTCTATCATCGAGAGAAGGCTATTCCACCTTGTTTTGCAATCCAGCAACAAGGAAAGATCTTTCCCATGTTCCATTTTACCATATTTCTGCAGAATCGTGTCAAGTCAGAATCAGAAGTCCTTCAACTACTGTTAATTTTAGTGGAGCCAGTACTTCAATAATTTCATTTATTAAATCAAAGTTGAGATCGATAAGCGATTTTTGGATGCTCAGTTTCAAAAGTGCAGAACGTTCTATCATCGAGAGAAGGCTATTCCACCTTGTTTTGTAGTCCAGCAACAAGGAAAGATCTTTCCCATGTTCCATTTTAACATATTTCTGCAGGATCGTGGTGTTATTTTTTGTAGGCGATCTTTTAAAGTATAGAACAGTTTTACGAACCTTCTTGATGTCTTCGTTTACATCCCGATAATTTGTTAGATCTGGAACACTATGGATTGTGGACAATCCAAATTCTCATCATCATCGCTTTCTTCTTCAGTTAATTGGTTTTCGTTACTTCTTGTTATTTCTTCTTCGAAACCTCGGTTTTTTATATAGAATATCGCAAACACATAAATGAATACCATAAGCAAGACAAAGCTGGTGTTCTGCACTCACTAACCTTCCCACTTTAAGCATTACATTTGGCCCGTCACTAACAATAGCCACAATATAAGTGTCAAGATTAATTTCAAATTGCCCAAGACGTTCTTTCAAAATATCAATACAGTTCCCAGATGTTAATGAAACACCTACGCGGATGAGACCTAAGCTCCAATTTTTTTGATAGCGTGAATTAACATTCATTTAAATCTCTTATTTGGTGTTGAGGTCCATTCATCAAAAATTATACTAAATCGCTCACCAGGGGGTCAATTCTCGATCTGTGAAACTGTGAAGTGATAAATATGATAACGCCTTCACGCCAAATGCGATTCTCGAAGTGTGAAAAAATGAAAACAAATGCCAAAATGTTTTCATATGATAATTCGTTTATCACAATCATTTCATTCTGTGAAAACCTGTGAAAAGAAAAATGATAAACACAAACAAATTGTACTCATTTGAAACACCAAAGTCGCCATCTTGGTCTTTCTATGACGTCACAATCATCTCTTTCTATGAGCAAATGGTAGCATTTTTCATGTTAGTACTTTTTAGTACTTGCTTTGACAGCTGTTTTTCATAACGAGTCCGGGAATCGCCTTGTGCGTGTTGGTGAAGTGATAAAATGATAAAAATCTGTGAAAACTGAAATGATAACTTTGTTTTCATTTCACAGTTTCACAGATCGAGAATTGACCCCCAGAGTGCTTAAGTTCCTTCAATTCAGCTTTAATAATATTTTTGATTTTGTTGTATGAATTCATTACCCGTTATGACTTTTTTTTATTATGTGTGCTTAAGAGATGTGTGTGCAATCCTTTCGTAGATCCTCCCAAGGTCTTCAGAATGGACTTGCATAACTTTCATTTAGCATTACTACCATCTTTGGTCACCAAAAAATTACTCCAAACAGAGGATGTTTGTTGAGACATTCTAAAAAATCAAAACAACACAGTTATTAGAACAGCAGTTGAAATTTAGTATAGTTAAATTTAAAGTATTCCAAATCAAATCAGAT
This sequence comes from Dasysyrphus tricinctus, assembly GCA_963921185.1. Taxonomy (NCBI): domain Eukaryota; kingdom Metazoa; phylum Arthropoda; class Insecta; order Diptera; family Syrphidae; genus Dasysyrphus; species Dasysyrphus tricinctus. Next base: position 102,893,000 of record OY992531.1, read on the forward strand.
TTTTAAAAGCACAATTTTCATAATATAAAATACAAAAATATCCACTCACCTTTTGCTTACGATCTCACTTGTCTGAACAAATATAGCAGTCACAAACCACGATCACAACAAAAACACTACTGAGAAGATTCAAAACAAAAGCAAACAGAATAAGCAGCGTTACCGTAGGATATTTTGGAAAAGTGGCAAAAAAAGTGGCACTCGAGAAAAAAAGGTGTCACTTAAAATTAAAAACAAAACAACACCATATATGTATGAAAATTGACTAAGCCCAGTAGGAAATTTCCAAAAATTCACTACTGAAGAAGTAGGTTTTTCCTCACGGAAAAGGAGCTGCACCCATGAATTTCCTAGGGAATCCTATCATGAATTTAACATGGGCTTGTCATTGGAAGGAAGTACCTACACACTCTCTCTATGAATATTTTGTGATGAAATCACTATGCTCATGGCACTTTCGAATTCATAACTTCTTTTTCTTATCAGAAAAAAAATGGTTCTCGTTATGTGATGCTTTCTTCAACGCGAATGAATACATGAAAAATGGGTCAACTGTGAGGGGATGTTTTCATAGAAGAAAAAATGTGACTGAAATCATCATGCATTTCTTCTTTGATTTCATCAAAAGAAGCGAAGCATCTGGAGTGAAGCTGGATTTATGACGAATAAAATAAAATAAATTCAACTAGTATAATGTATTTAAGAAGTGCATTAACTAATAAAATATTAAAGAGAAAAGTAGATAGTTAGTTTTTAAAGTAATTAAAATAAATAAGATAAACAGAACAAACAATGTAATTCAAAATAACTATACGTATATGTTTGTTCGATTTTAGAAAGTAGGTACTTCCTCGTCTTTTTGGCAGCAATTTTCTTAAAAATGATGATCATCGTCATACTTGTTCAATTTGGAGCTAAGGAATAGAGGAATACAAACTTTAAGAGTTATAGAAAATAATCTAATATAAAATATAATTACCTATGTGAATGTGATTAGTCTCCTGGGTCTTGGTTATAATTTTATTAAATAGGAACATGTTTATCAATTTGATTGAAAAACACTTACAAAATATACGTCTGTTCTCTTCGATCACAAAATCCATTCTATAATATTCTAGAACAAAGAAATGTCACGTGACCGATCGAGGAAAACCAAAACAAAAAAGGTTTACTTTCGCATCGGAATTTTTTGTTCCAGGTCAAATATGTATCTACCTAACCTACAGCTACGACCGTAACAATTCAGAGCAGACAAGCCACTGAAAGGATGCATGATTTTGTATGCAGGAAATCTTCGTATCACGGTTTATATAGAATTCATTCAACTTTTTGATGCGGAAGAAAAGAAAAGGTTGTTTTCTCTTTCGCATAGCAGGCATAAGACACGCAATGCTGTGTGGATTGCAATAACCACTGAAAAGGTACAGGAATTATCTCTCCCGTTCAGTATTGAATTCATTTGAGTTTATGATGTCAAAAAAGGTTATTGCTTTGTTTCGTATTTTCTTTACCTTTTTTCAAGAGCAAAGCAGAAGATGCAACTGGAATGGCAATCTACTTACCTTTTGCATCACTTTCAATGAATGAAATCTATGCAGAACTTCTCCTCAATGAATGTGACAGATGATTTCGACGAGGAATGCACCTTTATTTTTCATTGAGGAGCAAATTTCCTGCTGGGAGGGTGCGATTCACACAGAAGTGTCTTATGGTGCCGGTGTGGTTCTGTCCTGCTACGGGCGTAGTGTGGAGGTGGTGAGCTTTGTTCACACAGAAGTGACAGGTAATGGTTATTTGACAGAAAAGCAATAGACACACACACACAAACACAGATGAACACTTCACAAGAAAATGGCTTCTACACAGAAAATAAATTAAATATAAAAAAAAACATTTGCCTTGAATTGTTGGGCTATTTTTTGCCATGTTTGGTGTTGCACGCTCCTGTTGCAGTAATTTTGTCCTCCCGTAATTACATAAATCTTCATGTATTTGCATTTCATTGCAGAATTCAATTTTTATAAAATTTTATTGAACTTATAATCACATTTATTTTTTTTGAATGCCGACAATTTGACATTTGACTGAGAGATTTCATTGTGGCGTGACGTTTACGTAGGCCACTGGAGTTTTCAATGTGGTGTGGTGATGGTATGTGACACCATACCCTCGCCTCGTCATCTGTGTGTGTATTATCTCATAAGAGAACATGTGAATTCCACAACGTGGAATATGTATGCGGCACGCCAGAACCACACCAAACCCTCAATCCAGTTCTATGTGAATCTCAACGAATTTATAGGAGTTGAAGAAAACACATAATTTTAACAATCATTTTAAGGTTTATTGCAACGTAAGCTAAAAACTAAAAATTTATAATGATGTTTGCCGCAAAAGTGGTGTTGGCGAGGCTGGTGATGTTAGCCGCGTTTTATTATAGCTCATAACCCTTAATGGTTCACCTCGTGAAAATAAAACGATGTGGGTTAGTGCAAAAGCAGTGCTGTATATCAGTCTCTTTTTTTCTTATGTTTATTTATTTTCATATAAGCACTTGTCTCTTTTCCTCTCTATTCCTAATACTGCTGACAAATCGCTGACATCCATTCACAATGGTAAATAGCCCTCTGCCGATCAGAGTAAAAACCTTTATCTGGGTTATTGAAATTAGCCTCGATAGAAACCTAGATCCCATGTTGTTTTTGTAATGCATGTTAAAAGAACACCTCGACCCAGACCCAGAGATAATAAAACGCAGCTGTTGACGCCGGAGCTAAAATTGGTAGTAAAGCTGTTTTGAGCTATGAAATTAATTTTGATGAGCACAAACACTACACAATTTATTACCTTTTTTATTGCTGACCGATGGCGAAGCTGAAGGCTTCCCAGAATTGTCCAATTTTATTAAAAATCTGTAATATTCAATGTTTTTAATATTTTAAAGATATTTTTATGCAATTAAAAACAATATATATTTACCTGCGCATTACTTTTTCCTTGATACTTTAATATTCCACACGAAGTTCACTGTTCGTTCACTTATCGCATCCACTTTAATTAAAACATATGCACATAGCACGTCGCGTTAAACTCAAAAAATGGCATAAATGCCTAATGATCGCAGCTCCGGATCAATGGGGGGGCAAACCGGGGCCTGTGCCCCGGGCGGCAGCTTACAAGGGCGAAAAATCTATGTGACTGAAAAACTGAGAATTGCGACGCTTAATGAAATAAAATGAATTGAGATGCGGCAATGCCATATCAAATTGTATTTCTCCGTCAACCTTAAGCAGTTTTTCTATTATTATTTCTCCATTTAAAATAATTAAAAATTAAAAAAAGAAACGAGCATTGTTGAAATTTTTTCTGATGTTTTTAAACAATAGTTTATTGCATTGTATGTAACTGTATTTTTACAAAACTTTTCCTCCTCCCTAAACTGTAGGAAATAGATCCCCCTTCTGCAATAATAAAACATTTGAACTGTGTCCGTCAACAAACGTCGCACCAAACCGTACAAATCCTAGTCTTGCCTAAAAAATTATTTGCCAAAAAGTGAGATAAACGCTGAAAACCAATTTTACAATTTTCGACAACAATTTTTCATGATGTCGATAATTTTTGGAAACACAAAATTGAAAAGATATTTTAACTTACAAAATCAAACAAAACGTGTTACTCTCCGAGAAAATTGGATTTACCTTTTTCAACACTCTTTTTCAAAATGGTGATTAATACAAAATTTCCCACCTGCCAGAGTTTGCTCTCACGCGTATCGAACGAAGAACCAGCCAATCTAAAATTACTTGTGTTTTGACGTTGCTTAGCTCTCGTACTATTAAGGTTTGAAATTGTGTGTGAAAATTTCATTGAAATCGTTCAAGTAACACCGAAGTTATAATATGTTAACATTTTTGAAAGATCCTGTTGTGAAATATTTTTTTCAGTTACAATTCTGTATTAGCTATATAAGAAGGTTTTATAATACAAATTCTATATACTACTGAAATAAATCAGCCAAGTAGAAGACTTAGCATTATAGGACTAAAGGCCATAAAAAGCTATTTTGAATCAATAATTCAACAAGTCCAATCCTTAATGCTAAGTCTTCTACTTGGCTGATTTATTTCAGTAGTATATAGAATTTGTATTATAAAACCTTCTTATATAGAAACTATGCCTGGCCCAGGGCAAAAAAACTTCCAGCTTAATGATTAGGAATTCTAATCTTGTTGGATATAGTTTACAGTGGATTTTCGTTGAAAAATTCATGTAAGTTGAACTGAACTTAATATAAATTGCGTATGACAAAGCCCTCACTATGTCACTGATGACTTCAAGTGAGTAAGCCGAACGAAACGCCAATTTATAGGACTAAAGGCCATAAAAAGCTATTTTGAATCATTCTGTATTAGCTATCACCTGAGTAAATTTCATTGCAATCTCTCAGGAAAAAACGAAGTTGCAACATGTACATGTTGACATATTTTAGAAACATCCTATTTTGAAAATAATTTTGTCTGCTATAACTCTGTCTCAGCTATCACCTCTGTCAATTTCATTGAAATCGCTCAAGGAACAACGAAGTCCCGAGGATTTAAAAACTTTTTTCGGAACTTTGTACTTCGATACTTTATCTTGCGTAACTTTGGCTTTTCGAAATTGTGTCCTGTCGTAAATTAACATTTTCCTTTCTTCGGTTCAAGGAGTGGATCTTCAATAGTTCTCCCATGATAAATTCGGGAACGAACCATATTTTACAGATCTTTGCAGATTTGATTCGAATGAAAATGAATTTTATTAGGAACCAAAAAATAAGATTCGTGATCGAATCAAAAATAAAATTCTTTTGAATTGTTCACGAGAGAACGAATCATATTTTATCGTTCTACGAACCCTGGTTGTGTATCGTCTTTGTTTAGGCATTGTTAATTTTCTTATCTATAGTAATAAGTTGCTGAATAGGTATTGGCTGCACATCCATTAAAAAGTTTTATTCTCCCAGTGTAAAAAATCCAACCAAGCAGATATGTGTTTTTTTCATTTTTATCAAAAACGGCAAGGGCACCAAAATCAAGTTTTGCCCCGGTTTGGAAAAATTGTAGATCCGGGCCTGAATGATCGTCTTAGCTTTCCAATATTCTGTTCCAATTCCAATTTCAAAGTAAGATTATTGTATTCCATTTTCCATTGATGCTGCATTGAGCAGTTTTGTTCAATGTGTGGGTTATGCCGAATTTTAAAACTTTGATGGTATAAGTATCGTACGCATGAAAGATATGAAAAGGTATGGAAAAATGGCATGGTGAATTGCTTACTTTAGTTTTACTTGTGGGGAATAAAAAGTGGCACAGACTGAAAGGTGGTGGCTCAGTGGCACAGCCTGAAAAAAAGTGTCAATTTGACACGAAAGTGGCACAGCGGTAACGCTGAGAATAAGTGACCAATAATTTGAATATATGTATGTGTAAGTGCTTCTCAGATATATTCTCATATGAAATTGAGAAGCAAAATTTTCTTCTCAGATTAGTCAGAAGAGGTTTTTTGTGCCAATGAAACGGTTTCTGGATACTTCCGAATAGAAAACGCAATTACTGTTTTAAGAATCTCTGCCTCACCCTTTCGGGTAGATATAGAAAAGATATTCTTCGCATAAGACTTGATCCCTCTCAATTGGTATTAATTGTTAGGTGGTACCAGGCCTTTTATTAACGAATCAAAACAAAACTGTTTTATTTTTGGGTAATCCACATCCCGCTTTTCGTGGCATTTTGCTTTCAACTTTTTTTTATGTGTATACCTACTCTAATGAAAACCAAAAGTTGAAACTGATATCTGTCACAAATATCCCAAGGATATTTTAGAAACTGCAAGTTGGTCAACCTTAGAATTTTAACTGGGGAGTTTAAATTTAAAGTAGTGAATAAAAGCAATTTTTAACTTCCCGTTCAACATTGTATTTGAAATCAACCTCAAAGTTGCCCAACTTTGGATTTATCAGCCAGTTGAGCAATAGTGAATAAAATGGCCCTAAATGCCCCATATCCAAAAAAATTATTCCCCGGAAAACGAATTTTAATAATTTCGAAAAATAATTTCTTTACTTTCTTCTTGAGAATATTGATGTTTGAATTTTTAAATACATTGTTTGAAAATGTCTGTGTTTGAAGACATGAAGTCAAAAACTACAACGATTATTTTTTTTTATAAAAGTATGAAAAAAGTCAGAAATGGATATAGTACAGAACCTCTCCCATACGAATGCAAAACCTATGAAAAACAAACTTGAGATTTCCTATTGATATGTATAGAACTTTTGTGGACTGAAACTTGGGAATTCATCGTTAGCAAGAAAAACAATTAAATTCAAAAGAACTGGCATTATTTATTTTTATTCATAACGACATAAAACAAACAAAAATCTCCTTTATATATGGGGCTAGTTGCTCAAGCTATATTTCCATAAACTTTCTAAAAATTTTGCCCTACGTAGTGTACATTTTGACATGTGGCAGATAAGCACTAAAAGGACCCAAAAATGTATGGTCTATGGAGCAAATATGGTTTTTGTAACTCGCTTACTGATAGAGATAGAACAACGAGGGTAGCTGCAAACAATAGAAAAAATTCGAGTTAGTATAACTCCATCATTAAAGGTAGAACTAGAATATTCGGAAGCCAACTTAAGTGGTCGTACGAAACCGAGCGAAAACAAGAAATTCATATGACGCGCACATAATTGCGAAGTGGAGCTTTTCGTTTAGTTTTCGTTAACTTTTGCCGTCGGACGTAAGAGCGCTCACCGACCGCTCTTTCGTAAGTGGGCGAATGCAAAATCAAGATGGTGGAGACAAACTAAAAAGAATTTGGCGCTTGGTGCAGTTTTTCAACTTTTTTTTCCTGTTTTATGTATGAGTGAAGTAAAATATTTAATTTTCTTTAAATTAATTTATATCACATCGAATTTTAGTGGTTTCGCAAAGTAAATAATTAAAAGTCTGTCACTCCGTGATGTGAATAAGTATGAGAAAATTAACTTTGAACAAAAGATTATTTACATTTTGTTTTCCACATTCAACCACTTAAGTGTATTATGGGTGACTTATGAAATTGACGTTTCGGAAAGCTACTTTTCGGTCGGTTTTGACATAAGCTTCCGACAGCTTCCGCCTATTCTAGTTCTACCTTAACTCAGTTTCCCGAAAAAGAGGTCTATGGGGCATCCACTGCTACCTGGATAGAAGGAGAAGTGCTTTAGTGGGAAACTCCCCCCCAAACCTCTTTCTTGTTTGCTCCCTCCAACAGTCGTCCACAATGGTATAGAAACCCCATCTCTGGATGTTCACCACATGGAGGTGAGAGTGGTAAGTGGAAGTTGATAGACGGAGGTGGATTTATCAAAACCCTGTAGAAACTGGTGTCTTCTTCAATGTACAGCACATGTCTACTCAAAATAAATAGGTATTCCTATTTAGAGTGCGTTACCAGGATTAAAACATTCAATCCCAAACAACTTAGGCACAGTTCATAGGAATTAAGATGCGGTTTTCAAAAAGGATATTGGTACATACCTATGTAGATACATACTATCAATTTATATAACCGAAAAATAAGCCTTAATCTTTTGAATTATTTTTGAAACAATATATTTCCTCATTTTGTCATTAATCTTTCCACAAAATAGTTTTAAATAGACCATTAATTGAAATCTTGAAATTCCTGTGACTAATGATCTAAAAGTTATTGTCTCCGCATATAATATGTTTCTACCTAAATTAACCAATATGCGTAGGTTCAACTCGTCGTCGATGAAACGTATTTCCTCTGTTGTGGTACATTCGTACATTGTGTACAGTCAACTTTGTGAAGTCTCCACAACCTACATTACTAAATTAAATACCCAAAAATTAAATCCTTTTAATAATTAAAATAAATTAAAGCGTGAATTGAAAATAAAAGAACAATATTGTTGAACTTCAACCTGCTCTCCTTTAATTTTCTCTTTGTGCATCATGACTAACATTGCCACCACCAACACAAATACAGCCACCACAACCACTATCTCATCCACTTCTACCGCCACAACTACAGTAGTTGCCATTTCGACCGCCTCCACCGCTGTGACTGCTGCCACCATGTCCACCACCACCGCCTGCATCACCACTGCTTCCACCGCTGCTGGTACTGTCAACTCCTCACCATCATGTAGCTCTGCTGCACCTAACACTCGGTCTAAGATTAAAATCAAAACTGATACACCTAAGACTCTTCAAACTCCGGATCGGAACGTTAAGTCCTTATCTTCATCAAAAAAGACAAAATCGAACACTCCAGCCATCGTCGATAAAAATGCAAACAAGCCTCTTCTTGAGCTTGAAACTAATCTTTTAAAATCATTTAAAGAGCTTGAAGCAAAAATTACAAAACATGTCAGTGATACTATTTCTGCTCTTAATGACCGTTTGTTTCAGTGCGAGAGTGAATTAATTGAGCTTAAAAATGAAAACACCAAAATAAGAGAACAATTGGATGACAATCAGCGCCTACATCGCTTAAGTGATGTGATTGTTTGCGGCTTGCCTAAGAATCTAGGTGTGAGTGCAGTTGAACTGGCAAAAAAACTTGCATCCAAACTCAACCATACACTTGGCCCTTACTTTGATGCTTTTCACCTAAACACGAGAAATTCAAATAATGATAACCCGCTTCTTATTCGGCTGTCATCATCTGCTGAAAAAAATTCATTGCTGTCTGCATTCAAGTCCATAAATGGCTTATCAACATCTCAACTGTTCAATGACTGTGAACACACCGCACACTCCGGCACACCTGACCGTCGTATATACATAAATGAAAGCCTAACACCACTTAATAGTTCTCTTCTGCGACATGCTATTCAACTGCGGAAAGAAGGAATTCTGTTCTCTGTGAGAACGAAAAATGGGTTTGTTTATGTGAAGAAGAGCAGTGATGACATCGAAATAAAGATTGACTCTAGTACTTTTTCTACTCCTGCCACTACTTAATTTTAATGATACCGGAGCAGATCTTCGAAACTCTACATATTATTATTTTAGGTAACTTATAATTTTATTTTTGAATTTTAAATTAATTTATTTACAATTTACTTTTTGATTGTAATTCTTCTTGCTGGTTTTGCCTTTATTTGTTATAGGTCTTTGCTTTTTGTTCAAATTATTGGTTTTACTATGTCTTCTGGTTCGGTTCTTTCTGGTGGTATATCTGCTAAGTCTGTCTTAAAAATTCTTTCAAATGTGCATGAGGGTTTCAAGGTTTGTTGTTTGAATGCGCGTAGCTTAAACTTAGAAAAGTTGGATTTTGTAAGGTACATCTTTGATTCCTCTGGGGTTGATGTAATATGTGTAACTGAGACATGGTTTAGGCCTGACACACCGAATAATTTATACCAACTAAGCAACTACAAATTAATACGCAATGATAGAATCACTTCTACTATTGGAGGAGGGGTTGCAGTTTATGTTAATACGGCTCTTAACTGCAAGATAATTGCCAAATCAGAAGGTGTTGGCATTGAATTTCTGATCTTAGAAATAACTGATGGCAATGTTAAAAGCCTACTAGGAGTTGCTTACAACCCCAATAGGAGCTGTTCTGCTGAACCTCTTTTTTCAATCCTTCGAGAAGTATCTGTGAACTATGAAAATATAATTATTTGTGGTGATTTTAACGCTGACCTGTTCCTCAACGATACTAGAGCCAACCAACTGATTGATGAGATTGCTGCTACTGGCCTCGCTGTGACTAACTCTCATGCCACCCGTTTCGGTCCCAACTCCGCTCCTAGTTTACTTGATTTGATGATTGTGTCCGATCTATATAATGTTCTTCTAGTGGATCAACTATCGCTCGAAGGTATATCTGATCATGATATGATCTTTTGTACCTACAACATTGACTTTTCGCGGATCGCTTCTTCATCTACATTTCAATTCCGTGACTTTAACGCTATCAACTTTAATGCTTTATTATCCGACGCTGATACTATTCCGTGGGGTTTATGCTACAGTTTGTATGATGTTAATGATAAAGCAAATTTGTTTCAATATCTACTACTCGAACTGTACGAAAAACACGTTCCATTGAAGACAGTTCTGATTCGCAATAAAAATTGTCCGTGGTTCACGTCTGACGTAATAAGATCAATTAAGAACCGACAAAAATTGTATTCGATATGGAAGCATAACCAAACCCCTATAAACTGGGAGATTTTCTGTCGTGCTCGTAATCTTTCAACTTTCATTACTCGAAGAGCTAAAAAAAGATTTTTTATGTCAAAGTTAAGTACAAATCAGACCTCTCGTAAGCTTTGGAATGGTTTGCGTTCTGTTGGAGTTGGTAGAAAGGAGTTTGTTGATATTTTTCCGGACCCAAATGATCTGAACAATGCTTTTACATCAGATAACTCACAGGTTTCTAACTTTGCACCTATCAATAATATTATATATAGTGGAAATGAATTTGATTTTGAAGTTGTCTCTGAGTATGAAGTAGTTATGAGCATAAATACTCTCAAGTCTAATTCGATAGGTGAAGATGGAGTTCCCATTAAATTTATCAAAATTGTACTACCTCAAATCATTTCAACTCTTACACATATTATAAATTTTTGTATTACTTGCTCATCGTTTCCTGATTGCTGGAAGCTTGCAAAAGTAATCCCTGTACCTAAAAAGCCTCACCCATCATCTTGTGCTGATTTTAGGCCTATAAGCATCCTTCCCTGCCTGTCAAAGGTCTTTGAGAAGATTCTGGCAAGTCAAATATCTAGCCACGTCAGTCACAATAATTTGTTTTCTTTAGTTCAGTCGGGTTTTCGCCCTTACCATAGCTGTTCTACAGCAATGGTGAAAGTACTTGACGATATTAGAGTTCAGTACGATCAAGATAAATTGACTATTTTGTGTTTGCTTGACTTCTCAAAGGCCTTTGACAGAGTAAATCACGGAATCCTGTGTAAAAAACTTAGTTTTTACTTTGGTTTTAGTAGAAGATCTGTATGTTTAATTAAAAACTACCTTCTACATCGTAGTCAAAGAGTTAAAGTTGGTGATACATTCTCTGGATCATTGAATTTGCTTGCAGGTGTGCCTCAGGGCTCAATTCTGGGCCCTTTGTTGTTCTGCATGTTTATCAATGATCTCCCTCAAGTGTGTCATAATGTCATGTTGCATCTTTATGCTGACGATGTTCAAGTGTATCTATCTCGCCCATTTAATTTATTAGAAGACCTAATTTGTAGATTCAATGAAGATCTTTTTGAGATCTACAATTGGAGCCTATGTAATGGACTTACTTTAAATCCTGCCAAATCGCAAATAATTGCAATTTCTAAAAAGAAATTTGATGTTACAATCCTTCCTCCTGTCTTTATATCACGTTTCGAACTAAATTTTGTAGATAGTGTCATGAATCTAGGCTTCAAAATAAATTGGAACCTTTCTGCTAATGATCATATTAACCTCTCAGTCGGCCGTATCTATGGTGGTCTCCGAAAATTAAACCTCTTCTCTAACCTTACTCCTATAGATACTAGGCTGAGACTTGTTAAATCCCTGCTACTACCTATCATTGATTATGCTGCTGTAGTTTACTGTAAACCAGATTCGCACTCACTGCATAAACTATCTGTTGCTTTTAATGACATGGTTAGGTATGTTTATGGTTTGCGAAGGTTTGACCATGTTTCTCAATATCATCAACGTGTTCTTGGATGCTCGTTTATGCAATTTCTTGATTCTAGATGTTGCTTATTTCTGCACAAGATAATTCAAAGAAAAGCACCATCATATCTATTTGACAAGCTCCGCTTCGCGCAGTCTACCCGAACCTTGAATCTCACTACACACGCATCAAAATATTTAAATTCTTCGAGACTTTTTTTTGTATATGCCATCAGACTTTGGAACTCCCTACCTGTAACGGTAAGACAAATAATAGGAACTACTCAATTCAAAAAAGCATTATTTCTTAATTTTGTTTAGAAATTAAAATGGGAACAGCAATTTGAAAGAAAAATAATAGATTAAATTCTCAATTTTAATAATATATGTATATAAAAAAAAAAAAAAAAAAAAAAAAAAAAAAAAAAAAAAAAAAAAAAAAAAAAAAAATTGTATAGTATACCATTAAATTCCTTTTTTCATCTCCAGGTTTTTATTATTATTATTACATTATTGCTTAAATGTTTGCCTATAACCTACTTCTAATTTATAAATTTTTAGTGATAGTTTTCTTCCAATCCGATCTAAATTGTATTAATTTTAAGTACTATAAAAGACTATGTCTTACTCGTACGCCATAATAAATTAAATTGAAATTGAAATTGAATTGAAATTTTGCAAATGAAATTGATATAAAGTATAGCAGCAAGTAAATACACATACATACCCATCAATTTCGAATGAATAGACGAAATATTTTGTTGCAAATGACCAAATACTTGTGGCACAATCTGCAATCGGTATTCCGAACACGATGAACAGTGATGTTCATCAAATGTGAAAATTAACCGAAAGGAAATGGAAAATTATTAAAATATATACTAGGATCGTATTTCTGCATCTTTTTCATGTTAAATTGGCGCACCCGACTGACAGGATTTTGTGGCCAAAGGCGAGCGTACTTTGTGGAATATCCCTTTCGCTGGGCTTCAACAACCCAACCGGTGTTCGTTGGTCGGACATTTTCCCTTTTACCCTTGTCCGTAGTCCATATGATTTTCGAGCTCGAAAAGAATTTGTCATTTTGAGGCCGACATGTATATGTAAGCTCTCATCCTCCTTCAGGGTGAATGGTGCTTGTCTACTCACATAACGAGCAAAACATGATACGGGCCAGGGCAAGGGCCGAACCCTCCTCGTATTGTCAATTTACTGTTGGTCACAAAATATTTACTGAGTGAGGCGGCTAGATAAACCGAAAAGGCGAAAATTGAAATATCTATCAATTTATTCAAGTTTTCAGCACTTGCAGTGATGATACGGTGGCGGCGGCCGGCGACGGCAATGGTACTCGTTTCGTTACACTCTCTGCTCTAGTGGATGACGATGATGTGGCCAGTAGAGTACATCAACCAGGACTGTTCATTCCCCGATAGCTGCCCTGCCGCCGGACGAACCGTAATGGAAAATCAATGGCAATTTGTACTTTCAGAAAAGTTATCTTTGGTTGCATCACTTATGACATGAATATCCCCCATATAGAGGATACGCCTAATTAAACTTTCGATTAATCATTCGAATACTTCAGCGAAATATCAAATTAGAATGAACATGTTGCGGGTACATATGTGTATGTATACGTGCGGAATGAATGCCCTTTGGTTTTCTATTTTTGTTAGAATTCGATTTTGATTTCAGAATTTAAATCAGTTTAAACTTTGAGAATTTATAATTCAATATTTTGAACGAGAGGTCATGCATTTTCCCGCCTGGAAAAATGGCAAGTTTTTGTCAAGTTTAATCGAGGCCCTGGAAAGGCTTCGATATAGGGGAAATCCTAACAAGGCAAGCTTGTCAAATACTCGCAAGGCCCTCGCTAGTAAAAACTTGTTGCATAAGTCTTGTTATCCCATCACAAATACCCCATATATGACAAAAACAAATATTTTATATTCAGAAAGAAAAATTAAAGTATACAGTTTTTCATTTTCAACATTACAAAACTGTATTGCGAAATAGCTCAGTAGTAAAGTAAAGTAAAGACAACTTTTTATTTTAATTTTTTGCTGTCCCTCGAGGCAAAAGGTTACTTCACTGGTGAGGCCCTAGAGAATTTCTAGAGTTACCCTAGCTGGGCCCTTGCTAGTATCTATGTAAAACTTTCTAGCCCCTCGCCAAAAACTAGATTATTTCTAAGACTAGTGAGCGTCTCTGATATTGGTTTTAATCTTGGAAAAAAAAAATTAGGTACATTTTACGACAAGAAAAAAAAGGTTCTTAGGAGGACTGAGGTTGAAATAATTAATTCATGAAATATTAAAATTGATAGTATCAACGTAGATTTGCACCCTCTATAAAGCATATCTAAAGTCCCTGAAAATATCTGCATTGGGTTTTTGTGTTCATGCATTTGAAGGGATGGAGATGGGGGAAGTGTCTTTTGAGAGGGAATGGCTAGAGTGGGATTATTATTATAAAACCCACAACAAAAAGTTCCCTAGGCACGTAACATTGGCACTTCAAACGGTAGTTAAATACAAACCTGACGTCCGAAATGCTGCCTATTCCAAAAATGATCGATTGCTTTGGCCTCAGCAAGTATCTGAGAAGCAGCATCCTCCTGCGTCACCGAACAAATTTTTCCTCTTAGTTTGCATGACTTTTTTGAGCTGTGCCAGACTAAGGTTCAAGTTGATGAAAATTAGGGCGGAAGCCGAGATTTTGAATCTAGCGGATAGTTCGGCATGCTGGCGTTAAGCGCGGCTATGGTTCGTCGGAAGGGAGGTTCTTTCCCGCTGTCATTTAGTCCACAAAATTAAAAAAAAAATTATGCCGAGTCATGGGGGAAGGGGTATTTCAAAAATTTTAATTTCAAAAACAAAAACTGTAAACGTTGCCGATGTGTGGCCGGAATCTTACCCAAGAAAAATAAAAAGTTGAGCTATTTGAAATAAATGAAAGGAAAGGGAACGACATATACTCAAAACAAATATTCTGGGTCGGTTGTTGGTGACCCACCCTATACGAATGACTCAGAGGTTAGGGCTTCATGGCCGTAAAAAGTCTGAAATTTTGTTGACGACCCTAATCATGTTTTCATACGCTTTATTTTTTACTTCCCCTATAAACATCGCCTTAAATGGTTCTGAAAATCTCATCACGTGAATCTTATTGTTTCTGCAATAAAAAAAAAACATTATTGGTAGGTTGAATCATTTTAATTTTAAGGTAAATTAATTTTAAGTCCGGTTTCTTTTATAAAATTACGAGGTATGATTAAAGGAAGTCTAATTTTTTTTCATTTCAAAGCAATGTAACATCAAGTTTATATATTGTAAGCTTCAAAAAAAAAAATCAATCGTAAATTTTATGTAAGTTTGGTTGCCATTTATAATATAGCTCAGACCCTATTGACACCTGGTAAGTTGCTTTCCACACCACCTGCATTTCAGCACATGAACCCTATCTAGGGGATAAAATTTTTTCGAATTTGACGTTCAATGTATTTCCCATAAGAGAAAAGCAAAATAGAGTCATATTCATGTTACTTCTTCTAATAACTTTTATATTGTAATAACTTTCCATATTTGAACTATAACGACTCCGAAATGCAAGCAAACGGACACAATAAGGCTTACGGTCGCAGTGCAAACATACCCTTATTAGCAATAATTATAGCAACTCTCAAACGAAGGAAGTGCCATCTGCCGGATTATAGCAGATTTACCAGCTGTCAAATAAAAGCTTTTGAAAGGGAAATTATTGGGAAATTTCCCCTATGGAAAGCTCTGGAAGCAGAGACTAGAACGTTCTCCTTATTTCCAGAGTTTGGAAAACAAGTATAAAAGGCACATGTTTGAACGGCAGCGATACAGTTTGTTCTTAATCGTGAATGAATAAAGTTGGTTGTAATAAAAGTGAAAAGTAAAGTTTGTGAACTAATTCAGTGGTGAATAATAAATCTTTTTGTTTGTAGTAAGAAAAGTAAAGTGTTTTATTTTGCGAAATAAATAAGTGGACGTTTTGAATAAAGTAAATAAGTTTTATTAACAAACCTGAGAAAATATTACATTGGTGTCAGAAGTGGGATAAAACTTAATTTATCTGTGCACTCAGTAAATTTATTGTGTGAAAAGTAAAAAAAAAAAAAAAAAGACAATGGGTAAATCTTTGAATGATTTAAATGTAGTGGAACTCAAGGCAGAACTGAATAAGCGAGATCTTCCTACTGCTGGAACAAAGAATGATCTTATAATTCGTCTGCAAGAAGATTTAAGAAGATGTGGAAAAAACCCGGACACGTTTATATTCGATATTGAAATGGAAGAACAGCAAGAACAAGTAAGTACATCGGGCATGACCAATATGCTGTCTCAGCTGCTCGCAAAATTTGAAGAACAAAAGAATCTTCTAGAACAGCAAAGCCAAGAACAACGTAATGAACAAAAGAATCTTCTCGAACGTTTCGAACAACAAAGTCAAGAGCAGAAGAATCTTCTAGAACAACAAAGCCAAGAACAACGGAATGAACAAAAGAATCTTCTCGAACGATTTGAACAACAAGGCCAAGAGCAACGTAGTGAACAAAAGAATCTTCTCGAACGATTCGAGCAACAAAGCCAAGAACACAAGTGTCTACTGGAAAAACAGACAAATATGCTAGAATGTAAGTTAGATGCCTTTGACAATAGAATTATTGCCCTTGACGAGCGTGTCGATAAACAATTTTCTTCTATCGATAAACAATTGTTAACTGTCGATCAACAATTGTCTAATGTCGATAAGCAATTGTCGACAGTAGAATCAAAGTTCGAAAAAGTGGAAGATAAAATCGAATCCATTACTAAGGAATTGGACAAAGTAAGAAAAATGAAGGTTCGAGAAAGTTCTGGTGACTGTCCTAGGAGCAAGGAGATGCATCCCCCAACCTTCGATGGACAAACTTCTTGGTCAATCTACAAGAAGCAGTTTGAAGCAGCCGCAGCAACAAATGGCTGGGATGAGGAGGACAAATACATAGCTCTGACGCTTGCCCTCAGAGGAACTGCTGCTGAACTGCTGCAAACCATACCAGCAGATAAGAGTGGCAACTTCAGTGCTCTTGTTCAGGCCATTGACAAACGCTTTGGAGATGGCCATATGCAAGAAGTCTTCCGTGTTCAACTCAATACTAGAATCCAAAAGAGGGGAGAAACTCTGCAACAGCTTCAAGCAGACATCGAACGATTGGCACATCTGGCATATCCAGCTGCAGAAGATGAAATCATCAACCAATTCGCAACAGAAGCCTTTGTTCGTGCTGTATCTGACATCAACCTTCAGCGAGCGATTCGAACGGCTGGAAAACGCACACTCCCTGAAGCATTGGCGTTCGCCCTGACTATGGAAGCAGCAGAACAGGCTTCTCAAGGAGTTCATCGGGTAAGAGAACTAGAAATTGAGGAGTGTTCTTGCCAGAGAACTGCATTCCAAAGGAACCAGCGAGATGGACCTGCTCGATGCTGGAATTGTAACAAGACCGGACATCTTCAACGCCAGTGCAGATTGCCACCTAGAAGACCTGCAAGTCAACATTGTGGAAGCAGAAACTTTAAACAATGTCAATACTCCTACTCGCCCCGTTTCTCAACCGTTAAACGAGTAAGAACCAACTTCGAGGGGCAGAAGCTGGTTTCTGGTATCGATGGCCCCAGAACCACCATCCAGGTCTCACAGACGAAACGAAACAACAAAAGTCTGACTGTGGAGGCAACACTAAACGGCAAGAAGCAAGTGGCTACGATCGACACCGGTGCCACTGCCTCCATTGTTCGAAAGGACTTGGCGAAGATGACGTGGCTGCATAACACCAACGCCTACCGTCTGAAAACAGCAACAGGAGAGGCAGCCAGAGTGTACGGGGAGGTTCGTCTAACGATCCGTTTGGCAGAACTAGAGTTTTCACATCTGTTTCTGGTAGCAGATATATGTGACGAGTGCATCGTTGGAATCGACTTCATGAAAGAGCATGGAGTAATTCTTGATATCGGGAAGCAAGTTCTTAAGTACCAAAATGTGGAAATTCCTATGGTTTATGGCAACGAAGACTCATCAACACTAAGGACCGTCATTAAGGAAGATATTTGCCTGCCACCTTCTTCAGAAGTGTTCGTTTGGACGAAAATAAAGGGTGATTTGGGTAGCCATCGATATCTAATGGTGGAACCAGACTCTGAGCAGTTTTCCCAAAACATCATCCTTGGGAAGACACTTGTGGAACCAAAGAACAACATGGTGCCTGTACGCATACTCAACATCAAACCGTACGAAGTCAAGCTTAGAAAAGGAGAAGTTGTTGGAAGGTGTGAATCCGTATCCGCAATAACTAAAATCATGAAGCTGACACACACAAATCTGTGCACCCTTGGAAAGTGAACTCTATGAAGGCAAAAATTCTGAAGTCATCCAAATTAAATGAACATCAGCTTAGTGTTGCTGGAAGCCTCCTTCACGAGTACGCTGATATACTATCGTCACCCAGTGGGCAGTATGGTCGAAAAAAACTGGTGCAGCATCGAATCGACACAGGAGACGCGAGACCTATTCGACAACCAGCAAGACGTCTCCCATTAGCCAAACAAACCGAAGTTGCAGAGATGATATCGACAATGAAGAGAGATGGGCTAATCGAAAACTCTAAAAGTCCTTGGGCATCCCCAGTTGTTCTTGTCAAAAAGAAGGACGGAAGTACTCGATTTTGTGTGGACTATCGGAGACTGAACGATGTGACAAAGAAAGACAGCTACCCTCTGCCAAGAATTAGCGATACTCTGGATGCGATGGAAGGAGCTGAATGGTTCTCAACATTGGACTTAAAGAGTGGCTACTGGCAGGTAGAAATCCATCCAGAAGATCGAGAAAAGACGGCTTTCTCCACAGGAAATGGTCTGTGGCAATTTAAAGTGATGCCTTTCGGACTATGCAACGCTCCGGCAACATTTGAGCGTTTGATGGAGTGCGTTTTACAAGGACTTACTTGGAAATCTTGCCTAGTCTATTTGGACGATGTCATTGTTTATGGTAAGACATTTGATGAGCATTGTGGAAACCTTAATGCCGTGTTCCAGAGGCTTCGAGAAGCAAACTTGAAATTGAATCCAGACAAGTGCGAGCTTTTCAAGTCTGAGGTAAATAACTTGGGACATATCATCTCTTCCCAAGGAGTGAAGACTGATCCTGAAAAAGTTGACACTGTAAAGAATTGGCCAACACCACAGGATAAACATCAACTCCGAAGCTTTCTTGGTCTAGCCACGTACTATCGACGATTTGTGAAGGATTTTGCTGGAATCGCGAAAAGTTTGCACCAGCTAACAGAGAAAGGCAAACCATTCAAATGGTCAAGCGAGTGCGAGAAAAGCTTCCGGGAACTTAAGCAGCGCCTATGCAATACGCCAGTTTTGGCCTATCCGACACCAGGGAAACCTTTCATCATTGACGCTGACGCGAGTAACGTGGGAATTGGAGCCGTACTCTCACAAGTTCACGAAGGAGAAGAGAAGGTTGTCGCCTACTACAGCAAGGTACTCTCAAAGCCAGAAAGAAACTACTGTGTGACCAGAAGAGAACTTCTAGCTCTAATATCGGCTACAAAACACTTCCATAAGTACATCTATGGACAGAAGTTCCTTCTTCGAACAGACCATGGCGCACTTAATTGGCTTTTGAACTTCAAAAATCCAGAAGGTCAAGTAGCGAGGTGGATCGAGAGATTGCAGACATACGACTACCAGATCCAACATCGAAGAGGAAGGTTGCACTCAAATGCAGATGCCTTATCTCGGAGACCATGCAAACCGGACTGCAAGCACTGCACACGTCAGGAAGAGAAGGAAGCTGCTGCTATCCAGCGATTAAGAGCTGATCCCATTTACGGTTGGAGTAACAAAGAACTGAGGACTGCCCAACAAGAAGACTCGGATATCGAGCCTATTCTTGCGTGGAAGGAACACCAAGAGAAACCAGAATGGGGTGACATCTCCGATAGAAGTCCAACTCTTAAAGCGTATTGGGCACAATGGGACTCACTTCATGTACAAGAAGGAGTACTAAGACGAAAGTGGGAATCAACAGACGGCAAATCTTATGTGATGCAGCTAGTCGTACCTCGTTCCAAGGTTAATGATGTTCTTCAAGAGATGCATGAAGGAGCTTCCGGAGGACATTTGGGGGTGAATAAGACACTGGAAAAGGTAAGGCAGCGATTCTACTGGCTACATGCAAGGGAAGACGTCGAAAAATGGTGCCGAAAATGTGATACTTGTGCTGCAAGTAGGGGACCAGGCAGAAAAGTCCAGAGTAGAATGCAACAGTATAATGTGGGAACGCCTTTTGAGAGGATTGCAATAGACGTTGCAGGCCCTTTTCCAGAAACCGAAAACGGAAACCGATACATCCTGGTAGTAATGGACTACTTCAGCAAGTGGCCTGAGGCATTTGGCATCCCAAACCAGGAAACCAAAACAGTTGCGGATCAGATTGTTTTCAACTGGGTAAGCAGGTTTGGTTTACCTATGGAACTCCATTCAGATCAAGGGAGGAACTTCGAGTCCAAGATCTTTCAGAAGGTTTGTACACTCCTTGGCATTAAGAAGACGAGGACAACACCGCTTCACCCACAATCTGATGGGATGGTTGAACGATTCAACCGAACCCTTAAAGAACACCTTTCCAAAGTTGTAAGCGACAACCAACGAGACTGGGATCGGCATATTTCATTATTCTTGATGGCCTATCGAAGTGCGGTACATAGCTCAACAGGACATACACCATCAGAAATCCTGCTCGGGAGCTCAATACGACTACCAAGCGAAATCAAATTTGGATGTTATACAAGAGAGCCACAAGGAATAGATGACTACGTGGACAACCTCAAAGAAAAGCTAGTTGACATTCACGAGAGGACGAGGGCAAATATAAAGCTGTCGAGTGATCGGATGAAAACAAGATACGACGCAAAAGCCACAACGACAGGATTCCAAGTGGGAGACCTTGTGTGGTTTTATAATCCCCACCGTCGGAAGGGACTCTCACCGAAGCTTCAACAAAATTGGGAAGGCCCTTATGCTGTTGTAACACGAATAAACGATGTCGTCTACCGCATTCAGAGAGGATTAAGAGGCAAACTAAAAGTAGTTCACAGCGACCGTTTGCATCATTATAATGGTGATGGAAGTGATGGATTTGCTCGGGACGATCAATCCTAAGAGGGGGCAGTGTAATAACTTTCCATATTTGAACTATAACGACTCCGAAATGCAAGCAAACGGACACAATAAAGCTTACGGTCGCAGTGCAAACATACCCTTATTAGCAATAATTATAGCAACTCTCAAACGAAGGAAGTGCCATCTGCCGGATTATAGCAGATTTACCAGCTGTCAAATAAAAGCTTTTGGAAGGGAAATTATTGGGAAATTTCCCCTATGGAAAGCTCTGGAAGCAGAGACTAGAACGTTCTCCTTATTTCCAGAGTTTGGAAAACAAGTATAAAAGGCACATGTTTGAACGGCAGCGATACAGTTTGTTTTTAATCGTGAATGAATAAAGTTGGTTGTAATAAAAGTGAAAAGTAAAGTTTGTGAACTAATTCAGTGGTGAATAATAAATCGTTTTGTTTGTAGTAAGAAAAGTAAAGTGTTTTATTTTGCGAAATAAATAAGTGGACGTTTTGAATAAAGTAAATAAGTTTTATTAACGAACCTGAGAAAATATTACAATATAAACAGATACAACTTTTATGATTGCAATAGAATAACAAAACATGTAAGTTTGCAAATCTAGCAAAAAATAAATCAAAACTGACGCCTCAAATGCTTCAAATTTAAGATGAAAAATGTAAACAAACTACCTCTACAACGAGAAACAACAACACCATTACTCGTTTGAGAAAAAAGCAACACAGAGACGTAGCCAAGATTATTTAGAACATTAACAGTTTTTTGTTAATAATGTTTGTATTGAAAATGAAGATTTTTAAATACATATCAAAATTTTTGATCGGAATGAAAATTTCTTGCATATATATTTTCCAATTTAATTACAAAAAAAAACTTTTTCAAGTATTTTTACCTACGTACAGAATTTTTTGGTTTGGAAGTATGTAAATATTTTAAATGCTTCTTCGTTATACCGAATTTACACGACTGGTGAAAAGCTGCCAGTATAATGACAAAAATACTGAATTTGTCCATTCTTCTGTTATTATTTTGGTCATTTTATTGCCAGTTCCCCAATCGTGTAAATGCAGCATTAAGATTAAGACTCAGGCATGATTGAAGTGTTATTATTCCTGATATTTTTTGGAGGGTACATATTTTGAAAATAAGAATTGTAAAAAATTAAACGCAAAATTGTATTTATTCAATAAAGGGTGTTATTGACCTCATGAGCTTCGCTAGTTTCTAAACACAAAATATATTTTATTGATCTTTTGCACAAACAGTGTACAAATATTTGTACTCCTTTTTTCTCAAGAACACAAATACACATAAACGCAATACATAAATATATAGTAATACTTTATACCTACATCTTCATTAAAACTACTGCAAAGTTTCGGTGACGTAAGCTTTTACTTATTAGAAAACAGTAGTAAAATATATAATATAAAAATCTTCATAATTGACTCTTGTCTATCAAACCCCTTCCCTGACTACGCACATGACACCAATTTTGCTTACGACATAAATCCATTTTGGAAAGCAACAACAACAATACAGGTTTGTTTACATATTTCATCTGCAAAATATAGGAAGTTATACATAAGTTTTGATAATTATTCTTCTTAATTAACTAACTCACATAAATTCTTTTTCTATTGCAACTATAAAATAAATACGTGTTCATAGAAAATTAATTAGCAAAAGCAATGTTTTTCAGACCTTTTTTTTGGTTTTCTCTTATGGGAAATACATTGAATGTCAAAATGAAAAAAAATGCATCCCCCTCATAGGGTTCACGCGCTGACTGCTAGGTGCCGTGACTCCATTCGCCAATATGTCAAGACATCAACTGTCAAATTCCATTCCAGATGGCTTATGGCAATGGCTACTATGTCGATGGATTAAAAAAAACTCCAACAAATCTGGAATGTTTGATGAATTTTGACTGCTCCAGGAAAAGGTAATTTTAAGGCAATTGGTTGACATTTGGATCCAAATATACGTATTCTGTCAGAACATAGTTCATCCCCTATCTACTAAGCAAGCAATTGTCAAATTCAATTGAAGGATGGCTATTATGTAGATCGATTAAAAAAACATCTTAAAAATCAGAAATTTTTGAAGAGAAAATCGAAATTTATAGAAATGATTGAGATTTAGAGAAAATTTATGATTTCAATCATCAATACTTTTCGATGATCGGATCAAAAAAATCGAATGGTTCCTGATTGACACAGCCCTAATGTGACGTGGTGCCACTCATCGTAAAATTCTGCTCCCTGCTGATCAGATTAATAACTCGATATAAGAAAAATAGCTTTTAACAATTTCTTTAATGCATACCTCTGGTTGGCCGGGAGGACTACATAGTTACATTATTATGTATATTCTTCCGACTCCTTTTTTATGGGGTTTTTATGGTTGAATTTTTGTTTCTTTTATTTTTTTCCAATATGATGTTCGATTTCGACTTCAATACTCCATGGCGAAAATCAGAATCGGAAATGGCCGCTTGAGAACATTCTACGAAAGTATCGGAACCTTCGTTCAGTGAACAAAATAATATTGCGCTTTCGTTCGGTGAACGATAGGACAAAAAAGTGCTACCCGATTGATTTTTTCCTTAAGTTCGGAATTCTGCATGTCAGCGTCACGTCGTGTGGATTAAGGTGACCGCTAAAGAACCTAATTTTGGTTCCAGCAACTCACCACATTACAATAAGTGACTATATAGATACAAAAACATATACATTAGGGTGGTCCTTATATTGGGTTTTTTTGAAATTCCAACTTGGATAGGCATCAAATTACTCTAAATAGAGAAACAAAAATTTTCGATTTTTTTCAGATTTTTATTTCACCCCCCTGGTCTCCCTTTTTTCACTTCAAGGTACAAATAATAGAGTAAGGGTGATTCTTGTAAGACGCGAAAAAAAATCAGAACTTATAGATTAGATTCAGACGAAAAAAAAATCTTATCGGAGGGGGGGTCTACTTCCCCTCGTTCAGACGGTAGGGGTGATTTTCTAAAAAATTGACCCAAAATAGAAAAAAACGATTAAAAAACAACGGGACCACTTACAATGGAATGCTATAACTTTTTTTAAAGCCATGAATCCAGTCTCTCATATGTTTTTTAAATCAAGTTTTTATTGTGAACAGTTTCTGAAAAAAATAAATTTCAAAAGTAAAAAATTATTATTTTAGTTTTTATTTTTGAGTTTTAAATTTATTTTTTCAAAAACTATTTTCAATAAAAACTTGATTTAAAAAACATATAAGAGTCTGGATTCATAGCTTTAAAAAAAGCTATAGCATGCCATTGTAAGTTGTCCTGTTGTTTTTTAATATATTTTTTCTATTTTGGGTCAAAATTTTTGAAAATTACCCCTCCCACCTGAACGGGGGGAAATAGACCCCCCCTCCAATACGATTTTTTGTTCGTCTGAATCTAATCTATAAGTTCTGATTTTTTTTTCGCGTGTTATAAGAATCACCCTTACTCCATTTTTTGTACCTTGAAGTGAAAAAAGGGAGACCAGGGGGGTGAAATAAAAATCTGAAAAAATTAGGGAAATTGTTTTTCAATGTTTTGAATCGAATGAGGGCTATCCAAGACAATGTCCAATTTAAGGACCACCCTAATATACATAGATACATTGAATTCTTATTAAGTGGTCACAATGCATTTTTTTTTTATCTTCGTCCTGCAGATTGAATTAAGAAACACCGATGAAAAGTTCGAAAATGAATCTTAAAACTATACTACGGTAATATAATTTTGGGTTAACTCACCAATGCAGATACCTATCGGAAGTGAGTGTAGCTATTTCTACAGTTCTCTGGCACTTTTAAGCTAGAACTATAATGCTCGGAGGGGCACTTAAGTGGTCGGAAGAAAACAAGCGAATACACGGAAAGCATTTGACGCGACTATAATTGCGAAGTGGAGCGTTTCGTCAAGTTTCGTTCAACTTTGGTTTGGTTACTTAAGTAAAACTGACATTTGGGGAAATAGGAATGCCAAAAAGAGAAAGATGATAGTTACATTATGGGTGTGTTCCCCTTTTTTCGGTACGGAAAGCTACTTTTCGTTGGTTTTTGACATAAGCTTCAGTGCCCTTCCAAGTATTATAGTTCTACCTTTACACTGAATCTGTCACATCAGTTTTCACAAAAACCATTACTCTTCTTTTCACTGATCTGCATAATGTTAAATTATCCTCGTGTCACAAGTTCACCACTGCACTCACCATTACAAAAATAAAAACAATTATCATCCATTATAAAATCAAAACGAACCAAAACAAAAAAGTTCAATCGAGAGATTTTTGGTTGACACGATTTCGATAGTCACCGACTTATGTAGTTTGCACGTCCTATGGTGATATTTTTTTTTTTTTTGTGAAAAGTGTCTTGTCTTATTGAGATTGTTGCTAGGTCGACTACTTTGGGGCCTTGTTTCAATGACTGGACTGGCCGGCTAACGACAAATAAAAGAAGATTTTTTAGGATATGTAAAATATTATTTTGTGTGTTTGTGATAGAAATAAGCTTCTAATAATAAGAGCCTTCAAAACCAACAAAAAACATTTGAAACGACAACGAAACTTTCAATGTTTCTGTTCCTATGCTAGTGATGTTGTTTGATTGCTCTCTATTATCATATGGCCTTTTTGAATGTCAATTCTGAAGAACTCTCTGATTTAGAACGCCAATAAAACAAACAAGCACATGTTATTTGATTTTGACAGGCCGGAGCGATTTCCAAAATTTTGGAAAATCAAAATTATACCCCCCGCAAAAAATGCATATGGCCTTAAAACAAATTTTAAGATTTTTTTTAAATTTTTATTTCCACCGCTAGGGGTCGCGCAACGCAGAATAAAAAAATACGATTTTTTGATTTTACTGTCCTTTGATTTTTTTTTCAGTGTCAGCTTTTAAATCTATACACAAATTAACGGAGCATTTTTATTTTAAATAACTTCCTTTTTAATTTTTTTTATTCGGACTATCTATTACATTTTGCTTAGAAAGTGCAATAGTTTGAAATCAACCGTGCTCGAATTAAAATATATGTTAAAGATCGTAGTAGGCCTTGCTTTTTGTGACATTTTTAAATGTGAGCCGATTTTCAAATTATTTTATTAGTGTCTCAGTGTCTGTGTTTGGTTCTTAAACCTTTGTGTAGTGTATTATTCCCGGCCTTTTATTTTGTTTTTAATAAAATAAGTTATTTGGAAAAAAGGTGTAGAGTTTTTAAATGTGACATTGCTTACAAAAAATATAAAATTGGGGACAGTTCAATAAACATCAATTAATTTTTTTTTCATAAATAAACCAAGGTGAAAATGGATACTCGTTCCCAAAAAAAGTCTGTCAAATATTTGGAATAGGACGAACGATGTCGACGCGTTTGTTGCCGACCTACAAGGATATTGCTCTTCATCTTACTTTCTTGGAAAACGAAGAAACTTCATCGAAAAAACGGATATCACTTACAGCTGCAAGAGCTATGAAAATTTATGATTTAGCTTCAATTCCAACAGTTGGTAAGTTTTGTGTTGAGAAAGGAAGAACTGCGCTTCTAAAGACGCCCAAGGGCGGAAGAGTACCCGGAGTCTTTGATAAATTGAAAAGTGATGGAGAAAACTGTTTGACATAGCTGCCTGTAAATGTATTGTGAATGGATTGTGTCGATGCTCTAAAGAAAAAAAAGTGCCAGTGAAAGAACGTTCATTTTTGGAAGACCAAAGGTCTCAAAAGAAAATAATGATCGGGAATATCGATGTTGCCGAAACCACCAGGATTCAAAAGTCTCTTAAAAGAAAATTTCCATGTCCTTCATCTTCAAGCACAACTGAAACACCAACCAACGTACAGACAGATAACATCGAAACAGAAAGCATCCCTTCAGATACCGATGAAGATATTGAAACTGAAGCCTCAGAAAGATTGAAAAAAAAGACTGCCTCCATTGCTTTTCTAGACCCAAATCCAAAATCTCTTTCTAATGTTACGAAGGTGGCAGACAGATTCAAAATATCGGACAGAGCTACTGCAACACTTGTTACAGCGGTCTTGCAAGATTATGATTTAATAAATGATACCGATCAGTCAAACATCATCGATAGAAGTAAGATTCGAAGGGAGAGAACAAAATCAAGGTCTCAACAAACAGGCGTGGCCGAACTTGACTATTTTGGTCTTTTTGGTTTAACGGCCGCAAGGACGTTACAAGAAATGCAAGAGGCTTTTCTACCAAAGAACATATAGTCTTGATAACAGAACCTGACTCGCGATACCTAGGGCATGTAACACCACCAAATGGGAAATCAGAGACCATCACGAATTCAATATTTGATTTTCTTAAAGAATCTGCAGTTTTAACAAATAATTTAAAAATTATTGGCTGCGATGGGACTAACGTTAACACCGGAATAAGAAACGGAATCATCCGAAAAATCGAAATGAAAATTAAACGACCTTTGCAATGGTGTATTTGCTTGCTCCACGCCAACGAGTTACCATTACGACACCTTTTCGAAAAATTCTATGGAAAAACGTCTGGTCCAAATGCATATCCTGGTGAAATTGGCAAGGATCTCAAGAACTGCCAGAATCTAACGGTGGCTGATTACAAAGTAATTCAAGTGAACTTACCGGATATACCTTTAAATTGCTTGAGCTCAGACCAAAAATATCTATACGAAATTTGTGTCGCCATCAGTAATGGTGTCAAAGAAGGATCAATTTTTTAAAGGAATCCTGGTGCAAAATTCTAGATGGTTGACGACAGCTAACCGTATTTTAAGAGTTTATGTATCTAAACAAGATCCAGAAGAGCCATTACAACATATTGTTAAGTTTATTTGTCAAGTTTATGCAGTGATGTGGTTTGAAATTAAGTCCAAGTCTTCATTTGTCTACGGTGCGAAACATTTTCACAAGGCCATTCAACTCTCAAGATATTTGCCGGAGGACCTGAAAAAGGTAGTAGACCCAGTTTTCGCTCGGAATGGATACTTCGGGCATTGCGAGAATATCTTGGTAGCCATGCTGCTGAATGAACGCCAAAACATTCGAGATCTTGCTGCTCGACGCATTCTAAAAGCAAGGGCAAAAACTAATAATGTCGAAAATCCGAGAAAGTTTGAACTCCCAAATTTCAATTTTGAAGCTACTGAATATTTCGAACTTATTGATTGGTGGCAGATAGAAAAAAGTTGTTTAACCGAACCTCCACTGGTAATGGATTTTCACACGGAAGAGGTTTGGGATATTGTCAGCCAAAACGACAGTAACAAATCAAATTTGTTGACAAGTTTCCCATGCCACAGCCAAGCAGTAGAAATGGCAGTGAAATTGGTCACCGAGGCTTCCCAAACAGTTTGTGGGTTCACCAACAGAGATGGAGTGATAAAAAACACATTAATTTCGCGAAAGGAGCTTCCAAGTGTTGAAACCAAGAAAGATTATATGATGATGATGATATGAGCGGGTGGCAATGGTGCAGTGGATGTAGTGCATGACTGCTAGCTTAGAGGTGTGGGTTCGAGCCCCATTCTAGGCAGCATTCTTTTCTATATTCTCCCAGCTTAACTGGACGCCACCCGTGAGATTTAATGAGATAATAAACACCTTGATCTCAATCCACTGTGCCAAATCTTTCCTATCCTCCTACTCTTTCTAACTAGTGCCGTGCAATTCAGGTTGCATTTAAAAGACCTTAGGTCTTACAGGCATATAGTTAAAATATTATTAAAATATTATTATTATATGATTATATGTGTTTTTCTTTATTTTTTAATATTTCCTGTTTCGTTTATTATGTTTTTCACTAGGGTTTTTTTTTTACCTAAAATGACAAACTAAAGCAGGTTTTTAAAGCAAAAAAAAAAATAACTCCTTAACAAGTATAAAAGTTGAATCTATAGAGCATCCGCACCGGAATCGAACAATTTATTTTTGTGTTTTTAATTTTCAATGCTGATGCGAATTATTGAATGGTTAATTCAATTTAATAAAAAAAATCTTTATTAAAAATTTCTATTTGAACTTTACAATTTTATTCTTAAGGTATAAAAATGATGGTGTTGTCGGATCGATGGTTGATCTATAAAGCTGCTTGGCTTCTCGTCATTCAGTAGTATTTATATCCTGCTTTGGATATTCTTCTTCTTTGGATGCTGCTTCTTTGCTTGGGATCGTGGGATCCACATTCTTGTTATATTTTTGTTTATGTCTGGACTTCTGGATGGTGATTTTTTTAATTAAATTTTGCCTGCTTTGTCAGCAGTATGTTAGGTATTAGTGGGTGACATTATTGGATAATGTTAACTCCCTTCTTTGTTAAGTATGTTACGTCCCGTGACATCTCTTTTAGATCGCTACAAATACGCGCTACTTTTTCTGCATTTTCTGCGATTAATGATGACTGTTCATTTATTTCTGCAGTGGTCTCTGATGTGTTGATGATTTCTTTTAATAATGGTAAATGGTTCTTTATCTCTGGGATGGTCTCCGATGTGCTTATGTTTTCTTTTAGCGACGAAGTTTTAATTTCTTCTAAGGGTATGTTGTTGTTGGTTATTTTAATTTGTTTTGGTTTAAATATAATATATATGATTGTAATAGCAATAATAATAATAACTAAACTTATTGGTATACTAGGTGTATCTTTTACAATATTCGTTAATTGTTCAATGGTATTTATATTTTCAAAATTGAACTTTAATTCCATATCTGTGCTTTCAAAATAGTTGTCAATATTATATTGATCCACAGAATGAGTTTTCATATAATTTATAATCTTTTGAGTGGGGTTATAATATGTATTATTGTCGATGATAACTGTATCTTCGAACAATATTAAATATGTTCCATTTAATATGGTATTGTTAACATTATGTATATTGGATAATAAGATAGTTCCATCTTTAATTATTTCTAAACTTGCTTGTTTTTCTTTTATTTTGTTACATGTGGTTTTTCTTTTATTTAACAATTCTGACAAGCATGTTTGTTCTTGACTTAATTTACAAAATTTATAATTTATTTCAGTTTTACAGTTATTGATACTGACAAATGTATCTTGGCATTTTGCAATCTCTTTTTCAATTATTAATTTTCCGTCATCTTGTGCTATAGCTCTAGTTTCATATATTTGACAATTTTTATTTACTACTGGGTATTTTATTAAAACTACAATGACATCATGAGTCTGCATTATTTTAAATTCCGAAACGTCAATAAGATCTGTGATGGACATAGTTCCATGTTCATGTTCACTTATTTCTTTTATATCTTTTTCATTTAGTATAATAGGATTTAGTATTTTCGCTTTGCTAAGAGCAATGGTATGAATTATATTTTGTAACTCAATAATAATTAATTTGTTTCTTTCCTGTAATAACCTTATTTGTAAAATACTTTTTTCTAAATTAATTATTTGAGTAATCTTCTGAATTGCTTCGAATACATGGGAGTTGATAACTGCTTGTTTGTTATTATTAAATGTTAATTCATTTAACTTGTTTTCTACTAAAACTTGATCATCGTGATCTGGATTTCCTGCGATCCATTTAATTACTTTCCCTATTATTTCAATACTTCTTTTATAACTTTTCACTCTTAGTTGATTCAATAAGCTTCTAATTATATTTATGTCTGTAAGGGTATCTGTGTCCTCTTCTACAATTACTCCTTTATCTTGGTATTCTAATGTTTTGGAATTTATATTTAATTCTAATCTATCAATTATTTCGTTAATAAATGTGAGATTTGTTACATGAAATATGTTACTGTATTCATTATATATTGCCGTGTTGCCGTTTTCTATAAGCATATAATTTTCTCTTGTATAATCTATGATTTCTAATTTAGCTATCGGAATTATCCCTATGATTGCGAGTAGTAGAGTAAAGGTTTCCATTGTCTGCAATGAAAATATTTTTAATTCTTTATATTGTCTTTATGGACAATTTCGTTATTTATTTTTACTGTTTTCCCTAAGTCTTCTTGAATTTTTTGTTTAATGTATTTATGTTTTAGTTTAGGAAATTTGTCTCCTATGGTTTTTATATAAACTGTTTCATTTGGTTTATAATCCTTACATTTTCTTTTCTTATTATGATTCTCTAACATTTTTTCCTGTGTGATAGCAAGTACAATTGCTAAATCATGTTTGACTTTATTAAACATTATTTCATATGGTTTATTCTCTGTTGAAGAATGAATTGTTTTATTGTATTGGATAGCTGCTCTTATTATAACTTCCAAATTACTTGTTAGTGCATATTCTTTCTTAATGCACCTTGAAATTTCTATGAGCGTTGAATGTGCCCTTTCAATTTGTCCATTTGTCGTACTGTGACCTTTAGGAACATAATATACTTTTATTTTTAACCTATCCATTAGGGACCTGAATATTATTGATTTAAACGTACTTTCGTTATCTAAACATATTGTTTCTACTTCTGGGAATACTTGTAATGATTCTAATATCTTATCATAAAGGCAAGTTTTGTCTTCTAAATGTCTTATTAACATATATTTTGAATATGCATCTATAATTGTTAAAAATTTTAAATTTTCCGCATAGAATATATCCATGTGCAACTGCCTCCCCTCTTTGTTAGGTATTGGAGTCTCTCCAATTGGTACTTTCTGCGGATGCCTATCATATTTGTTTGTGTTGCATATCTCGCAATTTCTTACATATTCTTTAAAATCTTTTCTATAGTTTGGCCAGTAATATTGTTTCTTTATTTGTTTGATATTTTCTTCCCATCCTCTGTGGGCGCGTTTATGTGTATCTTCCATTATACTTATTTGGTCATCTTTATTGATAACGTCATTAGCGAAAGCTTCTGTATGCAAAAATTTATTATTGAACGTTTCTTTTAACGTTGCTTTTATGTCATACAAATCCTCTGTGGTACAGTATATACATACTGTTCCTGGCTGTATATATTCTTTAAGCCTTGGCACAAGCTCTTCTACTTCTTTATATTCAATCAAATGTCTTACTTTTCCCTTAAAATTTTCAATTTGCTCGTGTACTGTGTAATTACCTTTAGCTATTACTATTTGTTGTTTAAATTCGTTTAGAACTTGTTTGGTTGTATGTATTACAGTATTGTCACTGCTATCAGCTGAGTGCGCGGTGTCATCTGTTGAACTAGCATCTGTCATCTGGTTCAAGTTCTGCCTACTTAACGCATCCGCTACTACGTTTGTTTTTCCTGGCTTATACACTATTTTTGGTGCATATTCCTCTATTATGCTGTGCCATCTCTTAAGTTTTGGATTGGGATTTCTTTTTGAAACCGCGAACGTAAGTGGTTGGTGATCAGTGTGTATTTCTAAGTCCCTTACACCATATAAATAGTTCCTTAAGTTCTTTAGTGCATATACTATGGCAAATAGTTCCTTTTCATTTGTCGCATAGTCGCGTTCTGTTTTACTCAGAGTTTTAGATATAAAGATAATAGGTTTGTTTTCTTGGGACAAGACCCCTCCTATTGCATCATTGCTTGCATCCGTTGTCAAAACAAATGTTTTGCTAAAATCTGGTTGTGTTAACTCAATGTTTTCTTTTAAATGCATTTTTAGCTTTTGAAATGCTTCTTGGCCTTCTGGGTCTAAATCTATCATAGTTTTTTTACTCATATGCTGGGATATTCTTCCGTTTTCACCATGAAGATATTTGGTTAGTGGTTTTGTTAACTGGGCATAGTTTTCTATGAACTTCCTATAATACCCGGTCATACCTAAATAACTCCTTAATTGCCTAAGTGTTTTTGGTTCTGGGAACTCATTTATGCATTCTATTTTCTTAGGGTCTGTTGTGATAACATTTTCACTAATAACGTAACCTAGGAATTCTACTTGAGTTTCGTAAAATTTGCTTTTGTCTAAAGATATCTTCATATTTGCTTCCTTAAGCGTTTCTATAACCTGATTTAAATGACTTTGGTGTTCCCTCAAACTATTTGAGAACACGATAATATCGTCAATATAGACGTGGCATATTTTTCCAATTAGTGGTTTCAAGATATTGTCCATGGCTCTTTGAAAAATTGAAGGACCGTTCTTCAATCCAAATGGCATTCGGACATATTCAAATTTTCCATTGTTAACAGAAAATGAAGTTTTCTCGATATCTGTCTCTTTCATGAGTATCTGATGAAAACCGCTTTCTAAATCTATGGTGGAAAAGAATTTTGCTTTTCCTAAATTACTAAGGATAACATTAGTATCTGGAATAGGATACTTGTCACTAATAGTATTCTCGTTTAGTTTTTTAAAATCTATCACTAAACGGTTTTTCATTGTGCCGTCCTCATTGAGGCCTTTTTTTTGCACTACCCATACTGGACTACTGTATGGACTCTTTGAGGGTCTAATAACTCCTTCGTTTAATAATTTTGTTACTTCATTATTTACAAAATTATTTACTGACATTGGATATGGGTACTGTTTTTTCCAAATTGGTGTATCACTTGTTGTGTTAATTTCCGCTCTAACATCAGTGCGGAATGGTAATCTCATATCTACCTTTGAGTGCATTTCCTCAATATAATTTTTTGTTTCCCTAACTAATTTTTCTCTCAGTGATTGAACTTCTTCATCAGTAAGTATTTTATTTAATTCTTCACGTGTATTATAAGTAATATTCTGTATATTGTTTTTGTCATTTGGAGCGCAAGTGCTCCTGCTAATAATAGATTGTGTGTCTGGCGCGCAGGTGCTTGACTGGCAATTTTCTGCTTTACACATTTTTTTATTTTGTAATTCAACTTCTTCAGGTTGTCGTTCATGTTCCATGAACATTTTTTCTTTTCTATCTCCGTATATTAAAAGGTTATTTTTTAAATCTAATTGTATACCTGCTGATCTTAATAGGTTGAATCCTATTAATAAATCCGCTTCAAGATTTTCTATTTCGTAGAATCTAACTGTTTTATGAAACATAAAAACTTCGTAATAATGTGAAATTATAGTATATCCGTTAACTGTTTTCACTCTTTTCTTAGTTACTAATTCCTCTCTACCTTCTAAAATATTTGGACTAGCGTAACAACTTGTTGCGCCGGTATCTATTAAAATTTTAAGGAACCTTCCATTTAAGTTTCTGTATATGTGGGGAAGTCCCTTGTTTCGTCTAAAAAATGGTCCTCTGCTAAATTGTTTAGTCTAACCTTATTTGGAGGCTGTGAGCTATGCTGTACGCTTGGTTCTCTTTCCCTTTTAAACAAAGGTCTTTGAGGTTGTTGTTGCGCAACGAAATTTCTTTGATAATTGTTATTCTGGTGGTTGTATTGATTAGGTTGTCGGAAAGGGTTGTGATTGTTTTGTTGATGTATTTGCTTAAACCTATTCATATCGTGATTATTTAATGGTCTGTGTGCAGACGATCCTAGTTCCATTGCTGTGGGTGGTTTTCTTTGTTGAAAATGAGGTGTTACATGTTGCTTTTGCGCAAAACGTAAATTATTAGTATTTTCTAATCTATTCCTATTAGAGAACTGTAAGGCAAAGTTTGAACGTATGTTATTACTTTCTAGTTCTTGTGCTTTTGATAATGCACTAGGCAAGTCTTCTGGTTGGAGACTAAATAATATCGTATTCAATGGATTATTTAATCCTGTAATGAAAACCCTAAGAGCGTTTCTTCTATTTGATTTATTTATCTCTAATGTAAGCTCGTTTTTATTCCCATATGTCATTATGGTTTTGTTAATGAGTAAGGTTAATTTCTCATTTACTTGATTGTAATATTCTACAACCGACAATGGACCCTGCCTCAATATGCTAAGTTCCTGTTCTATTATATACACTGGTCTTTTGTCCGCAAATGCGAAATCTAACCGTGAAATTATGGCATCGAAGTTTAAAACCGTGCCATGGTTTGTAAGAACAGCGTTGGCCGAATTCTGAATTTTATTTCTTAGTATCGTGATAGCAGCAAAGTATCTTTTACTTCCTGGTATATAAAGAATCATACTATTATGTGCTGCTTCGCGCCAGCTGACATAATCCTCTGAATTCCCGCGGAATTCTGGTAAACTTTTAATGACCTCTAAAGGTTCATTATCTGAAATATTTGGATCTATTCTTTGAGTTTCGAAATCTATTACATTCGTTTCGTTTTTAACTTTACTAAGATCTAATTTTAGACTTGCTATTTCATTTTGCAACTCTGTAAGTTGTGCGTTAAAAACTTGCGATACTGCTAGTTCTATAGCACCTTGAACTAAATCTGCGTTCGACATTTTTCTTATAATTATTGTTTCACTTTATTTTAAAACTATTCACTTTTTATTTTCTTAACACTATTTCTTACTCTAATCCTGCGGTGTCTTCTAAGGTGGCTGGTTGTACTGCTTCTTTCGTCAGAGTTCCACTTGTGGCTTGCTGCTTCTATCGTCAGGGATCCACTTGTTCTTAAAAGTTTTTATTTTCACAGAATGTTTCTTTTTTCTCCTTTATTAGGATACTTGATTATTAGTTTTTCAATACGCGTTTTTTTCTTTCACTTTACTTTTTATTTCAAGCTACGCGTTTTGTTTTGAATTGGCGTAGATGCTCTTTTTAGAAATCGATTTTTCTTAACATTGAACACGTGTTTTTTTATTTTCACTTTACTTTTTTTATTTTCAAGTTTTCACGTTTGTTAATTTTTTTCTCGAATTTTATTCACTTAGAGCATCCCGGTTGAGCCCCCAATTATTGAATGGTTAATTCAATTTAATAAAAAAAATCTTTATTAAAAATTTCTATTTGAACTTTACAATTTTATTCTTAAGGTATAAAAATGATGGTGTTGTCGGATCGATGGTTGATCTATAAAGCTGCTTGGCTTCTCGTCATTCAGTAGTATTTATATCCTGCTTTGGATATTCTTCTTCTTTGGATGCTGCTTCTTTGCTTGGGATCGTGGGATCCACATTCTTGTTATATTTTTGTTTATGTCTGGACTTCTGGATGGTGATTTTTTTAATTAAATTTTGCCTGCTTTGTCAGCAGTATGTTAGGTATTAGTGGGTGACATTATTGGATAATGTTAACTTGCGCGACCCCTAGCGGACATTTTAAAAATTAAAAAAAAACCTTAAAATTAATTTTAGGACCCAACGCAACTTTTGCGGGGGGTATTTTTTTCATTTTAACAGTTTTATTTGTTTCCATACAACCGCGCTCCGCTCTCCTATTCATGTCGCTGTATATGTTCAGCCTCACATGCAGATGCCGAAACAATTTTTCACATTTGTAAATACTGCGGACACATATACGAAGAAAATGGGAAAATAATTTTGAAACACGGAAAATTGTTCTTAAAACAGTGAAACATATGAAATTTTCTTATTTTTAGCAAAAAATATAGTTTAAGTGGCATTTGACAACTGTTTGACAATAACTACATATGTGTTTGAATGTGTGATCTGGTTTCAATTCTGAAATCTAATCCAGAATTGTTTTTATCTTTTTTTTCACTTTTAGAACACTTGCCAATCGAAAAGGTCAGTATCTCCATGTTAATTAATTCTGACAGGCGAAAGACTCGTTGTCGTTCCGAACGTTTTAATGCCGACCCAATTCACTCTTTGGCTGTCATCATTTTTTTCCATTTTCAAGCCTATATTACGTGAAAATTAAAAATATCTGACGGAGTAAACTCAACTCCATTTAGCGTAGGTATTCTTGATATAGATCTCAGGAATTTTCCCCAGTCTTGAGGTACTTTCATTTCAGCACTTGTTTTTTTCTTTGCGATTTCAGTACTAGCATTGATTGTATCATCTTCCATATGAGTATGGTCTGGTACCATAAGTATTAATTTTTTTAAATTCTAACATTATATGACTGAGAATTGATATTGTCCGTCAGAAGTTATACGTAGTGCATGCGTATACAATGCGTATAACATGCGAATAACATGCGTATAACAAGCGTATAATATCTAATGCTACATTTCCACCTGACGCTTATCTGAGATTTAATAAGATTTACCTCAAATCTCCTTCAAATCTCGGAGATTTACCATACAAATTTATTTCGTAAATCTTGAAGATTAGAAATTAATCTTGTTAAATCTTCCTAGGACAAATCGTTTTATAGGACAAATAGTTTTGGAAATCGAACTAACCTTTTCTTAAATGGTGCTGAACGATACATTCGAGACTCGCATTCAGTTCTTCACTCTTTCACACGAATCAAACATTCTGTCTCATTCGCACTTCATAAGAGAAATTGAAACGCCATTTGCATTTTTGAAGGTGCTGTCAAATTTAATCTTTTTTAAATCTTTTTGTGCGGTGGAAACACCAAAAAGATTTATTAAATCTAATCTGAAATAAACCTTTGGTGGAAACATAGCATAAGGAACCGTCAAGAATGAACCTTTTTTTATCCGAAAAGACAAACCATGCCCATTCGTTGCCCCATGCAACAAGTTCCCTAGCGAATTTAAAAGGAATTCCTTGTGTGTTTGCCGTAGAACCGTTTATTTTTCTCATTTTCTTACCCAGTTTATTGAATGCATCTCTTTTGTCTCTTTCTGCTTCTTTCAACTTGTTTTCAGATCCCAAGTGTATGTGAAATTTATAATAAAATATAGTTTCCAACTCTTTATCACAAAACACAACTTGCTTTGAATACCGACTCAGTTAAATTATCAGTCGTTTTCAATAGAATTCTCTAAAACAGCTCCCAACGGATAAATAGTTACGCAGTGTATAAGCCCTTATTGTAGTACCTCGTGGCATGATGGTTAGTGCGTAGGACTGTCATGCCGAAGGCGTGGGTTCGAGTCCCAGCCGTGCCACCTAAAAAAAAAACAGAAATGTTTTATTCGAGGTACTGCCTCTTGCGAGGAACTGACAAATACTCCAAGAGTATACTTGTCATGAAAAAGTGCTTCTCATTTAGCCGTTCGGACTCGGCAAAAAACTGTAGGTCCCCTCCATTCCTGCCAACAAATACGCACACAGGAATGGTTGTGAGTTGTAAGTCACTAGGCCCTGGTTCTCCACGAGCTGTTGCGCCACCCAATTTATTTAATTTATTTATAAGCCCTTATTAAGACTTTATTCAAAGTTGCGTAGTTAATAAAACATTTTCCTACCATTTTAGTTACAATGCCCTTGACAGAAGTAGGTATCTTTTGACAAGAAGTACCAAAAAGAAAAATCTATTACGTTGAGCTGCCATCCTTATGCAGCCACTATTCAACCTCTTAACGCGTTTAGCTTAAAATGGCTCTATTCAACGTCGCATAACTTTAATGGTTAACATTTCTGCGTTTAGAGGAATTGTAACTCTACGAAGTCTTTGAAATGTCCCCGAATAAGGCTGTATAAATTTAAACTTCGTTCGGAGCGGTCCCATTTATACCACTTATCATAACTGAAATATTATCTCGTTTTTACGACAATGTTACTAAGAGTATTCATGCAACAGCGTAGTCGTCGTAAACGTAGTGAAGTTGTAAAATTCGTAGACCTGTCAAATTTTCCAAAAACATTGTGACAGAATTACGAAGTTTTAAACTTTACAACATTTACGACGACTTTACGCTGTTGCATGAATACCCATACTATATTTTGAACCCAATACGGTAATTATTATTAATTTAAAGCCTTGAACAATGAACACAGTTCAAATAGAAGTTCAAAGCTAAAATTAGGAAACTAACCCAACAATTATCACAAATACACTTAGCGTTGAATGTCGCATGAATGTAAATTGTATTGTACAAACTCTATGAAGACCTACACCTACATCCAGACCAATCTAAGAAATTAAAGCATATGACTTAATAATAGGTGGTTGGTTGGAGATGTAGTTGGAGTAGCCAAGCCATAGCTAGTGTTTTGCATAGAATAGACTGTGTTTTGTTGGACGTCTTGTGATAAGACATGCAAATTTGTCGTTTATTCCGATGGTGACCCCAAACTGTCCAATCCACTTAGATATTTTCAATTCAATTTCCCAGAGGAATTATTATACCGGAGAAAATTTACTTCAAGTGCGGATTGTACCTATGTACATATATCTGTGTCCATCCAATAGCTCCAGTAATCGGATATGTGAAAATGCAGATACATTTTGTTGAAAACATTTTCGAAGGCACGCCACCAAAGATACAGACAAATACCACTGAATCTACCCAGTTTTTCTTTTTTTATTCTTATACCGATATTGCTTTACTGGGCGGGGAGAGTTTCTTGTCCATAGGTAATGGTTTAGAGTAGAGGGAGGGGTTGTGGACTTAGCCGATCAGGTGAAGGAAAACAAGAGCCATCATCTTCTCCAATCCATTCTGAAGCAATGAACTGGAATCTTTTCCACATTTGCAAACCGAATATACATTAGTTCGACTAGCGGTGTTTTTCTGTTTTTCAATTCATTTTCTGGTTTCCGATTCTGTTGTATCTATGTATTTTCCATTTGGGATTAAATACTCGTGTTTAGTCACGCAGTTCATATCGTCAAGTGGTTTCTTCTGGGTGAAGGGTAATGGTTTAAATTGTAACTACTTTTCTTCCCTTATTTTTATTTTATTTTATTTTTTTTTTAATTTGTTTATTTCAATTCAATTAAATGTTTTTGCAATTTCAATAAATGGGGAAGATATTGAAAACAATATCTACACAAATAAACATTCATTTTAAATGTTATTTGGAAGCGTTTTTGATTTTGAGAAATGTTTTTGTTATAAAATGTTTTGCCTTCATGTTTTGGTTTGAATATGGGTGTTTCCATCGTTAAGGGTGTGACAATGAGACTCCGTATTTTATTAATTATTCAGAATTGATAAATTACAACTTCCACTTGTACCGGATGTGACGATCTTTTGAGAAACTTATCCATTTTAAGCTCATTCGTAAGGATATTTAGCGAAGGTTCCAAAACTCTTTCTCATCCTTATTGCGATTGTCAATTTTCAACTGATTGAAGATTAAAAATCTATCAATCAATTGTTCAGTTTATATTTCATGAGCGCTCACTGAGCTGACGGAGCAAACATTTTTTTTACTTAGTATTTGACAGCAAAACTGGGGAAATTCTCTGAGCCCTCAGAAATATAAACTGGACAAATTTAAAATTCTGTATTGTGAAACTCAATTGATAGGGCATTTTGAATTGTTGATGAAATTGATAGCTGTGAATGGGCCCATTTTTTGAAATCTAATTTCGAACAGAGATTATCAAATAAATTTCAGAAAAGAAAAAGAATAAAGCTGACAGATAAAATATAATTAATTGAAAACAGAAAAATAAATACAAAAAATGGGTTCGGTAGAATTCTGCTTTAACGACGACGATGCTAAAGATAACTAATCAAGTTTTTAGAAATTTTTAGAAGACGAAGACAACTAAAAGATGCTTCAAAACCCTTAAGGCGATATTACATTATCATATAAATATGGCAAACTTGCCATATAAATACGGTCCAAAAGTGACATATAAGTGTGATAGATACAGTTTTTTGAAAGAATATATATAACGTACCTATATGGTATCATGTATACATATTCTTTCATATATAAGACGCTTCTATGTCACTTTTGGATCGTATTTATATGGCAAGTTTGCCATATATATGTATATGGTAGTGTAATACTGCCTTTAGAATTAGAGTAAATCATGTAAGTACAGAATCATTCTATGTATAAAAACACAAGAAATTCTAAATACACGGTCCATTCCAGATTTATCAAAAATTTTCGAATATCAAAACCAGCATTTTTATACATTTTGAGCGACATAGAAGGTAAATTTAGACAAGAAAAAAGGTGCACATCAGTTCCAA
The DNA here is from genome assembly GCA_963921185.1 of Dasysyrphus tricinctus. Taxonomy (NCBI): domain Eukaryota; kingdom Metazoa; phylum Arthropoda; class Insecta; order Diptera; family Syrphidae; genus Dasysyrphus; species Dasysyrphus tricinctus. The sequence goes on from OY992531.1 coordinate 102,933,730, forward strand.
ACATAATTAGGCTTGCAACAGCTCTGAGATTATGTGCGCATGGTTCATACCAGATCGGCATCGGAAATGTGCATTTAATTGACCTTGCACAATCTAATGTGTACTTAATCATGAAAGATACATTCAAAATTCTTGAAGCTTTCATTTGTCCGAAATGGATAAAGTACGACTACTCTGAAGCTGAAAAGGTTCGATCAAAGGCGTTTTTCTTTGAAAGAATTGGTAGTCCCGACGTAATTGGTTGCGTTGACGGGACTCACATTAAAATAGCGTCTCCCAAGAAAAATACCTCCAAGTTGGTAGCCGCCGAATACTGGTCTTGGCTTTATGCCAGGACTTGCTATGTTGTAAGTGCGAATGTTGATCAAGGAAAGAATTGCAATATTAAACCTATGGCCCTATAGATTGGAGGTTAGTGCGTTGGGCTAACGACCCGACCACAGTAAAAAACCAACGGCTTCCGACTATTCGACTTTGCTGCACCTCGTAATACGGTGATAAGTAGCACTAGGTTCCATACCTTTAATTGGACAAATGTTACAAAAATGTAAAGAAATTCATTTAAGTAATGACTCGTTGCCATTTGTTCCACTCTCTTGCAGGAGGGCCTAAGCCATTTAAAATTGCACCAAACTGCTCCCACTTTCTTTGCGGCGGCGCACAGTGGGCCCGAATGATGTTTTGCGTCCCATAAATCTGTAACTTACTTGTTTATTAAAATAATTGGGTGAAATTTTGCACACATCATCTTGATTGTACTGCCTATCAAGTAATACAAATTTCTTAAGTGTGAATTTATTTTATTAATATTTAAAAATTATTCAAAGTTAAGGATGTAACAAATAATCGATATAACATGAAATTCCAGCATGTTGAGTATCATACAAAATATTTTTTTTTCTTAAAAATAACACTAGTCAATACAATTTTCGTCACAGAAATCGCACTGTAGTCTTCCGACGGTTTTTGATGCCCGGAGCCCTAATAAAACCTCATCACATCAAGCTTTCGAGATATTTTTACATAAAAAGTGAACGGATAGTTTTTCGCTATATTTGAAGCAGTTTTACACATCAAAATAATTTTTCCATAAAAAAACTCATAACAGCATCTAAAATAACTAATCTTCTCCTCCAGAATTCATTTAAATATCTTCTATCCTGACCTTTGAGAAATCTCGTACATACATCTATTATTCCATCACAAAATCAAAATCGATTTCAAAGGATAAAGTAAGTTCTTTCAGATAGCCTCATAACTTTTTGGGAGAAATGATTTCGCTGTGTAACATTGACAAAAAACTCAGTATTTTGTTACTTTTGTGTGAAAAAAACACCAGTTTACATTATGTTGGGTCAATGTAGGTACCAAATTAAAAACTTAATTTCTAATTTTCGGGTGCTGAAAACAAAAATGAAATGTTTTTTTTACAAAGAAGCGTTTTAGAGAAAAATGAAAAAAATAATTTCCTGGCTTTTTTTCAAACACTGTAATAAATCTTTCTAAAATAAAATGTGTATTTTGTTTAAAGATCTGGGGCCTATTTCTGCGCTACTACATCAATTACATCAACTACATTTTACAGCTTCATCCTTCAACTACACCAGTTACATTTTTAATTTATTAAACTTTTTTATCTTTTTTTTTCATAACTCCAGTTGTATGTTTGAATCAGACAAAAATAAATGATGTAGTTAAAGGATTTTAATGTACGATGTAGTTGATGTAGCTATGTTGTAGTAGCGCTGAAATAGGCCCCTGATCAAATCCTTTTTACAATAAACTGCTTTTAATAGCCGGATTGAAATTCATCAAGCAATAGGCGATCAAAGCTTAAAAACGTGTACTTTTCAAAAATTATTTTGTTTATATAGTTGCTCCATGCGCATAAAAAAAATAATTTTTAATACTTTAAAGATCCCAAGTGAAAGATAATCACAAACTCACAAACAAATTACTTAAAACTTTCTCTGAGGTCTTTTATTTGAACCTCTCACAAACAAAACAACAAAAACAAAAACAAAAAACGTTCTGCAAGGCCAATAATGATGAGACATTATTGTTGAAAAGGTATGTTTTGTTCAAGAATAGAAACTATAGGTGCTTATTTAATGTTTCGTCGTTATTGGCCTTGTAGAAAGTTTTGTTCTATTCTCCTTCGTCAGAGGGACGAATTAAAGACCTCACGTAGGGCTGCCAGATAAAATTTTCGCAATATCGGGACGTCAGTGACAAAAAATCGGGACAAATCGGGACTTAGAAAAGGCAATGAACTGTTAAATATACAACAAATAGAAAAATGTTTACTAGCTAACGCTTATGACAAAAAAGAAACAACAAAATTATATCGAGAGCATTGAAAATTCAGTTTTGTAACTAAAATATCTTCGGGTTCTTTGGTACTGTAAGAAGTCTTCATTTCGAAAGATTTGCAGTTCTGGTAAAATGTTTAAGCATTGACCTAACTGTTGTCTAATGTACACTTGAAAATAAAAATGTCTCGATTTTTATTTCCACTTGATGTCTTTGCAAATAATTTTAAGAAATCGCCATGTTCAATATATGAAAGCAATTTTTGTTTGAAGGATTAATTAATAAAATTTAAAAACTAATTGCAATTATCATATCCGGTGCCTCATATAAGTTTATTAAGTTTTTTTTTATGTAGAAAAACTGGTGGGTGGGCCTACCGGCCCATATCTATAATAAAAGCAATAAAAAAAAACAAGCAACAAAAAAAAAACAACGAAAAATCCACCATAGAATTAAGTTTAGATTTAGGTTTAGAATTAAGTAGACACTTAAGTGCAGGCTTGTATTAAGCTAAATAAATAAATAAAGGCAATTGCCTAAGGCCGCACATTGACTAGGGCTGCAAAACCGATGAAAATTCATGTTTTAAGGCAACACATTAAGATTTGACAAAATGAAATCATGCAGAGCAGCATTATAATTTTCAAATTTTATAAAATTGTATTTTGTTGAAAACCTTCAAGCAATATTAAATAAAACCGTAAATATTAGTTTGTTTGGTTTTCTTTTTTAAAACTGTTGGGCGGCATAATACCAATTTTCCGAAGTTGGCAGAAACTCCAGGTTCGACAACGATCATGTGCATGTCTTGCTCCTTTACAAGAAATTTGCAAGATATACCGTCGAAATAAACTAAACTAAATATCCAAAATAGCTTTTTATGGCCCTTAATCCTACAAATTGGCGTTTCGTTCGGCTTACTCACTTGAACTCATCAGTGACATATTGAGGGCTTTGTCATACGCAATTTGTTTTAAGTAACATGAATTTTTCAACAAAAATCCACTGTAAACTATATCCAACAAGATTACAATTCCTAACCATTAAGCTGGAAGTTTTTTTTGCCCGGGGCCAGGCATAGTTTCTATATAATATAAACTAAGCTACATCACATATTTTCTTATTAATTCGGGAAATCATTTTAATAAAATTCTTTGATGCAAGAAAGTTATTTTTCATGAGTAAAAAGAAAAGTCGGGACAAAATCGGTACAGTTTGTATATCGGGACAGGGTTCAAATATCGGGATTGTCCCGCCAAAATCGGGACGTCGGGCAGGCCTAACCTCACGAGCCCCATGGATTAGTGCTTAACGGCTATATAATGAAATGATGAACTCACAATAACCTTTTCAACGATATATGACACATTCGTATTAAAAACTGGACCATAAATTTTTGCTCATTCCCCCTTACATTGTATTTATGTCATAAATGGAAGGTCTACTATTAACTGAAGATTTCTCCGAGAAGAAAGAGGTATTGGAAAGATTTAAACTGATTTTAAAAGAAGAAAATTAGTTCTTTTGGGAACTATTAAAAATTTTGTTGAAACATTTTACCTCACGTTACAATACAACTTTGAAAACAGCAAAAAACTTTTTTTTTTTATTTTATAACGGGAATATCTCAAAAACGTGGCCTGATAGAATTTTTCTGACTCCAGATTCGAGTTCAACACACAAAAAACCTACGGAAAAGTATATTTTGGTTTCTGTAACAAAAAAAAAAAAAAATTTTTGTTGACCAGTATTTTTGGACATTTTTTGTTTTGTACCTACCTTATGGTAAGCTTATCACTCTTGATCAAAGGGGGGCAGATTGGGGCAGAATTTTTTCCTGTGGCTTCTTATTTATATACTAAGGAATCATCTGCACTAAAAAAGAAAACAGCGGAAGACAGCGGAAGGGCTTAAAAGCTCTCTCCAAAATTAAAAAGACAAACAAAAATCAGGTATTTAAAAAACTTTTCTTTTTTTTTAATTTATCAATATCTTTGAATATGTTTTTAGAAATTCGTATAGCCCTAATTGCAAGCTTTCCAACGATGTAACGGGTGATTTTTTAGCTGGTTTGGTTTTGGCAACACTGGTTTTGACAGCTGACGTGTGTTTAGTGCCTTGTGTCACTGTCAAACAGCTTCAGTTTGGTTTGCAATTTAACCATGGATCGTCTTACGACCTACCACAACGCCGAATTTTTGGTGAATGGGCTCTTGGAAAGCTGGCCGAGGATCCGCTTTTTTATCGAAAAATTGTGTTCAGCGATGAGGCTCATTTTTGGTTGAATGGGTACGTAAATAAGCATAATTGCCGCATTTGGAGTGAAGATCAGCCAGAAGCATTGCAACAGCTACCAATGCATCCCGAAAAAGCCACTGTTTGGTGCGGTTTATGGGCCGGCGGCATTATTGGGCCATATTTCTTCAAAGATGATGCGAATCGCAGCGTTACTGTCAATGGTGAACGCTACCGAGCGATGATAACAAACTTTTTTTTGCCCGAAATGGAAGTTCTTGACTTGCATGATATGTGGTTTCAACAAGACGGTGCCACATGCCACACAGCACGCGAAACAATGGCGCAATTGCGAGGCGAGTTTGGTGAACAGTTAATTTCACGTTTCGGGCCGGTCAATTGGCCGCCTAGATCGTGCGATTTGACACCATTAGATTATTTTTTGTGGGGGTATGTCAAGGCTAATGTCTATAGGGACAAGCCCGCTTCGATTGACGCACTGGAAGCCAACATCCATGCATTCATTCGTGAGATACCGGCCGATATGTGTGAAAGAGTATGCCAAAATTGGACTCAGCGGATGGGCTACCTGAGACGCAGCCGCGGTCAACATTTGCATGAAATTATCTTTAAACATTAAATTGCAAGGTTCAAACTATCGATTCAAATAAATATTTCATTCATTTTTTTGAATTTTTTGTGTTTTTTTTTTTTTTAAAGTTCTAAACCTCTTAAAAAATCACCCGTTATAATACTTGTGTAATCCCATTAACAAATTGTTAAAAACATGTATTTAATTCGTAACTTCATAACGTTTTTCAGGCAGTGAGATTTCTAGCGAATACTTTGGATAGCGATATATTATATATATACATATATATATTATATATATATATATGAAATGGCTAAGTTCAGACATACCATTTTTATTTAAATGAAAAATTTGACATTCCTTTCATACATTCTCATAAAAATACAAGCATTTATAACAATTTTGAAAAAATCATTTATGAGACGCTAAACAACATTTGGGGCCACTGTGCGGCGGCGCGCGTCTTTTTGGAATACAGTCCTCTGGCTAGGTCCAAATTTTGCTCCATTAGAGACACGAGTTCGGCAATTTGGGATTTGTTGCTCACTATTTTGGTCCTTTTGTTGGATATTAAACAATTTAAAGTTTTCAAAATAGCTTTTTATGGCCTTTAGTCCTACAAATTGGCGTTTCGTTCGGCTTACTCACTTGAACTCATCAGTGACATAGTGAGGGCTTTGTCATACGCAATTTGTTTTAAGTTCAGTTCAACTTACATGAATTTTTCAACGAAAATCCACTGTAAACTATATCCAACAAGATTAGAATTCCTAATCATTAAGCTGGAAGCTTTTTTGCCCGGGGCCAGGCATAGTTTCTATATAAGAAGGTTTTATAATACAAATTCTATATACTACTGAAATAAATCAGCCAAGTAGAAGACTTAGCATTAAGGATTGGACTTGTTGAATTATTGATTCAAAATAGCTTTTTATGGCCTTTAGTCCTACAAATTGGCGTTTCGTTCGGCTTACTCACTTGAACTCATCAGTGACATAGTGAGGGATTTGTCATACGCAATTTGTTTTAAGTTCAGTTCAACTTACATGAATTTTTCAACGAAAATCCACTGTAAACTATATCCAACAAGATTAGAATTCCTAATCATTAAGCTGGAAGTTTTTTTGCCCGGGGCCAGGCATAGTTTCTATATAAGAAGGTTTTATAATACAAATTCTATATACTACTGAAATAAATCAGCCAAGTAGAAGACTTAGCATTAAGGATTGGACTTGTTGAATTATTGATTCAAAATAGCTATAAAAAGCTGAAAATAGAGTTATTGAGTTGATATGCATATTTTAGATTTTTTTGCATATTTGCATGAAATTCATATGCATAATATATGCACAAATATGCAAACTATGCAAAAAATATGCAAAATATGCAAAACATGCAAGCATTTCCTATGTTAAACAAATCAAGAAATAATATAAAAGCGATTCAGAGGGTGGTATAATTTCATTCATTATTGTCAGTTGTCAGATATTAAATAAGAGCAACTGATACTTAATATACAATATTTTATAGGTTTAAAAATTATTCAAGATAATAATTGGTATAACAGTAGATATACAACCATAATTTTCTCTAAATTATTAATTGAGAGGCTTTGACGTTTCTCTCCAAAAACCATTTTGTAAGCGGAGAAGCTTTTTTCAACGTCACAGGAAGTAATTGCAGCAAAATTATATTTAATGATATTTTCATTTGTGACGGGTTCAAGTCCAGACAAATCTTCAGCATTGAGATTTAAAATATTATTTATTTTTGAAATGATACTAAAATTTGGATTTCTTTTCAAAATAGCTTCAAATTTCTCCTTTAACAATAACAATATTTTCAGCTTCCTTATATAAACTCATTGACTTTGCTAATGGTAAACCCTTCGCTTCCAAAGAAGTTATGATTGCGGTAATTCTCTCGAAATTTGATTTTACATAAAATCACGATATATTTGGGGATTTTGTATCAGCTCTTTTGCCAGCTTTATACACTAGTCAACGAAATTAAAGGAACAAATTTGTTTTCAATTTTTGTTAGCATTTTTTGAAGAGCTGTATCTTTGTGACGAGTGGTCGTATTGAGTTGAAATAAAAAGCATTTTACAGCTTTATGTTTTTTGTTTCGAGATTTGTTTGCAAACAAATTTTTTTCAAGTACCGTTATTGCGTTATTGCAAAAAATGAGACGAGACAACAAAATTATTTTTTTTAAATTTTTTTTGAAGGTCCTCATTTCTATGGATACATTTTGTTGAGTTAATTAAATGTTATGATCAGATACCTTGTTTATTCAGCTTCAATACAGTTTTTTTTTGTTGTGGTCGTACGATTTTTTTTGACATGATTTATCTGACTTTGAATGAAAAAAGATACTTTTAGCCTTGATTACCAATATCTCAGCAAATAATGACGTTATAAAAAATTCAAAGACAGTTTTGGAAATTTGAAAAAGCGTTTTACAAGATTTTTTAAGATTTTTTAGAAATTGTTTTTTTTACCCTTCACCGTTAGTTTAAAAAAAGTACTAAAAACCGACGTTTTGTGGTCTTTTCGTAAATCTTTTTTTTTCTTTGCAAATATTGATTGTATGACTTGCATTGGCATGCAAATTTATAGACTTTTAAATCATCAATATTCTTGTGCTTTAACAATTAACAATATTTTCTGTACCACAAAAACATAAGTTAACAATCATCTTAACAAAATATAAGTGAAAAATTTGATGAATTCTTGTGTTCTGTACCACAAAACGACAATTGCTAAGAATTAATAAGATGCGTTAACCTTTTAACTTCCTAACAAGTAGTTTCTAAATATGCAGAGTTAACAAGATAGTTAATTTCTGTACCACAAAACTTTTCGCTTTAATAGTTAACAAGTAAAATAAATTTCCCTTAAAACTTGTTAACTGCGTTACTAAAGAAAAAATAGGTTAGAGTATTATATTCTAGTTGCTTTTTTGCGCAAAGTAAATAGGCTATTGATTATGTCCTAAAAAACAGGGCAATAAGGAAGTAAGACGTTCATGGAATATTATTGTAAAAATCATCAAAGGGGTCATTGAAGATGAGAAAACCGCAGAGTGCTATTCAATTGGAGGGTGCATTTTTTAGAGAGGGGTGCAAAAGCACCCTTTTTGGTTTTTTGCATATAACTCGAAAACGAAGAAAAATTTCGAGATAATTCAGAAAAACCTTTTTCGTAGAGAATAAAATTTACCACCAAAATGGATTTTTGAAAAAAAAATAAAAATTTTTAGCTAACTAATTTTTAAAAAAATCATTGCAAAAAAATGTGAAAAATCTCATTTTTTGGCTTTTTTTACGTATTTGCTATAACTTTCTTACCAATAGAGATAGGTATAGGCATTGCTCCTTATAAAGGAAAGATTATTAAATTTACTTTAAAATAATTTAAAAAAAAAAACGGTTTGGATAAAAATCGACCGAGAAATAGTCGTTCAAACTAGGCTGATGTTAAGTTTTTAAAGCTTTATAAGTGGCATTTTTGGCTATTTTGATGGATTTGTTAGATTTTACACCCAAACTGGGTGTATTAGGGAGTCATGACCAGTTGAGTCAAAAATAAAAGTCAAGTTTCAAATTTTTCGCAGTTTTAGGGTTGCCATCTAATTTTTTTCAAAATTTAGAATAATTGCCAAAATCAACACACTTGCTTTTACAAAATCGGGTTTTGAACACATGTTAGCTTATACCTTCTCGAACATGAAAAAAAAATAGTTCCAGGTAAGTTTTGCGGTTGAAAGTCCTTGCCAGACGAGCTCAACATTTTCAAAGCAAGAAATAATTTTTTTTAATTTGAAATAACTGTCATACATTGTTCTACATAGCTGGGTTTTCAATATATACTAGCTAATGTCTCCTAAAATAGAGACAAAACTGTGCCAGACGAGTTTGACTGTCGAAAATGCATGCCAGATGGCCCTTAATGTTATAATGTTGGTGATTTGTTTTCCTTTAAATAATCTAATCTAATTTGTTTAAATAATTATCAAAACTAACAAATTAACTTTCACAAACCGGGGTATTTGGTAGTTTATGCCTTTCGTTATATGGACAAAATGGTGCCAGACCAGTTAGTAAAATAAAAAAAAGTTATTTCTTTAATACCTACTTAGAAAATGTTGAGCTGGTCTGGCAAGGACTTTCAACCGTAAAACTGGTCTAACACTATTTTTTTCATGTTCGAGAAGGTATACGCTAACATGTGCTCGAAACTCGGCTTTGTAAAAGCATGTGTGTTGATTTTGACAATTATTTTAAATTTTTAAAAAATTAGATGGCAACCCTAAAATGGCGAAAAATTTGAAACTTGACTTTTATTTTTGACTCAGCTGGTCATGACTCCCTAATACACCCAGTTTGGGTGTACAATCTAACAAGTCCATCAAACTAGCCAAAAATGCCACTTATAAAGCTTTAAAAACTTAACATCAGCCTAGTTTGAACGACTATTTCTCGGTCGATTTTTATCCAAACCGTTCTTTTTAAAATTTATTTTAAAGAAAATTTAATTATATTTCTTTTATGAGCAATGCCTATACCTATCTCTGCTGGTAAGAAAGTTATAAGCAAATACGTAAAAAAAGCCAAAAAATTCGATTTTTCACACTTTTTTGCAATGGTTTTTTTTTAAATTAGCTAGCTAAAAATTTTTTAATTTTTTTTTCAAAAATCTATTTTGATGGTAAATTTTATTCTCTACAAAAAAGGTTTTGTGAATTATCTCGAAATTTTGCTTCGTTTTCGAGTTATATGCAAAAAACCAAAAAGGGTGCTTTTGCACCCCTCTCTAAAAAATGCACCCTCCAATTTAATAGCACTCCACGGTTTTTTCATCTCCAAATACCCCTTTGATGATTTTTACAATAAAATTCCGTGAACGTTTTACTTCCTTATTATATGACATAATCAATAGCCTAAAAGGACATACCAGCCATTTCATAAAATCAGCTCTGTTTAAAGCACCCAATGCAATTTTATTAGTTGGTTTGGATGATTTTTGAAATCCTATAAAAATAATGAATTATTTGACGGCCGTGTCTCGTCACTATTACTATTTACGGATAAAATAATATTTTTTTATGGACTTCACTATTTTTCGTGCTTTGGTAGTTTGTATATACCTTTTTATTTTACTATTATTAATTTAATTTATTGTTTATAACAAAATTCGTAAAAAAGTCTTATCACTAGCCATATCATTCGATTTATGTGCAATTTATTGATACAATTTTGTCATAGCTATGATAAGGGCAAAATGACATACCCTAACTATGGACAAAACGACATACCTTTATTGAGAACAATATTTAAATTTTAGTAGTAAAAATGTCTCGGAATTACAAAAGGTCAACATATCGTCAATCTTGGAGCATTGAATCGATGAAAATAGCAATTAAATAGGTTACACTGCATAATGTGCAACCATTGGGCTCGTGAATCCTGTGCTTACGTGTCAAAAAACACAAAGCAATTCATTTGCGAACTATGTATCTTATATGAACCTGAAGGCAAAATTTGAGAACAAAAGTGCCAGGAAACAAATTATAACTTATAAATTTATAAATTTTAGCCAAATTGAATCTTTCTAGAACAATGGAACTAGAAAATATATCCTATGTCATTTTGCACTTATGAAGTGTGTCATTTTGTCCATACTATATGAACGAAAAGAATTTTTGTGTGGTTTTGAAATAGTATTTTTTTTATTTTATTTGTTTGTTATTTAAACTTTAAAATTATTGTTAAACGTTTGCAAAAAATTAAAAAAAGAATAAATATATTTTTCATTACGATATATTGTGTAAACAACTTTTTTTGATTCCAAAACTTTATAGTCATTTTGGACGTACTTCCCCTACACTTTGGTAAGTTTTGTTAATAAAATACCTATTCTTTAATATTTTGCAATCAAATTCAATTTTTTTTTGTCAGGCCAACGTTGTATGCACAGTTACACGTGAAAGCTTAGATTCACTTAATTGTTCATTAAAAAACTCTAAATAATAATTTAGAAAACATTAAACTGCATATTTATGCTTCATATAAAGTTAAAAAAGCATTTGTTATGAGCTAACAATTTTGAATTCATCAATTAATTTTTTTTAACAATCTAACAATCATTTTTAAGAATTGTCGTTTTGTGGTGCAGAACCTGAGAATTCCAAAATTGTCCACTTGCTCTAGACTGTGTTAATTATTGTTAAGAAGATTGCTAACTTTTATTTGGTGGTAAAGAAAACATTGTGAATTGTTAAAATTTCTCGTGTATTTTCTTTAAGTTATTTAACAATCTTTAAAGGAAATTTAACTTGTTAAATGTTAACGCATTAATCTTTGTGGTACAGAAATTTTATTTCTTGTTAAATTTGTATGTTAAGAATTTTCTTGTTAGAAAGTTAGATTGTTGTTTTGTGGTACAGGCCCCTGGTTATGATCGGTTCTGGTGGTAAATCCTTATTTAGTATTTGCTTGTAACGTTGGACTCTAAGCGGAGCTTTTATGAACAATTTTTTTACACAGGATATGAACGAGTTAGCGAAAGGAAACGATGTTCTTACTTTTTCAGCTATTAAATTTAAACCGTGTGCCAACTGCCAAACAAGATTCGAATAAAAACCTCTTAAATTTTTGCCAGCTACAAAACTTTTGACTCACTAAATATACAAATGCTGTCGCTCACAAATCGAGAAACAGTTGAATTATTATTTCCTTCCAAATGTTAACACGACGGTAAAAATGAGCATGAAGATTCATTTTCGCTCAATGTTCCAACAGTCAAATTCGCGACATATCGCCCTTGTATATCCGTTGTTTCGTCCACTGATATCCAAACGCTTTCGTCTTTGATATTATCGCGAATTTTTGGATTGATTGTTGGTAGTACATATTTATCCAAGTAGCTCTTTCTGAGAGTACTTTCATCTGGAATTAATTGCCCTGTGTATTTAAAAAAAAATTATAAAATGTAGCATTATTACTAAGCAAATTACATGGTATATATCCCGCAACCAACGCTGTAGATAAATCAATTTTAAATTCACTGTTGGAATTGTCGGAAAATTTGCTGAACGTGTTGCTATCCATCCATTTGTGCATTTTCGTCGTTGTTGTTATTGGATGCTTTTGACATTCTCTGAAGTGAAGTACCAATATGCTGCTGCAATCGAAAGTTTTTTTTTCGCAAGGAATCAAAAATATTAAAAACTTTTAATTTAATAATCAGGCTTACTGCAAACAAATATTTCGATGAACAAATTTTTAATTCGTAAAAAAATTGAAAATTAGTTTGCATAAGTCTGACAATTTAAATTTCACCCTTTTGTCGCAAGTTGTACAAATTATATTGTTTCCATCAATTTTAAAGCACTTTTCGGAAAGGCAGTTAAACCATTTTCCTATAAAAATTTTCCTATATCTGTTAATTTTTGGTATTTCACTACACCACACTTCATTAAACAAGCACAGCTTTGTTGTTGTCATAAATGATCAGTGATATGTAAGTCGTGCTTTCAATAAAAATGAAAACCGGGTTTTGGGTGCACATTGCTTAAACAACAAAAGCTTTGTTCTGGTTTAATGTAAGGTAAGGTAAAACGTTGGACAAGGGAAAGTCGTATATTCTTCTCTTTGTTGATTGTTTTCAAACTAAGAAAATATTTTTCTGTATTGCTCGCACTTTAATATTTACGTTGAATTAAATTTTTCGATGAAATTCGTTTCCATATAAATATATTGTGCATATTTTGTGCATATATTTACCATACTTTTGGCATAATTTTGTTTGCATATTTTTAATATGCATTACAATTTGTTATATTTGAACGATAAAGCGTCAAAAATGTATTTGCAGAAGTTCTTTAAAGCAAACTGCTAAAGTCACATGTTCGAAAACATCATCTGTGGTGCAGCTGCGCGGTAAACAAATCGAGCTGACGATAAAAAAAATGAGAAACCAGAAAACGTGTTCTTAAATATAAAATGCGTTTGCGAGTAAATTGAATAACGTTCATAAAACCGATTTTGTGCAAGACAGGATGATTGCAATCCGCGTCAAAAAATGAAATTATTTGATGATCAAATTGACTTTGATTTGACGTTTTCGAAAACGGCCTACAAAGTATCAATCTGATGAAAAATATGCCAATATACAAAATCCGAGTTCTACCGATGATCATTCCTAGCAGGGTATTAGATACGCTGAAATTGCTTAAGGGGAGAAATTCAGCTAGCTATTTCAGCAGAGCAACGTTTGAAAATGCAGCGATAAAACATTGATAAGCAAGAAACATTTTGACGGTATTTTTACAGCTCTATTTTGGATTCTATCCAGTTAGTGTATTGATGTTTTGGAAGCACCTGAACAGATAATGAGAGTTATACTCTAGCTTTGGGCGAATATGTATCCTTTTTAAATAGTAGCCACAACAGAAGGGGGAAAGAAGTTCTAACATCGTCTAAGGAAACCTACGCATTTCGCATTATTTTTAGCAATATCTTGTATGTGGTCGTTCCACAAGAGTTGATCAGTAACGCACATACAAAGAATCGAGAGTTTATAAATTTACTTGATGCAAGTTTTTGAAGAACAGGGAGGTTAATCTGGAAAGGAGTATGAAAAACTAAGGGCGCTGTCATCAGCGAAACAGTTGAGTGGATTAGTAGATTCAGACAAGAGATCGTTTGGGAAAATAAGAAATAGTGTCGGGGACAATACAGAACCTTGGGGCACACCATAATTTTTTTTTGTGACCTTCAGACAACTTGGATTGACCGGTCGGAAAGGTAATTACTAAAGCATTTTCGATAAAAGAGCTTGATGCCAAACTCCATCAAATTCTTTAAAAATATCGAGTGCAACAATTTTGCTTTCACCAAAACGATGCAATGATTGATTCCACTTTTTGGTGAGAAAAGCCATCAAATCACTAGTGGATCTGTTGCAACAAAAGCCTTAATTACTGTCATTAAGAAGCTTTCGGTGTTCAAGATAATTCATACGCTTACGATTAATTGCTCGGTAATAATTGGAAGGAGAAGATGAATCGCCTTTTTTAGGGGTTGGCTGCAAAAATGCTTTTTTCCACCTAGAGGGAAAATGGCCTTAGGAATAGGAAATGTGCAGTGGTTTTGCTAAAGTGGAAGAACATATTTTCAAGATAAGGTGTAAAATCAGGGCCAGCGGATTTTCGAAGTTCGAGTTATTTTAGTACTCTGGCAACTGTACGGGTACGAAAATGTATTGGTCCTAGAGAGAAATGCACGTTATCAAGTACAGGTGGGCCCCCATACGCTATCTGGTAGCATAGAGTTTGCGGCAAATTGTTCTACAAACACATTGGCCTTGTCTATCGAACTAACGACATTTATTCATTTATCATCATCATACTAATATTCTTAACGAATGACCAAAAGTTTTAACTTGCCTTAGGACATTGCAGTATTTTTAGCCTAATGGGTTGTTCATGTAAGAGTTTAGTTCTTAGAATCATGGCGTTGCAGGAATCTCTGACTTATTTAAATTTTGTTCGGTTTGCCTCTGAAGGAATGGTTTTATATAACCGAAAAAACGATTCTCTCAGTTAGATAGCATCCTTGCTGCTGGAGTCAAACAAAGAGTTTTCCTTGGCTTTGATACTCTTTGTTCTGCGAGGAACAAACAGTTTCAAGCCATTAAATATTACATTAGTTATCATGTCTGCACATGTTTCAACGTCTCCATCCAAAAAACAAATTGACCAGTTCAAAACACGAACAAAGTTGTTGAGTCCTTTCCAGTTGTATTTTTGGATCTTGCCAAACTGTTCTTTCGGTATTTTTTGTTTAACTGTGGGCTTTGAACACAAAAAAGAAGCCGATACTAAGAAATGGTCAGATATGTCGAGGGGAGCTTAAACACTCAAACTATATTTCTCTGGGTGAGATGAGAGGAACAAGTCGAGGGTGTTAAGGGTTTGACCTGCAACCTCAGATATTCTAGTACGCTCCAGCTGAGTGAGATGGTTGAATTCTTAAAAGATCTCAGCATACCTTCCTTCCGCAGTTGTTTTACTGGAATGGCGAAGCCAATCCGACCGACAACGCGTCTGCAGGGATTGAAACTTCATCTCCAGTTCACCAAGGGGTGGTGAGAAAAGGATTAGATAGACCTAGGTTCATTTTGACACAATATGCGGACGCTCATGACCTCTTGAATGCAGTTGTCTTTACCCTTTGAAAGCCAAGTCCTCTATTAAAAACCATACGAAAATCCCTTTTTGTGATACTCAATGACTACAAAACAAACATGCATTTTATCTAATTGGCTTATTCGGTTACTGTTTCGGGATTCTATATAGATTTTATCACATGAAAAAAAGTGTGATTTTTTATATCACGTTTTAATAAATGTAATAACATACCAACTTAGTCAATTACGGCTTGCCAGATTTCACACTGCGTGCACAAATATATATCATTTGCAAATACCCTGCGTGAGTTACCACGCGTTATATAAAAATAGTACAAACGATGCATACAGCATACGCACACAGCATACTTATGTTAAAAGATTTATTATGTATTTTGAATTGAAAAATAAAAATACTCTTATTTAGGTAAATCTCTTGTTCCATATGGCGAGAAACTGTTTTTGTCATTTCTAATCTTGAACAAGCCACATAGATATATTGCCAAAACCAGACGAGTGCAAGGTATTCCATTCCCTTCAACGTGAAGGGTTCATAAATGTATATATTGTATACTTAACATACATATATTGGTTTGACAAAGGTATGTATGTGGATGTGGAAAGTGGAATCAAAACATGACGTTGTTGGTTTTTGTTTTTTTTTTTAAGAACATTCATTTATGAAAATAATCGGTTGGTTCTGGTTAAGATGGTAACACTTTTGCTCGATTATGTGATTTATACAAAAATAAATTAATCGATATTAGTAGGTGCACTGTACGAGTATGCTGAAATCTGGCCTGATTATCATGCTGACTAGTCAATTCGCAATTTTCTACTTCCTGGGAGTTGAAGAGATTCGCCCTAGACTCGCCCTAGATTCGATTTCGCGTTTATTTCAATTATGTCGTTTTTGATTGGACGTTCGGAGACGTGTGTGAAGTTGGCATAACATTTTTAAGCTAGACCAATGGGACAATGGCAGGAATTTGCAGTTTTTTTTGCATTTTGTATGCATTTCTATTCCGGATTTTGCAGTTCACCAAATAGTGGGTGTAACCAACTGTACTGCTAACTTCACTGTGAAGTTAGCAGTGCCTATGCTTTTCTCAGCAACCGGGCTAGCTAGGAATCTGAAATAAGGCTCTGAATTTGCAGTTCCAGAAAAGGAAAAAACCAAATTTCTAAATCCTTACATAAAAAAAAATTCATATTGTACTGCTAACATCACTGTGAAGTTAGCATAAAAGTCCTTTTCTCAGCAACGGTGATACTTAGAAATTTTCAGTTAGGCTCCAAATTTGCAGTTTAATTTGCAGTTCAAGAAAATTTAATGTCCAAATTTTTAAGTCCAAATTTGAAGAAAAAAAATCGAATAAATTCATTTTTCACTGTTAACGTCACTGTTGAGTTGGCAGTACATACCCTTTTATCAGCAACTGAGCCACCTAGAAAATTGCAGTTTAGGTCCAAATTTGCAGTTTTTTATGCACTTCAAGAAAAAACTAAGTTCAAATTTTTAAAACCAAATTTGACAAAAAAATCGATTAAATTCATTTTTCACTGTTAACATCACTGTGAAGTTAGCAGTACATATCCTTTTCTCAGGAACTGAGCAAGCTAGAAAATTGGAGTTGGTGTCCAAATTTGCAGTTTTCCATTTACTTCAAGAAAAAACTAAGTTTAAATTTTTATGTCCTAGCTTGCTCAGTTCCTGAGAAAAGGATATGTACTACTTAATTCACAGTGATGTTAACAGTGCAAAGTAAATTTTTCGATTTTTTTGTCAAATTTCGACGTAAAAATTAGAACTTAGTTTCTTCTTGAAGTGCATGAAAAACTGTAAAGGAGAATGGGCAAATTTGTATGAAACATGGGCGTGAGCGGCCAAGAATGGTTTTGTTATTTTTGAATGTGTTTTAGTCCTACAATCACCGTGCAGAAATTTTTTCACTGTGGTGTACTTCAAAACCGAAAAAAATGCATTTTTGTTCTATGACCTTTATAAAGTTTTACTAAGTTTCTGGCTTCTGACCAATTCAAAAATAGAAAAAGGAAGTGGAACAAGAAATCTAGACAGTCTCAAGTATATTTTGTATATAAAAATGGCCACATTACATCATTAATAAGAACATTTACCATAAAACTTAAACTATGCTATTACAATCCTCACAATATTAAAAAATCCTGAGTAAAATAATATGTTTAACAAAATTACAAAGTTGTTGAAATACGTAGGCACTGGGTCTGTTTAAACACGTAATGCGTCCTTGGGATATTCTGAAAACCCGTTAAACACACTATAATACAGTGTCAGAGTAGACGTTATGAAGTTAGAATAAAGCATTACACCCACTAAAAATATAATCACTATGCAATATTGCTCAATGCAATTGCATTATATATACATTGAAATATCTTCTTTTATAAATGAAATGCAATGTAACGTCCATAGTGAAAGTTGTTCCTGAGTAGCATACCTTTCATTTGACACTAATTTCATTAATGGCCGCTAACACCCAAAAATGCCCATTCTCCTTTGGACCCTGATCGCAATTTTCTAGTTGGCTCAATTCTTGAGAAAAGTATATGTACTGCTAACTTCACAGTGATGTTAACAGTGCAAAGTGAATTTTTCGATTTTAATGCCAAATTTTGACTTTTAAATTTGAACTGCATTTTTTCGTAAATAAAATGAAAAACTGCAAATTTGGACCCTAACTCCAATTTTCTACCTAACACAGTTGCTGAGAAAGGGTATGTACTGCTAACTTCACAGTGATGTTAACAGTGAAAAATGAATTTAATCGATTATTTGTCAAATTTAGACTTCAAAATTTGGACTTATTTTTTTCTAGAAGTGCATGAAAAACTGCAAATTTGGACCTTCACTGCAATTTTCTAGCTGGCTCAGTTCCTGAGAAAAGGGTATGTACTGCTAACTTCACATTGACGTTAACAGTGGAAAATGCATTTATTCGATTTTTTTTTTCAAATTTGGACTTAAAAATTTGGACATTAATTTTTCTTGAACTGCAAATTAAACTGCAAATTTGGAGCCTAACTGCAAATTTCTAAGTATCACCGTTGCTGAGAAAAAGACTTTTATGCTAACTTCACAGTGAAGTTAGCAGTACAGTATGAAATTTTTTTTATGTAAGGATTTAGAAATTTGGTTTTTTCCTTTTCTGGAACTGCAAATTAAACTGCAAATTCAGAGCCTTATTTCAGATTCCTAGCTAGCCCGGTTGCTGAGAAAAGCATAGGCACTGCTAACTTCACAGTGAAGTTAGCAGTACAGTTGGTTACACCCACTTTTTGGTGAACTGCAAAATCCGGAATAGAAATGCATAAAAAATGCAAAAAAAACTGCAAATTCCTGCAATGGTTCCATTGGTCTAGCTTAAAAATGTTATGCTAACTTCACACACGTCGTTCGGAGTACTCCTTTTCCACTCCATTTTAACTCTTACTACTTTTTTTGTTCCCGATTTCAAGATGGAGTAGATTTGGAACACACGTATACATATACAGTTTTTCGTCGCACTACTTGTCAAAAGTGATGAATGCTTGAAGAAAGAAGCCATTTTGTTCCTTGGATTCTTCGCACTGTTTCGGACTAAATGTCAAATTTTGACATTCTTCTCTCAGAGAGGTGAAAAACTGTCAAAATGTGGGGAACGGCTTGGGCACTAATTTGCAATAATTTGGACTAGAGTTGCTAGAGTTGCCGTACATTTATCATAAATCTCAATCAACATTTTCAAGAATAACAACTCAAAAAAATAAAAGTTAATGAAAATATCAAGTTTATTAAAATAAAAAACAAAAATAGCTATTCTTAATTTACCATAGTTTGAAGGAAAAATTTGTGATTTTTAAATGGAGTTGTAATATGATTCATCAAAACCCCTGGTGTGGATATTAATGAAACAAATGAATTTCTGCATTAAAAAAATTAGAGCACCAAAACCAAAATGGAGTCTTGTTTTTTAAGCAAAAATTCCATGGGTTTTTGCTTTTGTCACGATGTGTGACCGTGACGTCATAATCATCTCTGATTTTGTTCGGAGAAAAGCAAAAAAATAAAGTAATTTGATTGCTCCTTTAAATCCAATCGTTTGATTTATAATTAAGTTGGTAAAAAAAGATTGTGACGTCACAAAACCCCAAGATGGTGAATTGGGTGTATAAAATGAGCATACTTAAGCCCTGTTTTTTAGTTCATTTTTATCTTCGATTCAAAAAAGTAGCGTGTTAAATACAACAACAATTTGGTATAACTCCCTATTGTTGTTGTATTTAACATGTTTCTTCTTTGTAACGAAGATAAAAATGCGCTAAAAAATAGGGCTTTTTATTTCTGTTCAAAACCTAACCAAATGTCCCCTGCGTGGCATTTTAAGAAAATTAAATACATACACGGCGGTAAATCATAATGCTTAAATCTCTTCTCTTATTAAGAAATAATACTGAAATATACAAGAAATACTAAATTGCCAATAAGTACTACAAATGTTTTCTTTCAAACAGTTTTGCTAAGTGCAATAATTTTATGAATATCATTTGATTATTTTAAAGAAAAACAAAATTAAAAAATATACACACTTATTAAAATGAAAATAAAAATAGAAATAAAAGTTGCACTTGGGTAACCCTTAATAAAGGTTTGTATTTTGTTTTTTAATTTGAATGCAACAAACGTCTAAATTACGTCAACTTGGCATATTTGACAGCTAGTACAAAACAGCCACCAGAAATTTCTTGGACCAAATCTGGCAAGGAGGGGAAATTTTGTACAATCTCATGACAGCTCTCTTTGGTCTGAAACAGTACAAATTTTCAAGTGTGGAACGACTTCGCACTAAATCTGGCGGTTTCAAACTGTTTGAAAGTCGGCAAGGAACAAACCTAATATGGCGTTATTAAGTAGTGTGTGTGTAAATTTGATAACACGATGTTTTCATATTCTATTGGTATCAAAAAGGAGCAGAACAGTCAGAAAATTCAATCGACATTTTAGTCTAGGTGAACTCGTCTTATGAACTGTAGTATCGATTCTTGAACTTTCTTCACATTTTCCGAACTGTATTATCGTTTTTTGACATTTTAAACGTCATAAGCAATCTTAAATTTTAGCTGTATTGTAAGAATTTGGATTTTTAAAGTGAATTAATTTTTGTTGAGCTAAATAAAGAGAAGAAAATGGAAACTATTGCATTTTATTTGTATTTTCGGAATTATTTACAAAGAACCAATCGGAATGGGTATACGCTACCAAACGGGGAGCATTTTTGATATTTCCGATGCATTGTAAGTTAAAATTTTGATATTTCAGAAAGATTTTGACCTACGAAAATATTACCATAAAATCAATTACGCAATTAACCAAGTACTGGTTTCCCAAAACATCTTAATTACTAGCATTAGTGGTTTCATTCAGATTTTAATCGTAAAATATCTCGTCAATAAAAATTAAAAATGCAGACAAAGTCAAAGGAACATACATCCCTCTTCCCTAAACAAACGAATGATGATAGAGATAAAAGTGTCTAAGACCTTTTTCTAATCTATTAAGTCTTGGAATAAAAAAAAAAGTTGTCGTAAAGTGAAAGTATGACAATGTCATTGAAAAAAGCCCCAGAAGCAAAATACATACTCAGCTGGCCTTGCCAAACGGTAAAGGACAGGGACGATCTAAACAGTTTGAACTCCAATTTAATTCACTAAAATGTTGCATTTTTAGTTTTTCGTAAAAATTGTAATAAAAAAAAAATCGGTAGAGTAAACATGAGCATGTTTACTATTAAATTTTAAAAGCCCCTAAAGTAAAATATACCCGCCCATGTCCTTGCCTAACAGTTAGTGCTAGAAACATGATCTGAAGTACCTAGATCCTTTTTATAATTTACCAAAAAGTTACATTCGTGGTTTTCGGAAAAAGAACTACCAACAAATTGTCGTAGAATAAACATATGACAATTTCATAAAAAAAAAAAAACAAAAGTATACACTTAGCTGCGTCCTTGCCAAACGATAAAAGCTAGAGACATGTACCTACTTAACCTACTTACATAGATCATATATTTCCAATCTCAATCTACTAAAAAGTTGCATAAATCTTTTTTTGAAAAAAAAGGACATATAATTTCTTCTTTTCGCATTGGAGTTACACCCACCTACCTCCTTTGATTCCGAAACACTTATTTTTTATCCGACAAAACGAAACGCTTTAGTTTGATTTTGCACTACAAATTATTTCGATTGAATTGAAAGCGCATTTCCTTGAGAGTGACATTGAACAGTGGTTTGTTTTAGATTTTAAATATTGGTTAAATATTTGGCACTTCGACTAAAACACTTTACCGTAGCGGCGTAGCCAAGTGCCAATTAATACAGTCTTTTTCATTGTTTTTGATTCAAAGTGGTGGGAGTTGGGTTTCTGTTCCCGCTCCTGTTTCTACATATTCCTGTTTCTACCAACACTATTATAAAAAAAGCTTGAAAAAGTTTCTCTTGATATATGTGAACCTATTTGCCGGTTAAAAGAGTTTTAAGTGCATTTTGCGTCAAACAAGATATTTTTAGTCTTTTTTTAAAATTGAATCTATCATTGTCCCATGTTGTGTTTGCGATTGTTATCTGTGTTATAAAATATTGTTTTAAAATGTGTCGAAACTCGAAACAATCATATCCTGGTGGCTCAGAAAAATGGAAAAAATCTGCCTAAATTACCTAAGTTAACAAAATATTTCACATCAGGAACTCCTGCAACTTCTGTAAGTAGCAATCAAGTTAATACTCTACTATACACAATATTGAAGATACTTTGACTTCACCGACAACTGATTCTCCTGAGAAACAAGTGGTTTCTGCAACAGGAAATACTTCAAGTGACCCTGGCGATTATTTTCAAAAAAACACTGTGATTTCACAAACGCATCGAGCGAGACTTATAATTATATTGAATCAGATGGTAAATCAAAAACTAGGTATTTCAATAAATCACTATTTCATTGTAAATTAAAAAATAATGAAAGCGTTGAAAGGAAGTGGCTATTATTTTCGCCTTCGAAAAAACCCGCTGTTTTTTCATGTTCTTTATTCAACTCTTTACGCTCAAGCTTTTGTTATCCCAGTGAGTGGATGCAAGGATTGAAAACACATTAATAACATCATTTTGGAGCTTGAAAAAAGGGAGTAGATACAGACTTGCTTTATAAAAATAAAATAGAAGTAGAAGTAGGTATTACAGGCAAAATAAAATGTTCTTAAGAGGATTGTATAAAATTTTTGTCATCGAGAGGGCTTCCATTTCGTGTTTAAAACGAAACTCTAGGGTCACCCAAAAATGGAAATTATCTAGGAAATGTGGAACTATTGAGTGAGTTTGATCGATTTCTCGCAGATCACTTACAAAATTATGGTAATTTAGGAAAATGACACACTTCATATTTATCTGCAATTATTTTTAATGAAGTCATAATGTGAAAACAAGTCCAAATGAAAATTTAAGCTGAAGTTAGGTCAGCAAAATATTTATCAATTAGTGTTGATAGTACACCTGGCCTATCTCATGTTGACAAACTGACTTTTACCATTCGATATGTATTAACCGTGTTCCCATTGAAAGATTTTTAAAATGTATACCCATTGAAGAGCACAAATCTGAATACTTAGCGGATACAATCTTAACATTTTTGAAAAATCATGACATCCCAATCAAGGATTGCAAAGGACAAAGCTACGACAGTGCGTCAAATATGTCAGGAAAATAATATGAATTTGCTACCTTTGTACCATGTGCTGCACATTCTCTTAACTTAATAGGGGTTCATGCAGATAGTTGTTGAATTTATAATTCTTATAGAAATATGGAGCACCATTTTAAAAAAGAATTGACAAAACAAGTAAAAGACTTCAAAAAGAAGTAATAACCATTGATGTTGCAGCGAATTAACCATCTTCACTTGGCAGTTTTATCAATTCTTTAAGGGACAATTTTTGAATTGAATTGAGTGCTAGAGGGAAAATTCAGAAGCCAAACACAATGATCTTTCGCAAAGTTTAAGAAGCTCACGTTCGAAGTTTTTTGAGTTTTTTTTTTTTTTTAATAGTAACATTCCTTCCAATAATTGCTACCCTTAACATACATTTAAAACACCGATTAAAATCCTACCGTTAAATCAGTCAACTATTTGGTTATCTGTCTCGTTTAAGAACTTTAAATTCACAAGAGTTGAAAAATGGATGCGAAGAATTTGCTAAATTCTACCACCAGGACATAAATGCAGAAAAGCTTGAGATGTAATATCTGCATTTAGAAGAGTATTTAAAAGAAGTCGAGGCAAGTGAAAGTGAAAATTTTATTAGAATCACAAAGATGTATGATCTCATAACAGTGGACAAAATAGAAAACATGTTTCCAAATGTAGTAATAGCATGTACTTAGACTATTTGTATGTATAGGGGGGTTTACATAAACCAACATGCTCGACAACATGGCTCGATGGAAAAAATAACCGTCCACCCCGTTTACATGGATACTGTTGTTGTCGAACATCATTATTTTTCATTTTTCGGAACAAACGCACGCAGTATGGCTTGCAAATTTTTTTTTATAAACTTCGCTTTTTATTTCACAAACCTCTGCTAAAGTCTCTTAAAATCCGAAAAACTGTCTCCAGAACTCATTATTTTCCCATCACCGCGGCTAAATAATGCAAAAACAACTACCGATGTTGTCGAGCATCTGTTTACACAAGTTGGCTGGTTGGACAAGCCAGCAAGTTTTCAAAAAATTTTAAAATCCATCGAGCATGTTGGTCCAAAAGATCTTGGATGAAGATGGCAACAAAAGAATTTTGGTTCACCAAGGCTGCGGTAAAGTGAAGAAAAACATTACGCGCTGCATTTCTTTTTCTTTGATAGATCGAAGATATGTAAGATGTAAGAAGCTAGGAACACACACATCACGAATAAACAAATTGACGCACTAACACAACCGACCGAGCAACATCGACAACATAGACACTGAAGCGAAGAAGACAAACGCAAAAGTAAAAAATAGCAGAAAAAACTCGAAACTAACACAGAAAGTCAATTAAAATTATGACAAAACACTTCATCACTTGAAATACATAAACATATATTATAATTATTGAAAGATATCACATCGAGAATGTGAAATATATTCACACTTTTGATACCAATACGCTCTCGAT
The DNA here is from genome assembly GCA_963921185.1 of Dasysyrphus tricinctus. NCBI lineage: Eukaryota > Metazoa > Arthropoda > Insecta > Diptera > Syrphidae > Dasysyrphus > Dasysyrphus tricinctus. The sequence goes on from OY992531.1 coordinate 102,958,290, forward strand.
GCGATGTCGCTCCGTTAAAGTATTCTTTCAAACAAATCGAAACCGGAGCGAGAGCGTACCAGTATCGGAGCGGTAATGAATGTGTGAATATATATTGGGGTGAGTACTAAAGTGCACTCTTTAAACTTTTATAACGCGGCTAATCCGAAAAATAATTATCTATTATGTCTATTAACAACCACGAAAGCCTAAAAAGTTATATGTGTGAATATACTCAATGTTTCTCGTTTAAGAATGTTTCACTGTAGTGAGAACGCACTGAGACTGTATCAGTATTAGAACTATAGTGTGAATCAAGCTTTACAATACAAAAAAAAGACAAAATATGTAAGTATCTTTAAAAAAAATAAAAACAAAAATATCATTTCAAGTTAAGCGTCACATAGACAAAAAGAAATTAAATAGAAAATTCTGAAGCAGGATTTGATTCCTTCATTATCAATAGCCCAGTCAACGAAGGGAAAAATATGCCTCCACCTCAAAATAAATTCAACAGTTTTGAAACTTGATACACTAGCGATATTGTGTAAAAAAGTCCCCATGAATCCGAAGCGAGCTCTAGCGGCAGGAATGTGCAACATATTTATTTTTAGGTTTTTCGTGTTTATCTTAGAAATTATTTGTCTTATCAAAAAATAATCTGAGACAGAAGAATAGCTTATAAAATTATCTACAATAATGATAATAACGAATTTTTCATATCTCGTATAGCTAAAAAGTTATTTGGCTCCAAAAATTGGTACTATTTCCTATTACCTAAGATGCGCTGCATTTTGTACTCTCAAGTATGAAATGCGGTGCTAGCTCTAACATTTTAAGAGTTCTACTGTCCGAGCACCCAAGGATTTTGCAAAGTCCGTTCATATATTTCAACATCTTCTATATATACATATATCCTCCAAACCCCATTTCAGAAACCTCAAAGGCAAGTTACAGAAAGCAGCAAAGTCGATAATATTTTTTTGTACACCGCTGTCCCCTTATTCATGCAGAATGGGATTCATGGATTTGTTGTTGTATTCTAAGAAAAAAAATGTACAAACATACGTCATTCTTGGCATTGTGAATGCTTGAATGTCAATCATATATTATAAATCCTTAAAATGTTACCACCAGAGCCGTATTTCAAACTTAAGCATATAAAATGTAGCGCTTTTTAGGAAATTTAAAAAAGTACCAACTTTAGGCGCCAAATAACCTTTTAGCTATAAGAGATATGGACATTTTGGTCATATTAAATATTTAAGAGGATTTCATAAGCTATATTTCTTTTTCAGAAAATTTTTTGATAGGACAAATAATTTTAAGATAAATGCGAAAAACAAACAAAGAAAAATGTTGCACGTTCCTGCCGCTAGAGCTCACTTCGGATTCATGGGGACTCTTTTACACAACATCGGAAGACCCTTCTAAATAAGTGTGCCAAGGTTCAAAACTGTTGAATTTTTTTTGAGGTGATGGCATTTTTTTTCCTTCATTAACTGGACGTAAAGAAGTAAATTATTTTATTAAATTCGCTCTTTTTGCATATTACCTATAATAATAACCTATTTACTCTAGGTACTGTAAAAAATTATATCATCCTGAAATCTACATCTGTTGCGCCAAATTTTTAAAATGTTTTCCACCAGGGTTACCATACGAATTTTTTATACCAGAGATGCTAAAACTTTTTAATTTTTTTCTTTTTTCAATTTTTGTACTTAAAAACAAATTTATTTTGTTGTTAATAAAAAAAGTCCAAGAGCTAATAAAATATTCTACCAATAATGTTTTGGCACCAATAGTGTAGAAAATTACTGCACAAGAAAATCAATGGAATTCATCCATTTGTATTCGTGGTATTCAAAAACGTAAAGTAAGTAAAAAAAAAGTACACTGAACGAAAAAATGCACATATTTTGAGTACGCTTTGAGATAGCTCGTTTTTATTTCCGGTTTCAGAGCAGTCATAAAGTGGGCAATACACCGCTTCAGGATTATTCAGTGTTTATCGGACAACTTGTATAAATTAAAGTTTCTGTATAAGAAAAGTTTATGTGTGTCCCCCCTCCAAATTCTACTCTGGATCTGCCCCTGGTGTAGAAAAGGAGCACTATTTTGTACAAGCATACGTCATTCTTGTCATGGTCAATGCTTGAGTGCCGTTCATATTATAAACCTTTAAACCGTTTGTCCTAGTACCGCATTTCATACATAAGAATATAAAATGTAGCGCTTTTGAGCCAATTTGAAAAAGTACCAGTTCTTGGCGCCAAATTACGTTTTAACTATAAGAGATATGGAAATTTTGGTCATAATTAATATTGCATAAAATTTTATAAGCTATCTTTCTTTCTCAGAAAATTTTTTGATAGGACAAAATAAATAACTAAGATAGTATCGAAAAACCAACAAATAAAAATGTTGCAAGTTCCTGCCGCTAGAGCTCGCCTCGGATTCATGGGGACTTTTTTACACTTCATCACAAGACCATTCTGAATAAGTGCACCAAGTTTCAAAACTGTTGAATTTTTTTTAAGGTGAAAACCTTTATTGACTGGGCTATAAAACTGCTCTAAAACGCTATTATATGCCTCTGCGTTTCCTCAAGGATCGATTGGAGGATGTCGTTTTTTTTTGGGTTTATATTGAGAACATTTTCACTAAGCAGTTTTGCTTGCTTCAGGTGTTGTTCATAATTCAGCTTTTGAAGTTGAAGCTGCTCCTGTAACAGTTTCATGTGGATTTAAGATTATTTCTTCAACCTCCACAGATAGTAGATTGGTGGGACATGTGGAGGGAAAAGATATAGGATGAGATGATTTAACAACCTTCCCCTTTTTTGGTTATCATTCGTGTTCTAGGAACAACTTAGACTGAATCTTTTAAGTACACCAACTGAACTACATCTTCTTCATCTGGCGTTAAGAAATTATCTCCGCTTTCTCCACCACCAGTTGCATTTATTGTCCTCTTTTTTTGGGCAAGTTCTTTTTGATTGAGGACTTGTAGTCACACCAAACCTGCATACAAATAAAAAAATCATTGAATTTGCTAGTTCATCAGAAGTATGTTTTGAATTTACTTTTTCCATTAGAAAACCTCCTTAAAAGGAGATCCCAAGCCGTTTACGGAGTTCTTTAAGTTTTCCCAAAACTCCTGCTCTTGTTCTGGGGATTTATAAGTTAAGTTCTTCGCAATGTCAGATTAGTTGTTCGTTTTCTAAAAAAAAGAAAATTTATTAACTTAACTAATACGAGTAGGTTTATATGTTAACATTCAGAATTAAATATTCTTATTTAAACTTACATTTTTGTGCTATCCATGATGATTTTTGGAGAACAGCAACAGAAGATTCGCGACACAACTGGCGCGGAAATAAAATGAACAAGTTTGTATGGTGTGCGAATGGTTTCCGGATTCAGTGATAACAAATTAGTTAAACAAAATTTCGGCGGTGCGGGTAATGTTACCAACATTTATTGAATTTTCATTCGGCTAATTCACTAATAGCTAAAAGTTGGAAAATAAGTTGGATTGGGGCTAGAGCCAATTCGCCGAATTCTCTAATAGAGGTGAATACGAATAGGTCTAGCAAATCCCGTTTTTGAAAAAGGTAACTGTTAGTCTTAAATTTGAAAAAAAAAAAATAATTCTTTTTGGGATAATAAATTTAAATAATAATCATTTTCTTATAATACATATTTAAATACAAACTTTATTTTTGGAGACGGAGAAAGAGTTGAAACTAATAGTGTTGCAGGGCGTGCTGGCCGATAAGGAACTACTCTTTGGAAAGTTTTCGGGAGTTTCCCACGTTGCATTGTATCGCTGGCTTGATCATTGGCTCCTTGCAGGTGAAAACTTTCTAGAAGACCTCTGAAGCATGCCTTAGAGGAGCAATACAGCTCTTCGGCTTCGCCACCCTCAAGGAAAGTGGGAGGAAAACTGCTAGTTGATACAGTTACCGAAAAATTCCGACGAATGACGTTGCAAAATTGGCATGGAGGCACGATGGTAAGGTTTCTTATGAAATGTGAACAATCTCATTAAATAATTAATTAATATCATAATTTTTTTTAGAGCAAAGTTGAAAAGATGAAAAAGATGGGAGGGGCTAAAGCAGTATTTTCAACCAACCTTTTTTGTGCTATGCCCCATCAAAACTTTTTCAAAATTCTTATGACCCCGACGTTACACATATTTATACAATTTTTAACATTCTAAAATTTGAATTTTTTACTAAAAAACTTGGATAGATACAAATTAAGAAGAAATTACAAGAATCAGAAAATCTTTCTTTTAAATCCGGAGATAAATTTTCCAGGGGATCGAAAACTTCATTCAGAGTGTTGATCCTACATTTTTGGAGCCAATGAAATCTGTCAAAACTTGTGTTTTAAATAAATTTCTGATACACAATAAGGGTAGCGAAACCAAATATTCACGTTTTTGTTTCATTTAATGTCCGGTTTGTTACTTAAAAGAAGTTCCACAAATCTTTTCAAACAGTTTCCAGAAACATTTTACTTCAGTTTGAAGTGTAAGTATGATGTCCTCATGGTCTCCATTTTTACTTGCGATATAGGTACTATAGGGCAAGTTTTGGATTCGTGCGAAAAAAAAATTTCGAGATAACAATCAAACATGACATTACGATGATAGAGAACACGAAAAAAGTGGGTGGCACAATTCTGTCTGTCTGTATGTACCTGAACCTACAGCCTAAACCACTGAAGCGATTTTCTTCAAATTTTGAACTTAAGGTTTTTTTGTAACTCTCCAGAGGGGAAATTGAAATTTTTTTTTTAGCTCAAAAAATAACGGTACTTGCCATACAACCGTTAAGGAAAAGCTTATTTATCTCAAGAACGGCTCCAACGATTTTGATAAAAAAAAATCAGTATATTACTGTAGACATGATGTAAATTTCAATAAGAAAAAAAATCACCGAAAACATTTATTAACGGTACCTGCCATATAACGTTTTTTTTTATTTTTGATTTCCTCATTAACCGCTCATCCGATTTCAATGAAATTTTTTGCACAAAAGCTTTGTTAGAAAATAAATAATACTGCATACCAAAATTTTTGAAAAAATAAATTTTGGATTTTTAAAAAAAGATTCAAAATTTTTTTTTGAAAATTCAATATTTCAAAAACGGGTTGTTGAATTGTTTTGAAATTTCAGTTTTAAATGTATATTAATATATACTCAAAATTGACATACCAAATTTTTCTTTGAAAAATGTTACAAAAAAAAAAGTTCTTAAGCCCCACACAACTTGAACATAAGAGCAAGTACGTGCGATCCAGTCGTGCATTTTATTTTCTTTATGTATAAAAGCTGGAAAAAATATTTAAAATTTGGTACAAGCGAAAGTTTGAGTCCGGACTCTTCGAAATAAACTGTGTGAGCAAGTGGTACCTTTTTACTTGCGTTATAGGTACTTACGGTGACCATATTTCTGGCAGCAAAACCCGGGACAAAAAAGTAAAAATTTAAAAACGTGAAAAATTATGTGACTTTTCAATAATTTTTATGCAATATCTAAAATAAATATCAAAGAAAAACATAATAACAGAAACAAAAACGAATATTAACATAAATTATAATGTCTTCACAATATAACTACAAAAAAAAAAACTTAACATTTTTAATTTCATTATTAAAATAAAGCCCAGTTTTTCAGTGCAGTGCACTCTGAGTTAAATAGAATAGTGACTACATATGATTACTTTTGTTAGACATTTAAACTTAATAGATTTATCTTTTTCGTGCTCTTTTTGACACAAGAGTATTGTAAATAAAATGAGTCGGAAAACATTTTATGAATAAGGATTTACGTAACGTTGCATAGAGAATGTGCAAATACGGGACAAATTATCTATAATTACCTGAATACGGGACACTTGTACGTCCCGGGTTTCTTAAAAAATAAACCGGGACAGGCTATGGAAATATGGGACAATCCCGGGAAAACCGGGACGGATGGTCACTGTAACTATAAGGCAAGTTTTAAATTCGTGCAAAAAAAATTTTGAGATAACAATCAAACATGATAAACGATGATAGAGAACACCAAAAAAGTGGTTGGCACAATTCTGTCTGTCTGTCTGTTCGTCTACAGCCTAAACGGGCTGATCGATTTTGTTCAAACTTGGTACATAGTGGTTTTTGGTGATTATGCCCACACGTTTTTTTCATTTTTTTTTTACAACCAAAAATAACGGTACCTGCCATACAATTTTTTTTAACAATTTTACATAACCGTATTTTTCTCAAAAACGGCTAGACAACTTTTCTTAAAAAAAATTCAGTACATTTATTTTAGTAAAGGCTTCTTTTGGGTGGAAAACCATTTTTCAAAAATGGTTATTAATGGTACCTCCCAAAGAACCATTTTTTTAATTTTTGATTTTCTTCAAAACGATACGACCGATTTGAATTATTTTTTTTATACAGAAGCTTCCAAAAAATATAAACAGTTTTGCGTACCAAAATTTTTGAAAAAATATTTTTTAGATTTTTAAAAAATGTTTCAAATTTTTTGTTTGAAAATCAAATATTTAGAAAACGATATGATCGATTTTTTTGAAACTCGATATTTGAGAGTTTTTTAGTATTCTCTACAATATTTTTAGAAAAAAATTTACATTTATGAAAAAAAACGGTACCTTCCATACAAAAGTTAAAAAACCACAATGGAAAATATTTTTTTGCTTAAAAACGACGAAAATTTGTACGATCTACCATCAAAAATTATAAAATTTTACACATAGCAACTATTAGTAGTACCTGTCATAGAACGTATTTTTTTATTTTGAGTTTTCTCGTTATCAGCTTAACGGATTTAAATGAATTTTCTTATATTCAAATTTCAGATAAGATTAAACAATATTGCATATCAAAATTTTCAAAAAAAAAGTTTTTGGATTTTTAAAAAATGTTTCAATTTTTTTTTTTTTTTTGAAAAATCGATATCTCAAAAACGGGTTGACAATTTTTTTCAGATTTTGTTTTTATATACATATAAATATATACTTTAGATTTGCATACCAAAATTTGTTCTTAAAAATGTTATAAGAATTTTATATATAAAAAATTAATTTTTTAAGAAACCGCTCCAACGATTTAAAATTTTTTTTTTCCTATACAATCATATTCAATCAAGACTTAAGATGGCATTCTTTTTTTCCACTTCAAACTGTCAAAAGAGTTGTTTTAGCCAATTTCAATGTCGTATTTCATGCTTCTCTTCATTTTTCTCTCATAGTTTCCATGTTTTTATATACAATTTTCTTAAAACCGCAGTGTCTTGAACATAAGAGCAAGTACGTGCGACCCAGTCGTACATTTTATTTCCTTCGTACTCATTTAATTTTGAGGCCTAAAGCGGTTGTAATGCATCAGAATATAAAATTTCCCCCCTTTAAAATGGAATTGCCCCTGTGGGGCGTGGGCCCCACAGTGGGAAACACTGGGCTAAGGCAATCTATTGGATGAGAATGGCAAGATCGTGCTGGCAATAGTCGGAAACTTATTTACTTAAATATTTTTTTTTTTAATTTGTGATAACTTTTTGCATGTTTTAGGTTGCCTTCGTAATCGGTGCTACGGAATCCAATGGGATAACGCTCCCAGAAATAAGGGCAGCAGATTTGGAAGGACCTTCCTGTAGCCGGGCCCCTACTCTACCGCCTGATAGCCAAGAAGAACACAGGCCAAAAAGGGAGGCAAACAAATCGAAAGGGAACTTTTAAAAGCGGTTCTTTACAAGACTCGTGTAGAGTTCCGTTTCTATAAGGTGTCACCTGAGCATGTATGGATAGTCAAAATACACTTAAAAAATTATTGGATATACTTCTTCCGAATTCCACATCTTCTGATGACTTTTAATAAAAAGATTTAATAAAAACCAACCATTAAAAAAGTGTATATTTATTTTGATCAACTGAATTAGCTGACCAAAAATGCAAGAAAGAGCAAAAGCAGAAGGATAAATATGAAGTAGGTATTTATAGTGAAAAAATAGTTTTTAAAACAGTTTATGTAGTTGACTAACTCCTTCATTGCATTTCAATATCTTCACTCGTGTCTGGATGATAGCAAAGGGTATAAAGTTACCAAGAAGTATTATCTGGATCTTAAAAAAAAATCCGATTCCGAAAGCTTTTTTTGAAATAATAATAAAAAGAACGAAACAAAACATAATTAAAAGAAAAGCTCTTTCTCATACAATCTTGGCAAACGCCACGGCATACCATAATATTCAATATTCGCATTATAAGGATACTAAAAAGGAGGATACTTTTGACGGGTTCCAACATTGGAACCCGTCAAAATTTGTATGAGATGCGACTTCTTTGTAACTTTATATTCTTTGATGATAGTCTTCATTTTCATCACAAATTCTGGAAATGTAATCTCTATCGGTGCAGCGGTTTTTTAATAAACACAGATTTCAGAAAAATGGGCGGGGAACAACCTCTGCAAGGGGTAGTAGGTCACAAACTTAGTTGTAAGCTCCATAACTACCCCTAAAGTGACCTGCAAAATTTCAGCTTCCCAGTTCTTTTTGCCATTTAATCACTATTAAAAAATCGCGTTTGTCGGTGTACAAAATTTTTTTTTTAGGGTCAATTCTCGGTTTGTGAAATTGTGAAGTGATAAATATGCTAACGTCTTCACGCCAAATGCGATTCTCGAAGTATGAAAAAATAAAAGTAAATGTTTTTATATGGTGATTCTTTTATAACAATCAATTTATTCTGTGAAAACCTATGAAACTATAAATTGTAAAAAGAGATAAGGTTATGCTCATTAGATACACCCAAATCGCCATCTTAGTCTTTCTATGACGTTACAAATCAGACCTGTTTACTTAAGGCATAAGTACAATATTACCTTGTCATCATCGTGTCCAATAACTCCGGCTGGGGCATAGGGCGTCAACAAAACGTTTCCAACCTTCACCTGGATGCAACAATTGACAACACGTTCAAATAAAACTTAAGGTAGAACTAGAATAGTCGGAAGCCAACTTAAGTGGTCGTACGAAAGCGAGCGAAAACAAGAAATTTATATGACACGCACATAATTGCGAAGTGGAAATTTTCGTTTAGTTTTACTTAACTTTTGCCGTCGGAAGTGAGAGCGCTCAACGACCGCTCTTTCGTAAGTGGGCGAATGCAAAATCAAAATGGTGGAAGCAAACTAACAAGAACTTGGCGCTTGGCGCTTGGTGCAAAGTTTTCAACTTTTTTTTTCTGTTTGATGAATGAATGAGAGAAGTCAAAACAATTTTCTTTTAATTAATTTATATCACATAGAATTTTAGTGGTTTTGCAAAATAAATAATTAAAAGCTATCACTCTGCGCTGTCAATAAGTATAATGAGAAAACAAACATTGAATAAACAATTATTTATTTTTTGTTCACTTCCAACCACTTAAGTGCATTATGGGCCACTTATGAAATTGACGTTTCGGGAAGCTATATATAAGCTTCCAACAGCTTCCGCCTATTCTAGTTCTACCTTTAAACTGAAACGTTCCCTTCGCTCTTAACCCTTTATAACAATAATCGTTTTACTGATTCAACAACTGTCTCGTTTTGAACAGTAATTTTGGTTATTTGTCCATTTGCTAAAACAAAAACAATAGCTATACCCGCTTATATGAGCTCGGAAGGAAAATGGACATTGTGGACTTTTGAAATTATCGCTTGTAAATGGTGTGTTTTATAGGTCAGTTGTATGTTTTGGATCAATTCGGGGATTAACAGTTGCGTATCCAACATAATCTGGCATAACCACATTCATAGATACACCTTACATCTTACCATCTCCGAATTACCACCACTTACTTACTTAAGATGGCGTTATAGTTTGGGGTGGACCAGGGCCTCAACCAACAATTTTCTTCCAGCCGAGCCGACTTGGTTTCTAGATAGCTGACTCCAGTTTCACACGCCTAGTTGGTTGAGGTCTTCTTCTAATTGTGGGCGCCACGTGTTACGCTTTCCTCTTCTACTGCGCCGTCCCACGGGGTTAGATTCAGAGACTTTTCAGGCCGGAGCATTGATGTCCGTTCGCTCTAGGGGACCCAGCCACCACAGTCGTTGGCTTTTCACTTTTGTGGCTAGGTCAGTTTCGCTGTACTGCCCGAACAGTAAGTTAATTTTTGCAGACAAGACCAAAAGTCACCTGGAGAATTTTCCTCTCAAAATAGCCTAAAGTGCTCTCAAACAGAGATTGGAAAGTGTATCTCTTCGTTTGATCTCAGCACTGGTATCGTTCGCTCAGTTGATAGCGGTGCCTAGGTAGACAAAGTTTCTGACCACCTCAAAATTATAGCTGCCTATGGTGACGTTCTGTCCGAGACGTCTATGTTGGGTGTCCTTTCTTGTTGACAGCATATATTTCGTTTGCTTTCATTCACCGTTAACCCCATCTTCTTGGTTTCCTTCTCAATACTCAAGAAAGCGCCACTGACATCTCGCTTTGTTCGTCCAACTATGTCAATATCATCAGCGCAGCGTAAGCAATTAATTGGACAGACTTTTGAAAGATTGTGCCTCTAATGTTGACGTGAGAGTTTTCCTCGTTGAAGAAGTAGCATGACAGCATACCAATTACCACCACATTGTGTATACATAAACAGGAATCCCAGAATTACGGCTGTAGAGCACGTCCCCTTCCTTAATTTCACAGGTAAAAAAATTATAAGTGCAAGCCCAAATAACGAGAATGTTAACTACGAAGGAAATATACCTTCTTTAAGTTTCGACTATCTTGGTAAGGTATTTTTGGTATCTTTAATGTTCTATTTTTGAAAATAGACAAAGCATCAATTATTATCACAGAATTTTTTAAAAAATATGTCACTCTTTGCCATTGCATTAGAAAAGGTTAGCGACACTATAAGTCCCTATCCATTGCTGCTTCTGTTCGTTCAATGTGTACGCACGGTTTGAGTTTGATGTTGTTTTGATTACATCCCAAGCGAAGGCAAAATTTATTGGAGTATCTACTTCAGTGAATAAATTTGAATATGAATTTATTTCAACTAAAATTCATAATGACAGCCAAGCAGAGATTATATTCTCTTCATGTACATTGTACAAAGTATAACATGTACCATGACTTGGAAAATATGAATGTTGCACAGGCGACGACAACACTCACATTTTTAGGGATATTCGTTCAGGTTGGGGGTTGCTTACGTTTATTTGATATTTTCATTGCTTCTTTTCGCATCTTATTATCATTTTGACATGACTTAGTCGACCGGAAAATTGTTTTTAGTTGCAAATTTCTCTCATATGAGTTAAGGGTTAGGGTGTGATCCTTCATCATTTTGCTATTGATTTGGTGCTCAAGTATCGTTCAACAAATTATTAATAAGCCAAATGCTCACGAACAGCCAAATCGTATTCAGGATGTGTGTATTTTAAGAACAATAACAAGTTCAACATAAGAAGTGCTGGTGTTATTTTCATTTGTTTAGTTTCATTTGAAAGTAAAAACAATAGTTTTCCTTACGCGATTATACAGGAATTCAAAAATCAAAAAGATTTTATAAAAATGATGCAGCGCCGCAGGCGGATCAAAGTCGGATCGGAGACGGACCCAACACGGATCGAAGACAGTTTCAAGATAGATCAAAGAAGGATCCGAGACAGAACCAAAACAATTGCAGACGAATACAAGATGGATCGGAAACAGATCAGAGACAGAAAGGAATCGGATCGAAGGCGGATCAGAGGAGGATCGAAGAATGATCGAAAACAGATCAGAGACCGATTAGAGATAAACTCAAAACAAATTTAAGTTCGACCAGAGACGGGTCAAAGATTGATCGAAGACGGAGCAGAGAAAGATCTAATCTCAAAGAGTTTTCGGATGTGGGCTTCGATTTTTCGGATTGGCTATCTCAGTGGTGATATTGTATCCGTATGGTGTAGATGAGCGAGTTATAGCTTATAGACAAAAAGGATGTTCTCGTTTTTGTTTGATTAATTCGTCGGAGGTAGAAATGTTGAGGAGGTATTTTCCAAGTTACAAGCCATAGGAATCGTCAGTTCTGATGCTCTTCACTCCTGATGTGGAGTTTTCCAGTTGCACCAAAAAGTTCCTGGAAAAAAGAAGAGAGAAAATGATTTTGATAAGAGCTGGGAGAGCAAATAAAGTTTGTAAATAAGGGCGGAGGGTTTCATTCCATATAATAACTGTGGAATGCTTTCTTGACATAGAGAATACATCTGACGGTAACACGATGGCATAGGGCTATGTTGTCAAGCTGATGACCTCGCTAGAAGTGGAATATTACTACCCAATTTACCTGAAAAGCTAAATACTGGTATACCCATTGCTACGTGTAAGCTTTAACTGAAGCAAGATGCTTTGGAGAGAACAAAACTTAGGTGGGACAACATCACTACTTGTTTTTAAGTATGGTCAAATCTTGACTTAAAGCCCTCCAAGTGTTTAATATATCTAAGCAGACTGCACATTAGCTCTTTTGTAGGTGTCATAACAGTAAACTGTTTAATATGCAGGTACGCAACGCTGCTTGGCGTACTTTCAAACAATTTTTGCAGAAGCTGTATGGACGAGGAGGAGGAAGAAAGGATTCCTCACCTGCTCTGTACATGCCCTGCTCTTTCCCACAGATGTAGGCTCCACTTAGGAGATTACTTCTATAATGGTCCTAGTGATCTGGAAAACACAGACATTTATAGTCTCGCACGCTTTGTCATGAGTTTTCAAGATTCAAGTGGTATCACAACGGACCAACTTTGGTCTAAGTATGTCAGTATTAATTACTGGCAGCTGGCAGCCACTTCTATCTAACCTAAACTAACCTAGGGCTATGGTGGTATCGTTTTGAAGTATTAGGAGAGGATGCTGTGTGGAATGGTTTTACGAAAGCCGAACTTCATGTCGAGGCTAATGATGTTTTTGTATCTGAATGTTTTGACCTTCCAGAGTATCAGTTCTTCCTTAAGCGTACTTGAGTTGTGGAGGTGGAATATCGGCCTATAGTTGGGGACTGAGTTCTTGGCCTTTTTATTTGAAATCACTACCAACGGTTTAGTGGTTTGTTTTATAAAGTTCTCCCGGAGGAACCTCGCTGTTGGATCCTTTGCAGACATTTCCTAAGTGGATGCCTATGGGCATAAGGGTTTTGGATTTGCTTATGATTGTCTATCCGTTGACGTCTGGGAATTGGACTGATTTTGGTTATCCAGTGCGTTCAAAACATCCAGGTGTAGACAGTTGTCATTCATTATTCTGTAGGCAGTTCTTTGTTCAGGGTTGTGGGTAGACAGCTTTATCTAGTTTCCAGTAATTGATGCCATGTTCTGAAGAAATCTAATGTAAATGGTCCTGGCCATGGGTAGATAAGTTTGGGTTGCGAAATAGCTACCAACGAAAGCTGGTCACTATTGGACCCAATGGCGGGTAACTTTGTTAACTTCGTAAACGCACGCAAGTGAAAGAGGACCTCAGCCAAACTAGAGACCTAGCTAGAAACCGAGCCGGATGGAAGATGCTTGTTGCTTGAGGCCCTGGTCCACACCCCAGACTGTAGCGTTACCTCAAGTAAGTTACGAAATAAGTATTTAATGTATTATAATTCGGATCAAAAACGGATCTATGATGGAGTGTTCAGACTTCCTGCCTATGGGGAGAAAAGCCTCGAGACTTGCACTGCCTAGAGGCCTTTATATGGCTTAATTTAGCCCTCCTCGAACCTCAAAATGTTTCTTTCATTAGCACCTTGGTACACAATATGTTTTGAGGCACTTCAATATATTTAGTATGAACACGATGAGACTAACAAGTGCAAACTTAATTATGCCATAATCTAAACAAGGACTTACAAAAAAACACTGTTCTTTTTTTTCAGCTTTTGTTACTTTTATTTAAACGACTAAACTTCCTTATTTCATTAATTATCCCATTTAAATGACAGCCTTGGCTGACTTTATCAGTAGACCAACCTCTTCACCTCATTTGTCCGCACATTTTAAATATAGCTTCGGCCCCTCTTTCAAAAATAGTTTCAGCGATATAGCTCTAAGATGCCTGAATTGTCTATGGGCTTCAAAGTAGAATCGATCTTAAATGATACCCTTAAAAAAAAGCAACGAATCACAGCTCTGTGTCGGCTAAGCAAATCACCAAAATAACTGATTACAATATTCTTGAACGTAGAGTGCAATAAATCGATTATTGGAACGCTAGTGTGGCACGTAGCCTCATCTTGCTAGAACTATAACACGCACAAGAATCCTCAATTTCTGTCCATACAAAATCGGTTATCAATGGTGTTTCCATTTCACTGAATATATCAGGTTTTTCCGACAATCGTCTTCGAAGAAAAACAGTCCAAATAGTCAGTTGTTCAGGAGGCATTAGGCCCCAAAACCTAAATGCAGCTACTATATGTTGCGTGTTAACATAGCCACCTCTGCCTCATTCGAAAAACAAAATTTATGAGCAAAATGGTCACCACGCTGAGCCCTCAAGCAGGAAGCGAAGCGGGTGGTCATTTCGATTCAATCGCTGATTCAATTTGACCTTTAAGCAAATAATTCAAGATCTATATGCTAAATTCTCCTCAAGAAAGCGTAACTAAAGTGTTCAGTTGCTGAGATCTTTAGTGTCTTGAAGTTCTCGGGCTTAGAAGCACACATTCCGCAATAGCTCCAATATGCTCCACTGTACGCACAGAAATATGTAAATCAGCAAATCAGTTTTACAAACTTTCTTCACAAATTTCCGTACAGGGGCATTATTTCCAGAAGTCTCTGTTCGAAATTCTCACTCTTTCAACAGCAAAATACTAATTTTCGTAATATTTCCTTACGTTGCTCAAGCGTTAGTCGATCCAATTCGCATTTCAGATGTGTATATATGTATGTAAATAATGCTAAGTTTATATCAATCTTTTGAGCCAATAGATGGCTCGTTTTTATTGTCAACATTCACTTAAACGAATCATAAAATTTAACATGTATGTTTACGTCATTTTAATTATATGATTTACAGTGGTGGCCATAGAATTAGAAACAAGAATTTTGTAACAATGTTAAATTGCATAACTTTTTTTTAGGAAATTTGTTGAGGTTGGTTAGTGGTTCTTTTAATAGACCATGACATATAGTACACTTCTGATGGCCAATTTCATAAACAAACACTAAAATTACTTTTATCTAAACTCCTTCTAAATTTTATCAGACATTTAAAATTGTTCAGTTTCATCAATGTAGAAAAGGGATATTTTAGGGATATTTTAATTTTACTGAGTTTGATCACATCCCTGGATTCAAAATTCAGGTTGTTTCCTTCGCACATGCGAAGTCTATGAGAAAAAGTGAAAAGGCATTATGGCAGATGGACAATTATTTTGACAGCAAAATATCAGCTGTTGTTGACAGGAATGGCTTAACAAAAAAGACTTTTAAAATTTAATGAGACACAAACGAGCTTTTAGTTTACAAGGGCATTTAAAATCTTCATAAATATAAAAGTATTTGGTGAAACCAAAAAACATCATTTAAAGGCTAAATGCCTTTTAAAATAATTAAAAGCCTTTCGTGAAATCGGCTATGAGTTTGCTCACATCCCTGGATTCAAAACAAGAGGTTGTTTCCCTCGCACATGTGAAGTCTATGAGAAAAAGTGAAAAGCATTATGGATTAGAGACAATTATTCTGACAGCAAAATATCAGCTGTTGTTGAATGGAATGGCTTAACAAAAAAGACTTTTAAAATTTAATGAGACAAAAACGAGCTTTTAGTTTACAAGGGCATTTAAAATCTTCCTAAATATAAAATCATTTGGTGAAACCGAAAAACATAATTTAAAGGCTAAAAGGCTTTTTAAATAATTAAAAGCCTTTCGTGAAATCGGCCATGAATATTTTATAAAAAATAAAAGCGTGACACTAACAGTAGAAAATTAATATTATTTATTTAACCCAAATCGCACCTGCCCATACAATTAGAAACGCTAAGAAAAAATTGATATTTCATAAAAAATGTTCGATGAAACACTAATATTTTGTAGGGAATCCCTTATTTTTGTCACTGCAGCTAATCTTGCCTGCATACTTTCTACCAAGGTGCGGCATCTTGATGGGGGTATACTCTCCCAGACCTCCTTTATATTTTCAAAAAGTTCCTCAGAATTTTTTGGGTTCTTGGACTTTAGCCTTCTCTCCACGTCTGCCCACAAGTTCTCGATAGGATTCAAGTCTGGACTTTGGGCGGGCCAATCCAAAACATTAGTTTTTGTATCAAAAAACCACTGCTTAACAATCCGTGCTGTATGCTTTGGATCGTTATCGTGCTGGAAAACATAACTAATGGACATGTGTGCAAATGAATAAGGCTCCATGACATTTTCCAAGATGCCTTTATAAATATGTTGGTCCATTCGACCATTTATTCTTACTATTGGGCCAACTCCATGCCACGAGAACGCACCCCAAACCATTATGTTTCCTCCTCCATGCTTAACGGTCTTTAAAGTATATTTAGGATCCAATTCCTTCTTCTGAGGGCGTCTAACATACACTTTACCATCTGACCCGAACAAGTTAAATTTGGATTCATCACTCCAAAGTATGTTTTTCCAGAATCCCATGGCTTTATTTGCGTGAAGCTTAGCAAACATCAAACGCCTCTTCAAATTTTTTCCTGGCAATGCATCCACGTGGCCCATGTTCTAGAAGTCGGCGGCGCCTTATGGTTCTAGCTGATAGCTCTTGACCCAATTGGGGCGAAACAACCTCTTTTATTTTTGCAGAAGTCAAAAAAGGATCAGCTTTGCTAATTCGGCATATCAATCTGTCCTCTTTTGGCGTGGATTTTTTGATCTTTTGGTTTTCTTTTTGTGTTTTCAAAGCTGCCAGTCCTTTTATTGACTTGAATAGCATCAAATACCATCTTTTTCGAGCAACTAAATCTTTTTGCTATGGAATCAATTGACTCGTTTTCGTTTTGATAGCAGTGCACTATGAGCTTCCGGAGTTCTGGACTACAAGACTTATTTTTTTCCCATTTTCGTCGCTGTATTTTTAATTAATTAATATTAATATTATAAAAATAATCCAAAAAAAAAAACTGAAAACATTCAACTCACATTGATAGTAATTTTCTTTATTTTTAAATTTACCAATTCTTTTGTCGTTTCTAATTTCGTGTCCAGCAAAAATGTCGACTATAAATGAATTTTCTAAAATAACGGTATTTTATAAACTGTTCGCGTTCAAGGAAACTCATATTTAAAACAAACATGTCACCTGTCAAAGACCAACGAACGACACAAGCCACGCACGCTGGTGCTTACAAAAAATATTATGGTTGATAAAGTGCGTTTAGAATTGTTGTTTCTAATTCTATGGCCACCACTGTATACTTAATATTTGCAAGAACTATAGAATTAAAGTTATTATATTCACAAAATCACATCTTCAATTCCTAGAAATTAACAAAATCACCAAGAACTAGCATTAAATGACTCGAATATTCAATTAAAAACTCCTAAACTCTGTTAATTCAGTGTTGAATAACTTAGGAAGGATACCATCCTTCGTTGTAATTGTGAGTGATATAAATTTCACACAATTTATTTTACTACACACTTAAAGCGTGCTGAACAAAAAATTCAAGCACATCCATTTAAAATACCCAGCCGAAACATTGCACTAGATGGCGTCATCAGTCATGTTAAGTGAGTGGAAAGCACTAGATTTAGATTTACCCTTTCCTTCCGTATAATTTCTAATGAGAAAAGCGACCCAAAATGACCGCTTGTGTGTTGTGTTAACAAAAACAATTAATGTTCAGATATCATCTAAATTTCGACAACACGCCCTCAGAATGCGATAGAACATTGAAAAGCTGAAAAAAAAACAAACACAATATTTTAATTGTCATCTAGAATTACACTAAAAGTGTAATCTCCCTCTTATGTATGTATGTTTGCATGTAGGTATGTATGTATGTTGGAGTTTCTAGTTCTCCATTCCTACTTTTCTTGTTTACTCGTCCTTACTACTTCTCGAAGCCATTTTCTGTCGGAGCTAAATGAAAACTGATGTTAAATCCACAGGAACACATTCACATTTACACTTCATTTAATTAAGTTGTCAAATTACATTAAATTTTCGTTTATACCGTTTTACCCCATCAATTAAATTCGATAGAGAAGAATTTCGAAAATCTATGCCACGTCGCTCGTCGTCGGGGTACATTTTCAGTATTTCAGTTTGCAGCACACACATTCCATTCGCCCTTGTCCATTGTCCTCTTCCCCATCCTCATCCTATTCTACCAAAGTGAGTAAACAAACCCAGACCGACCGATCGCCTGACCGCCCGCCCGTCCGTCCATTGGACGACATTCAGGAATCAGTAGGGCGCCTTTTTGTTAATTACAGAATTAACACCCTTCAATAGGAGCTCCGCTCATCTTCATATACTTCATCCAACATCCACCCAGTCCAGGACCCAGTTCTGCTCTGCTCCGCTCTGATCTAACGTCAACAGCATGGTCCAGGCCAGGGCAACTGGACCAGAAAGCAGTCTCTCACCCGCACATTTGACAAACGAGTCACTCGAGTAGACTGTTGCTATATTCCAATCTGGCACTGACAGAGTTGGCATATCATTTAAATTGGCAAGTGGGCTGTTGTTGGGTTGTTGGGGGTGGTGATTTAGGCGGGACGGTATAGCTATAATGTGGTGCTCGGTGTAAAGTAACAGCATTGTTTCGGTTTTCGGTCGATGTTTATCTCTGTGTTCTTGTTTGATGTTGGTATGTTTGTCCTGTGTGTTGTGTTGAATGTTGATGATGTATGCCTTAAATCTGATAATGGAAACATTAATTGTAAATTTGCTCTATTCATGGATATCCTAGCTCTCTCCTTCTCTCCTTCTCTGTCTCTGGGGCAAAGTCCAAGACGAATTTAGAGTATCTCTTACGCAAAATCTTAATGACGAGCGTATCACTCGGAAGGAATCCATATAATTTCTGGGATAATTTTGGGTAATATAATATTGAATGGAGCTTGAGAGTAGACGGCCGACATGACGATGACTTTCCTCCCACATCTTTTACTTAAAGATATTATGGGTTCTTTTAATTTGTCAACGAATTGAAAATGTTCTTCTTTATTGAGAATTAATACTACATTGCTATTTACCTATAGATTCAAACATATGTTAATGAATTTGTAATCATTTTAGAAATTCTTTTTATCAAAAATAAGTTTTTTTTAAACCGGTAAATACCATTAATGAAGGCCGTTTAAAAAATTTAAACAAATAAATAAATAAATTTAAAAAGTTTAAGAAAATTTCAGAGAAATTGGAAAAGGGAGCGACTGAATATAACCTTTAGCTATAACTATAATGCTCGGAGGGGCACTTAAGTGGTCGTAAGAACACAAGTGAATACACGGAAAGCATATGACGCAGCTATGATTGCGGAGTGGAACGTTTCGTCAAGTTTCGTTCAACTTTGGTTACAGAAAGTAAAACTGACACTTGGTGAAATAGGAATGCCAAAAAGAGATAGATGATAGTTACATTATGGGTGTGCTCCCCTTTTGACGGTACGGAAAGCTACTTTTCGTTGGTTTTTGACATTAGTTTCAGTGCCCTTCCGACTAGTATAGTTCTACCTTTGTATGTAAAGGGTGGTTAAATTTAAATTTAAATTTAAACGTCAAGTTTTGACATTTCTCAATTTCAGACTTACTCAACTTGAGCCATGGAAAGATACACAATCGAGTAATGCGTTAAAGTCATTCAGGCTTATTATGAAAATGGGCGATCAAATCAAAATGCATATCGAAGAAAACCATCTTTAGTGATGAGGCTTATTTTCACCTCAGTGGATTCGTCAATAAGCAGAATTGCCGCATTTGGGCGAATGATAAATCCAAGAGTGATTGTCGAAAAACCAGTGACTGTTTGGTGCAGTTTATGGGCTGGCGGCATCATCGGGCCGTATTTTTTTTCAAAATGAGGCCGGTCAGGCAGTTACCGTGAATGGTGTTCGCTATCGTGAGATGATAACGAACTTTTTATGGCCCGAATCGGAAGATATGGATGTGGACGATATGTGGTTTCACCAGGACGGTGCCAGTTGCCAAACAGCTAACGAAACAATGGCCCTTTTGCGCGAAAAATTCAATGGCCGTGTTATCTCACGTGGTGGCGATGTCAATTGGCCGCCAAGATCATCTGATTTGACACCGTTGGACTTCTTTCTTTAGGGTTATTTGAAAGAAAAGGTGTAGGTCGATAAGCCAGCAAAAATTCAAAAGCTAAAGGATGAGATAATTCGGCACATTAACGGCATAGAACGTCAATTATGCCTCAGCGTCATCGAAAATTTGGACCATCGGATGGAGGTGTGCCGCCAAGGTTGCGCGGCGGCCATTTGGCCGATATTTTGTTCCATACATAATTGAACCATACCAATATTATCATAACAAAAAAGAAATTACCATAATTTCCTAAATTATTTGTGTTTTATTCAAAATCAACATCGGCCCTTAAAATTTAACCACCCTTAACATTAGGGTGGTCGTTAAAAAAAGGTCATCGCAGATGGGCCTTAATCGGCTCTTAATGAAGAACAAAAATTTCACAAATTTTTTCAGATTTTTATTTTCATCCCCTATAGTCGCTTGCCCTCTAAAAGTTCTTGAGAGTGCTAGGACGCCATATGGCCCTAGGCTCAATGATAAGAAAATCCCTATGCACCCCTCCGCGTGGTAGAGGGCGGGTAACGCTAACGTGCAGGGGGACCGAATGGATGCCGGGTTAAGCAGACAACCCACCGATGCTGGTCAGGGCACAAACTTGTCCTTGGGATGGTTAAAAGCCCCCTTAAGGCGGATGAACTGCAGGTGGCGGTCAACGGCATGATAGTCTGGTGGCGGAGAAGCTTTTTTTTATTAAAAGGCCAATGGCAGCAGCAGGTAGCGTCTGTAACCCATATTGGGCGGCTACAAAAGGCGTCTGTTTTCCCATAGTGGGCGGCCTCGAGCAGTTATGTGTTGACCATACAAAATGCGGGTGTGCCTGTCAAATCTGAGCTTATGTATGCTATTAATTATATCTCGGAAAACGAAAAGTATGCAAATACATGAGTTATGACAACAAATGGAAATGAGTCCCCAAGAGGTAATCTTTTTATAGAAAATCCTTCTGTAGCTTCGGTTGCAGTAAACCGCACATCGGAATTGGGGGTGCAGCATCTTTCATGTACGAGCGTCAATCAAGACGCCATAATAGTAAATAAATCATTGACAAATAGAAGAAGTCTTTCAAGAAGCGCAAATGTTACTTTTGGAAGCATGGAACCTTCGATCCTTGTACAGCGATGGTAGATACAGGTTGAGCGTGAAATGCTTCGCCTAAAGATCAGTATCCTGGGCATAAGCGAAACTAAATGGAGAGGAAGAGCTGAATACAGATCAGACACTGGACAGACGAGAATGCTGTATTCCAGGGAAGATGAAAGAGAGGGTAGCCAAAGACTGCATGGTGTCGGAATTATGTTGAACGAAGAAGCGAGGCGTAGTTTGATCTCCTC
Source organism: Dasysyrphus tricinctus (assembly GCA_963921185.1). Classification (NCBI taxonomy): domain Eukaryota; kingdom Metazoa; phylum Arthropoda; class Insecta; order Diptera; family Syrphidae; genus Dasysyrphus; species Dasysyrphus tricinctus. The sequence goes on from OY992531.1 coordinate 102,979,901, forward strand.
GGCGCCCATTTCAGCGAGATTAATGACAGCAAGGTTTCGTTCAAAAATTCGTAACGTCACAATTATTCAGTGCTACGCCCCCAAAAATGAAACGACCGAGGAAGACAAAACCGCGTTCTACACTCATATTAACTCGGTTTATAGTTCCGAGAGCCGACATGATAGTCGTCATGGGTGACCTTAATGCCCAAGTCGGTTCAGACAATTACGGACTGGAACGCGTGATGGGAAAAAATGGCTTGGGGTCACGGAATGAAAATGGTGACTTGCTTGTCGACTTTTGTAACGCGAATCGTCTTGTTATAGGTGGGACTGTATTTAAGCATAAGACGTGCAACAAAATTACCTGGGTGCATCCGGATGGTCAAACCGAAAACCAAATTGATCATATCATGATTCAGCAGCGATGGAGGAAGTCTATGTGTGATGTCCGGAGTATAAGAAATGCCGATGTGGGAAGCGACCACCATTTGGTTCTGATGAGTCTCAAATTACGAACCGGTGCCGTACAAAAACCAGTGCAGGATGCAGCAAGGAGCTCAAAATTCATTACTAATGCTTTAAATGACCCCAACATATGTCGAAACTATGTCACCACCCTTAACGACAAAGCCTCGTCATTAAACGGAATCCAGCATTCAACAATTGATGAGATGTGGGGTGAAATTAAAAGTGTTTTTATGGAGGCTGGATCCGAAACTGTACCCAAGCGAACGAGACGTAGAGACTCTCGGATATCCCAAGACACCTGGGATTAGATCGGACTCCGCAAATCGTTGAAAATCCAAATAAATGCCGAGCAGATGTTCAACGACAGGCTGACTTGCGAAGAGAGTACCGCATTGCACATAAGATGGTCAATCGCTGTGTGAGACGTGACAAGAGGGTGAGGTTAGATGGACTCGCAGATAATGCGGAAATCGCTGCCAGAAGAAGAGATATCCGGGAATTGTACCAAATAACCAAAGATGTTATCGGGAAAAAAAGCAACACCAATCATCCTGTAATCGATGTGGATGGCACACTTTTGGTATCAATTGAGGATCAGCTTCGTAGATAGAAGGACCATTTTTGTGCCCTGTTAATTGAGGATTCAGTTGAGCTGAGTGCTGAAGTGCCCCAACTAAACGAGATGCGCAGGTCCTGTAGGGGTATTGACATCGAACACCCCTCAGAATCGGAAATCCATACAGCTATAAATCTCCTCAAAAACAACAAGGCAGCTGGACTGGACGGAGTACCAGCAGAATTCCTGAAAGCCGATCCCGTAACAGCGGCTAGTATTTTACATCCGCTGATACAAAACATTTGGGAAAACGAAAGCTATCCCAGGGACTGGAAGGATGGTGTGATTGTTAAGTTGCCAAAGAAAGGTGACTTAAAGAATTGCAACAATTGGCGTGGTATCACCGTTTTGTCCGTTTTCCCAAAACTAATGGCAACCATCATTCTCGAGCGAATAAAGGATAGAATCGAGTCTACACTCAAGAGGCATCAAGCTGGCTTCCACAGTGGTCGATCGTGTGTCGACCATATCAACACCCTGCGTATCGTCCTCGAGCAGTCGATGGAATTTCAATCACCACCTTACCTCATGTTCGTGGATTTTGAGAAGGCCTTTGATCGAGTTAACCAAGAATGTATAATATGGAGATCGTTGCTTGGTAGAAGAACTCCATCAAAAATTGTTGCCATTATTAAAGAGTCCTACAACAACGCAAGGTGTTTTGTTTTGCACAATGGACAGCAATCCGACTCCTTCGTAGTGCAACAGGGTGTGAGACAAAGGGATTGTCTATCGCCAATTCTCTTCCTGCTGGCGATGGACGAAGTATTGACAGCCAGTATTGGTATTTTTTTAGCTATATGTGTATGTAGTTAAGTGATAGGTATGTTGCAGATAAAATTACGACTAAAATATTTTTTCCCAATCGGCAATTGCAAAAAAATCTAAACAAGCAATTCAATTTCGAATTAAGTAAAATAATATCAAAGGGCATGGTAGTGCCCAGCCAAGTTTGCAGCACTACACCCTTTTTACAGGAACAAACTCAGGCGATTTTCACCCCCCTCTAACTTCAGTACCAATAAAGTCAGAAACTTCAAATTCGCAGCATTTACCGAGCTGATCAGACACAGATGTCTCACCAAATTTCAACTCTTAAGCATTAGTAACTCCCGAGATTTAGGACTTCAGAACTTGCAAAAACCGTAGCTGAATGTCTGAAATACTGACTGATTCACTCACTGACAGATCATCAAAATTATGCAGTGTTTCCCGACACCGTAGGAACTTGAAATCTAGCACAACGGTAGGCATACAAAGTAAGAAATCGAAAATCTGCAATTTTCAATTCAGGAGGTGTGACATCCACACATTTTCTTAAAAATTCTTAGAAATTATATGGAGCACTTTCGAATGCTGTAAAACCATGAAAATTGGTAGATCGGTAGGGCTTGATGTACTTAGAAAGGAAAAATCGAAGACTTGGAATTTTCCGTTCAGTGTGTGTGGCATCCACCCACTTTCTTTAAAATTCTTATAAATCAAATGGGCCACTTCCGATTGTTGTGGGACGATGAAAATTGATTGATCGGTAGGGTTTGACCTTTGACGTGCAAACAAAGATAAAAGGAAATTCATAAATTTCAGCTCAAGAGGCGTGGCATATACCCACTTTTTAAAAACTTTTATTGACAAACGATTGTTTTAGAACGATGAAAATTGGTAGAGGCTTCCTGCACATACAAGAACTTGGCTCTTTTTTAAATTTATGTTTTTGTTGTGATGTTTAACTGAATTAATCAGGGTAACAGAGATGACAAAATTGCACTTTTCTTTCCAAAATTTCAACTATACTCATATGCACTCCTCTTTAAATGTCCGAATTTCTTTGATACCCACGCTTTAAACGTACACAAATCCGCTGGACCTAATAGTATCCCTCCAATTATTCTGAAGAGGTGTTCTTCAACGCTGGTGAAGCCACTGCGGAAGCTTTTCCATCTGTCCTACTCTACTGGTCTCTTTCCGAGTGGATGGAAAGCAGCATTTGTCCAGTCTGTCCCTAAAAAAGGTAAATCTTCATCTCCCTAAAACTATCGACCAATTGCACTTACTTCCCTTCTTTCTAAGGTCATGGAAACGCTGATTAATTATAATCAGCTTAAGAAATATCTTGAAGAACGAAAGCTTCTTAATGACCGGCAGTACGGCTTTCGTAGCGATAGGCCCACTAGCGATCTGATGGTATATCTCACCGAGCAGTGGAACAAGTCTTTACATCGTTTTAGAGAAAGTAAGATTGTTGCACTTGATATTTCAAAAGCGTTTGATAGAGTTTGGCACCAAGCTCTCTAATCAAAAATGCGTGCATTTGGGTTTGATGAATCTCTTCTTCTTTGGATTAGAAATTACCTTTCAGACCCTTCAATACAAGTTTTACTGGATGGTTTCATGTCTGATATTCATAAAATAAATGCTGGTGTGCCCCAGGGCTCCGTTTTGTCTCCGACTCTCTTTCTCATTTTCATCAATGATCTCTTGTCTGAAACTTCTAATCAAGTAAATTGTTTTGCTGATGACAGCACCCTAAGCTTTTCATATTCGTTTCTTGATTCACATCCTTGTCCTTCGGATGTGGAACTTGAACAGCAGCGTATGATAAGCTCATTAAATTCTGATCTTGACAGCATTGTTCGATGGGGAATAAGAAACCATGTAGAATTTAATGCTTCAAAAACACAATGCTGTTTGCTGTCTCTAAAGCAGAACCCACCCCCAATGCCACTATCCATGAGTGGCACTTGCATCGACGAAACTGAACAGCTTTCAGTCCTAGGTATGTGCATCTCAGATCACCTTCTGTGGAATTAACACATATTCAATGTCGCCAGAAACGCTGCTTTTTCTTCGAAGATGCAAGAAATTTGTCTCCCCTTCTGATCTGGCTGTAATCTACAAGGCCTTCATTCGTCCAAAGCTTGAATATAATTCTCATATTTGGACAGGTGCTCCAATAACCCATTTAAGTCTTTAAGATAGAATCCAAAAAAGAGCTCTTAAAATGATAGGTGACTGTAATATAACGGAAACATTCGCATCTCTGGAACACCGTCGTAATGTTTCATGTCTCTCCTTATCCCATCGCTATTTTTATAAACAGTGTTCTAGTGAAATAGCCAGCTGCATTACTCCCCTAAAACAATTCCACCGTAATACTCGCACTTTCAGGAATGTGCATCAGTTAACTCTTGAGCCAAATTAACCAAGAAAATTTAACAAAATTTTGCATTCAAAGTACATTGTGTTTTTGCAGTTTTTTACTCGGCGATGGAAAATTTTAAAACTTGGCAAATATACAAAGTATCTACCATAGAGAGTTTACAAATATTTTTTTTTTATTTTTGTTGGATACCCACGAACTATTAATAATATTAGGCGCGTTTTATTGGTATTTATAACTAGCGCAGCAATGCAAGCACCAATAAAACGCTATAATCACTTTTATATTCACTTTGTATTTTTTCTGAAGGTTGGCAGACATGCCACTTAATGTCAAAACTATTCGCCATTAAAAATTCGAACAAATCTTTAAATAAAAGCAAGAGGCTACCAACCTTCAAGTAATGAATATTTGTTTATAACTTAGTTCAGCGCCGCCTTGGTTTCAACTTTACGAAACTTTATCCCAACTTTTATATTCACTTTTATACTGCCTTATTTATCGACACTTTTGGGGTTGTTGTTGTTCACCGAGGGAAATTTTACTGTGCTAGCTATAGTTTTTTCCAATAAAACACGCCTATTATAAACAAACAAGATTTTGTGGCGAACACGTCAAAATTAATATTATATTATAAAAAGTATTATAACGATATATTAAGAGAGGGCAAAGTCAAGAATTAATGAAAATATTTATCGGTCACAATTGAGTGGCCACCTACTGTAGATAAGGTTAGGTTAGAAGGGGTGATAATATGGCAAATCGCATCATCTCACTCGTATCTCGGTGGATGCATTACGCTCCACAGGGTGTGGGTGGGTAGTGAGGAGGGATAGGGAGGCTTCCCTGAACCATGCTGAGCTCTGAATGAAATTTTAGGATGTTATTTAGTGGCAAGACAGAGATTTCGCTCAGTTCGTCGAAGAAGTATTCTCCTATAGGGCTGCTTATCTGGTTCTAGCTAGGCTGGGGCATTCATGTGGCCCGTGGACGCCAACCATGAAAGATAATTAAGGCTTCCTTTATTTGTTTAAGTATTCATTTTTTTTCTTCAAAATATATAGCCATAGATTACTTGAAACCCGACAAGTTTCGATGGGTGACCGTCTGACATTTGCAACTTGTAAGAAACTCTGGTGTATTCTCCTTTTTTGTGCTCAGTGGCATGAGCACCGTGGCTTCGATTTGGCTTGGATCAAGAGATTTTTTTTTTTTCCGTGGGTGGTGCAAAACCTGCGTAAGGCTCTATGAGGACGAAAAACGCGTGCTCATAGAAGTGTGAGATTCTTACTACACTAAAACCACCTCCACTTCCCGATTGCAACTAAGTTGAAACTTATCTAGCAATTTATTTTTAAGGAAGTTAAGTAACGTGTTGAAGGTAACTTTCCGGTGAAAGTTTTCTGCCTATTCCGCGGTTTTAAGGCGGTTTCGTGTTCAACGCACCAAGCCGAAAGGTTTTGTTCTTCGCAGACGGCGCGCGTACTAAATTCGACTCGTCAAGAATGTCAATAATCGTTGGATAAGCGTGATCTAATAGCCGATTTCTATGTTTTCGCGCGAAACTCTTTATTTCGTCTCGAACCGTAGGAATCCCGAGATCCCTGTGAAGATCTTCGTTTCTTATATACCATGGTTGTATTTACAAATGACCTAAGCAATTTATTTTCAAACGATGGTAAGTTATTTAAATTTGCATCGCAAGTACAACCCCAGAGTTGTATACCGTAAGTCCAGACAGGCTTAAGTACCTGCCTGTATAAAATCAACTTATAATCAATACTAAGCTTAGAATATTTACCGAGCAGCCAGTTCATATCTCTTAATTTACTTTTTAATTCTTCGCATTTCTTTTTCACGTGAGGCTTCCATTTTAATTTCGCGACCGGTATTAAGAAAGACGGGCAATCTATTTATTTTTGTATACGTAAGGTGCACGTGGACTGACTTTTGTTCATTGAGCGCTATTCGTCATGTTTGTGTCCACTTATTAACATTATTAAGATGATTATTAAGAGATGGCCTGCTTTTGGCCAGTTCATCTGTTATTTCGTTCCTCGAATATCCCTATGTCCTAGGACCCGTTTTAGGGTAACTGGTGTTCGTTGCGTTGAGTACTTTTAACTCATTCCGGCAACGATCGACCAGTTTGGACTTTGTGGTGATTGAGGGAATGGCTTTATTTGCAGCCTGGCTCTCTATGAAAATGTCAATATTATTGTTGACTAATTCGCGTGAGGCAAGATGTTTCGCGGCTTCGCATACTTCCGCTTGGAATACACTGCAAACATTTGGAAGCTTTATAGATCTATTTATAGGTGGGTTAACTAAGTAGATACCTGACCCAATCTCCCCAAGGTTTTGGAACCGACAGTAAATACCGAAACATGATTTGCATTAATGAACCTGTTTTCATTCCAGAGTTCCCTGGTTGGGATATCTGTTATGGTTACTGGGTTGAAATCAATGTGCGGTGAAACGTAGTCTGTTTGAAAGTCTATTGCACAGTTGCACCAAAATTCACTAAAAGTGGTTTTTACTAAATTTTTTATTAAATGTTTTATTTAGTTCGTTATCAGATGAATACATGATGACCAGTCTATAATTTATTTATTTAAGTAGTGATTATAAATAGGAAACGTAATACGTTCACCTGTTGTTTTCGTTATTTTAATTTGGAATCAACAATATTCCGTCTGATAAAATTGAATAATTTTTTTCTTTGTAGGTAGTTAGATATGTTCGTTTAAACTTGGAAACTGTAATGTGTACAGAACCGGCTTTGGACTCAAACTGAAGCAAATTTAGTAAGGTTGAAATCGTTAGAGCAATGTTTTATTCGGAAATTAAGGCGTAATGGTTTAAAATGGCCAATAAGTGAAAAAACCGCGAAAAATTCGCGGTTTTTTTTGGATCTTTACCAATGTTGCGTTTTGGCGCTCGAGGTCGAAAAATCGGATTTATTACTAGGCCAACATCATAAACAACTCAGCAAAAAATCAGAACTACCGGACCTGACACAAGGTCTAATGTATATAGTTACTAGACTACTTGCTTTTAAAATTTATCTGGGAGGAATATGGAAACTTTAGTTTATTGGTTCGTTTATTGGCCTGTTAGATTAAGAAGTGGTTGGTGCAACCGATAAATGTTCATTTTAAAATTAAACGAAGCAATACAAATTTAGAAGAGGTCAGTGCAACTGGCCATATGTCTGTAAAATTCATTATAGTTCTGTGACCGTAGAGGCCCCTTTTCCAATGTTACATTGATGAAGTCTTAAAGCACTTTTGGCCGCAAACTCTTTCGTAAACGATCAAGTGGGGCAAGTGAAAGAAAAGTTTCAAGGGCGCCGTTGGGTTGGTCCCAATAACACTGGTTGTGCCAATACACGCTAGTCTTTGAATTTTAGTTATGGTTTCCTTATATAAGGCTAGCCACTAGACCATGCATGCGTATGTTAAAATTGGCCTTATAATGGCTGTGTGCATCTAATGAATTGATCTGAAAAAATTCTGCTTACTTGTAGCCGTCCCTTGCTTAACAGGTGGCAAACTGCATCTGGGGAATCACTCTTCGGTTAGCAGCCAACTAATTAAGACTTCTATTTGTTATTAAAGTTGTTATATAGTTTCTGCATACACAACACATTGTGGCGACGAGGTATATTTTTGTATACATATTTTAAAGAAGACGAACTCATTTGCGTTATTGATTAGCAAAGGCAACAGGAGTTGATGAAGTCCCATTTGAATTGATCGTTCAACAATAGCTTATATGCATCATCCACAATAGTTAAATCATCTGCAGAGAGGATTATGGAGACACTGCCGAATGGCTTAACCAAGTTCATATGTATATGATCCCGAGAGCGGTTTAACATTTTCTGAATGTTTTGGCCGTCACGAAGATGTCTTTAATATTGATTGTAGGGATTTGGATGATGCATCAAAGATGAGGTTGCTGCTACGAAAATTAGATGAGACAACATAATATCGATATTCCACTCTAATTTTACCAAAAAAATCACGCGACTTGAATTTTAAGGATACGGTACAAAAGTTAACTGAGATATATTTCCGTAATATTTTGATAACTTTGGCCTTTTTTCTTGTGCGCTATGGTATGAAAATATTGACTTTATACAAATAAGAGCTGAGTAAATCAGGAACGATTCAATTTTTTTGATTCGATCATCGAAAAGTATTGATGATTGAAATCACAAATTTTCATTTCAATCATTTCAAGTATTCTCGATTGTCGATCCCAATATCAATCATTTCGATGATTCTCGATTTTCCATTCCAATCTCAATCTCAATAATTTCTATTATTCTCGATTTTCCATACCAATATCCATCTCAGTCATTTCGATGAATCTCGATTTTATCTTCAAAAACTTGTAATTTTTTTAGATATTATTTAATCCATCGCATCGAAATCGTAGCCATCCATCAATGGAATTTAGCAGTTGATTGCTTGGCAGATAGAGGATGAACTATATTTTGACAAAAAAGGTGTATTTTGATCCAAATATTACCCAATTACCCGATTAATTAATTATTCCGGAGTAGTTAAAATTATTCAAACATTTTTTAACCCATCGACATCGTAGGCATCCGTCAATGGAATTTTACAGTTGATAGCTTTAAATATAGGAAACAAACTAAATTTTGACAGAAAAAGTATATTTCGATCCATGTGTCACCCAATTGCCTTAGAATCACATTTTTCTTGAGCACTAAAATTCATCAAAAATTTCAGATTTTTTTATAAGTTCCTTAATCCATCGACATCGTAGCCATCCGTCAATGGAATTTGACAGTTGATTTGACAGATAGGGGTGGAACTATATTTTCACACTAAAAGTTAACCAATTGACATAAAATCACCATCAACTATGAATAGTGCATATTGTTTATAGCTGTTTTAATCCATCCAAATTGTGTTGTTTTGGATTCGATCAAAATCGGTACAGCATTGAATTGAATTCGTTAAAATCGGAGAAATTTAATTCCATCGAAATCAAAATGAAAATTGAATCGGTAATTAATTCAGTGAAATGAAAATCCTTTTACCCATTAGTGTCTTTTTTGGCCTTTTTTCCTTTTTCGCATTCATTAAAGTTCATTGTTTTTATGAAAAAATCTTAAAATACAATTAAAGATAGTTTTGAGTGACTGTGTACGTAATTTTCTTATTCACAAACATTAGATTTGTCCAAACAAAACGGCCATAGTTGCTATTTCTCACCAAAATATGTTCAATTTCTGTTTCACACTTCAAAAATTAGTATGTTTTGGGCAGAAAAGAGTGCTCACCAGAGAGTAAAACATTTCCTTTGGTTTGTCAAATGCCAGGCTGACGTGCGTGACATACAAACAAAAATCAAAAATTCATCAAAATTTGCCAGACTGACAGTCCTTGGCCAAAAATCTCTGAAACAAAGCTACTATTTTCATCAAGTAATATCAATTGGGCAAGTTTTCTCAAATTTAAGAATATCAACAAAAATTTTGTAAAAGCTAAGAGCCGATTGCAAATAAAGCTTTTAAGTAGTGCACTGCTATTGTAAATGCAAATACGGGACTGAAAACTGTTGAGCCAAATATGCTTTAATGAATGGCGACGTCAATTCCAGACTTCCCAAAAAAGTTGTAGTGAATGAAGGTATGGAGTTTAAAATGGGTTCCCGTTCCACCCGTTTCTGCTCACTGAGAGAGGCCCTTTATATACGAGCCAGTTGTAAAAACGTGTTAAAAATTCTTCAGCAATTTTAACTTCCCGATTTTGGCTGAATTCTAAGGTTGAACGATAGTTCAAGGTTCAAGTAGGTTACAGTATTAATCAAAATTTAATCCTTGAACCATTGTTGAACTTCAGTAAATCCACCGAAATCGATATTTTTAAGTTGCTGAACCAAGGATCAAAATTTGGACCACGATTGTACAACTGGCGCTAAGTTTTATAAAAATGGATAAATAGAAATAGACTGTGACATTAAATATTTTTATTCAGATTATTTTATTTGTTACCTACAATAATTGTGATTTTCTTCAAACTTACCAAATCGTCTGCTGAATTTATGTAAATTTTTTGAATTTTTTCTTCCATAGATTTTAGGAAAGTTTTTAAATTTTCTGTCACTACTTCCCATTTTGAACCTTTCATGATTCTTTCATGTGAAAAAGCTATTATTTTTTTTGAGAAAATGTAATTAATTAATTTTATTTTAGGGGAACCTTAGGAAAATGGTTCATATTTCAGATTAAAAGTTATTCAAAGCTTAACCTAAGGAATATGTTCCATATTTCGAATTAAAAGTTATTCAAAGCTCAAATATTAAATTTGTTACAAGAAATAATCAATTCAGATAATATTTTTAAGGTAGCCAGTTTGAAATAAGCCTTAAAAGTGTTTCAGCTTATTTGTTCTCAAAAAGACTTTTCACGACACATACAAAAAAACTTGGGTCAAATGGCACACCATGCCATTCTAGCAAAATTAACCAGCAAAGTCAACCAAAAATGGGCTTAGCTTTAATTATTAACTTAAGTATTAGTTAAAACGAACTTCAAACTGAACAAAAGTTAAAAAAAATGAAAAACGAATTTCCATACTCCAAATGCCTTGAGGGTATTCAGCCAATCCGTTTTTTTCATATCTCAAAATTATAGTATGTACACTCAGTATGTTTTTGAACTGGGCCATCGCTATGTATATTATGAAATCAATATTACATTCAATCTTCTCCTTTTTAAATTGCTCATGAAGGAAAAGAGTAGGATGTGCCTGTGCCTGACATAAACACAAGACATGGTTTAAATTTCCAGCTGCTTTGAATGTTTTGCACTCGCTCAACACCAGCTCCACTTTTTGAGCCTTATATATGTAGGTACACTTTTTGATTCTCGCGATTGTAAAATATGACTTCAAATTGTTCCACCTTTTAACTATTTATCGTAAAATGTAAGTCTTGACTCAACTAGCTACATACTCGTGCATATGTATACTGACCATAGCTTAAAGGTATAGTTGGATTGTTTTCTTTACTAATTTTTCGACTATTCTAAGCCAAAACTGTTGTTTCGAGATTTCGATATTGAAAGGGCGATTACCATATTGCTAAAAGTAAAAGTTAATCCCCAGTGAATAACAATTCAACTCGAGTACAATTTATTTCCAGTATTAACTTACTTTTATTCTACTCAGTTAAATCAGCACTGATAAAATTTACCCTTCACGAAATCAAAGGGCACGGTAGTGCCCAGCCAAGTTCGCGGCACTACACCCTTTTTACAGGAACAAACTCAGGCGATTTTCAACCCCCCTCAAACTTCAGTACCAATAAAGTCAGAAACTTCAAATTCGGAGTATTTGCTGAACTGATCAAACACAGGTGGCTCACCAAATTTCAACTCCTTAGCATTAGTAGTTCCCAAGATATAGGACTTCAAAAATCGCAAAAACCGTAACTGACTGACTCACTGACTCACTGACTCACTGACTGACTCACTGACAGATCATCAAAATTATGGAGCACTTCCCGACATCGTAGAAACTTGAAATTCGCACAACGGTAGGCCTTGTGGTACATACAAAGGAAAAAATCGAAATCTGCAATTTTCTATTCAGGGGGCGTGGCATCCACCCACTTTCTTAAATATTCTATAAATTATATGGAGCCTTTCCGATTGCTGTAGAACGATGAAAATTGGTAGGTCGGTAGGCCTTGAAGTAATTAGAAGAACAAAAATCGAAAAATTGGAAGTTTCTGTTCAGGAGGCGTGGCATCCACCCACATTATCAAAAATTCTCATTATTTATATGAAGCACTTCCGATTGTTGTAGAACGATGAAAATTGGTCGGTCGGTATGCCTTAAAGTAGTTAGAAGAAAAAATCGAAAAATTGGAAGTTTCAGTTCATGGGGCGTGGCATCCACCCACGTTCTTAAAAATTCTTATAAACTATATGAAGCACTTCCGATTGTTTTAGAACGATGAAAATTGGTAGCTCGGTAGGGCTTAAAGTACTTAGAAAGAAAAAATTGAAAAATTAGAATTTTGCATTCAGGGGGCGTGGCATCCACCCACATTCTTAAAAATTCTTATAAATTATATGGAGCACTTCCGATTGTTGTAGAACGATGAAAATTGGTAGGTCGGTAGGACTTGAAATACTTAGAAAGGAAATATTCGAAAATTTGGAGTTGTCCATTCAGGGGAAGGGAGGTGGGGGGGTGCCATCCACCCACTTTATCAGAATTGCTATTATTTGTATGGAGCACTTTCGGTTGTCGTAGAATTATGAAACTTTGTAGAGCGGTAGGGCTTGACTTTCACCTGGCAAAATAAATCTTTGCAAAAAGGAGTGAAATCACAACAAAAACATAAATGTTAAAAAAGGAGCCAAGTTCTTATGTGTACAAGAAAAGTGTGCGTAAAAAGTCAGCCAAAAAAAGTAATGAGATCTAAAATATATGTCAAGTTTTAAGTTCATGAAGTTTAATATCAAATATCTTAAGTAGAGTAATATCGAAACAATTCCAAATCATGACAGAAATTTGGTAATTAATGATTACTGATTAAAATTTGGTGGATTTACTTGGCAAGTTTTCTCTTAAATACTTACTTAATCACAAATTTAAAATGTATGAAAACTTGACCAGTGAACCCACCAAATTTTAATCAGTAATCATTAATTACCAAATTTCTGTTATGATTTGGAATTGTTTCGATATTAGGCCTGGTTCACACGAGATTGTACCGCACGATTTTTTGCAGTATAAATCCGTGCGAATGGGCAGTGGCGTATATATTTTGCATAGAGCCTTTCACACGACGTTTGTACCGCAAGAAAACGTACTCAGCTAAGCACGTTTATCGAATACTCAACGGACCTATAAAAAAAAACGAATGAATTGCGACGTATCGTCTTCCAGTGGCGTATAGTTTTATATAGTCTCGTTCACACGGTTTAAATCCACGTTGGGTATTTGTTCGTTGGCATAGAATGAGCTTCAGCGGAGAGAAAAGCCGATGTACACAAAAAAAATTTATCGACCGATATGATTTAAAAAAAGTTTAAAAAATTATAACTCCGGTGATGCTCATTGGATCTTGTAGGTCAAGGTTTTCAAATAAAGAAGAGGAATGAGGCAATAAATATGCGTTTTTAGTTTTTCAAAATTATAAAAATTTGTATCAACATTTGAATTTAGAATAAAATAAATGGAATTGAATTGGGCTTTTTTCACCCCTTTAGTATGAAAATGTTTGCCCCTCCTCAATGATTTTTTTACACAATACAGCCCGTTATGTCAGCTTTCTTTAAAAACCTTAACCTTGAAGATCTAATCACAACAAAAACATAAATGTTAAAAAAGGAGCCAAGTTCTTATGTGTACAAGAAACCTGTGTGTAAAAAGTCAGCCAAAAAAAGTAATGAGATCTAAAATATATGCCAAGTTTTAAGTTCATGAAGTTTAATATCAAATATCTTAACTACAGTAATATCGAAACAATTCCAAATCATGACAAAAATTTGGTAATTAATGATTACTGATTAAAATTTGGTGGGTTCACTGGTCAAGTTTTCATAAATTTTAAATTTGTGATTAAGTAAGTATTTAAGAGAAAACTTGCCAAGTAAATCCACCAAATGTTAATCAGTAATCATTAACTACCAAATTTTTGTCATGATTTGGAATTGTTTGGATATTACTGTAGTTAAGATATTTGATATTAAACTTCATGAACTTAAAACTTGGCATATATTTTAGATCTCATTACTTTTTTTGGCTGACTTTTTACACACAGGTTTCTTGTACACATAAGAACTTGGCTCCTTTTTTAACATTTATGTTTTTGTTGTGATTTCACTCCTTTTTGCAAAGATTTATTTTGCCAGGTGAAAGTCAAGCCCTACCGCTCTACAAAGTTTCATAATTCTACGACAACCGAAAGTGCTCCATAAAAATAATAGCAATTCTGATAAAGTGGGTGGGTGTCCCCCCCCCCCCTGAATGGACAATTCCAAATTTTCGATTTTTGTCCTCTCTGAGTACTTTAAGCCCTATCGATCCACCAATTTTCATCGTTCTACAACAATCGGAAGTGCTTCATATAATTTATAAGAATTTTTGAGAATGTGGGTGGATGCCACGCCCCCTGAACTGAAACTTCCAATTTTTCGATTTTTTTTTCTTCTAAGTACTTTAAGGCCTACCGACATACCAATTTTCATCGTTCTACAACAATCGGAACTGCTCCATATAATTTATAAGAATTCTTAATAATGTGGGTGGATACCACGCCCCCTGAATGCTAAGTTCCAATTTTTCAATTTTTTTCTTTCTAAGTACCTAAAGCCCTACCGACCTACCAACTTTCATTGTTCTACAACACTCGGAAGTGCTCCATTTAATCTATAAGAATTTTTAAGAATGTGGGTGGATGCCACGCCCCCTGTATGGAAAATTCCAATTTTTCAATTTTTTTCTTTCTAAGTATCTCAAACCCTACCAACTTACCAATTTTCATTGTTCTACAACAACCGGAAAGGCTCCATATAATTTATAGAATATTTAAGAAAGTGGGTGGATGCCACGCCCCCTGAATGGAAAATTACAGATTTTCGATTTTTTCCTTTGTATGTACCACAAGGCCTACCGCTGTGCGAAATTTCAAGTTTCTACGATGTCGGGAAGTGCTCCATAATTTTGATGATCTGTCAGTGAGTCAGTGAGTCAGTGAGTCAGTGAGTCAGTGAGTCAGTCAGTTACGGTTTTTGTGATTTTTGAAGTCCTATATCTTGGGAACTACTAATGCTAAAGAGTTGAAATTTGGTGAGCCACCTGTGTTTGATCAGTTCAGCAAATATTCCAAATTTGAAGTTTCTGCCTTCATTGGTATTGAAGTTAGAGGGGGGTTGAAAATCGCCTGAGTTTGTTCCTGTAAAAAGGGTGTAGTGCCGCGAACTTGGCTGGGCACTACCGTGCCCTTTGATCAGTAGAACGGGAGCTATAATTTCTTAGAGCCATCTATATCAAATTTTAATACAAAAAATTCCATCTAGATAACGGGATCTTCTCGCTGGTGTATGGTCGTGGGCAATGGTCCAAGCAGGTAATTTCAATGCAATTGTTTTGATTTTTCGATCAGTTTAAAATCAAGACTGTGTCGCTTATATACCACGTAGAATAATGAATGCGGTATCAAAATAACCGTAATTTTATTTATATGTTATATGTTATGTTACCAACAAAAAAATTCATCAATGCACTAAACAGATATGAGTTCATATGTGAAAGCGCTCAAAAAATGCCGTTATCTCCGTCCAACGGTATTCTAGGACTCTTATATTTTTAATTCATATTTAAATCAATATTTTCTATCATCCGTCCAAATTTCAGCTTTCTAGCCCTTTCTCTTAAAAAGATAAAAATAAAATACTTCCCAAATTCAAACTTTTCCAATCATTTTCATTATACTGCAGCTATTCGAGTTTTAAACGAATAAATATAAATATCGTGTGAACACCCGATTTTTGTTCGGTAAAAACCGAATGCGATAAAAAACGTGCGGTACAATCTCGTGTGAACCAGGCCTTACTCTACTAAAGATATTTGATATTAAACTTCAAGAACTTTAAACCTGGCATATATTTTAGATCTCATTACTTTTTTTGGCTGACTTTTTACGCACACTTTTCTTGTACACATAAGAACTTGGCTCCTTTTTTAACATTTATGTTTTTGTTGTGATACATTTTTCCTAAACAAAATCGTGTACCTAGTTATTGCCAGTACCTACCTAATCGTATATCATGAAATTATGATGAGAAATGTCTTCTAAAAGTTTTTATACCAACGATTTGTTAAATGATGTAATATACCAGTGATGATGAGTTAGTCTGGAGTTTTCAAACGGCCAACATAAGAACGTTAACAATTTGGTAGAAGTAAATGTAAATTCAACGGATCAGTTTTTTTTTCTATGAGTTTGTCTCCCCTCCGTCTGATCAAAAACTAGTATACAAACATTATTAATTTTATACTTTCAACCTCAAATCATGCAATCCTTGAGAAATAATGTAGGTAAACACACATAACTTCTGAGAAAATTCTTTGTGTAAAATCGCCTTTAAAATCAGCTTCACATTATGTAGTTTGCGACTTAAGGACTGTCTATATGCCTGCCGACTCATAGAAATGGCATGAAAATTTACTAAATAGGTACATAAGAAACTACATCTCTCAATGCCAATGGAACACATAAATGAGTTAAGAACATTGAACATGAATCTCTCTTCACATATAATGGACCTTTCAGAAAAAATGTAATAGCACAACTACACGGTGACCATTTTAACTTTCGATATAGGTAAGTTCAAAAGTGACAATTTTAAATTTCTTTAAAAAGATCAACTTCGATGTTTAATTGGGTTTTCCATTGGCAAATCCAGATTTCTATCTAAAAATTGATTTCTTTGTTGCGAATGGAATGCAATTTCAAATTGATTTTTTTTGTCAATGTATGTAAAATTTTGTGTCTCTCTCATTATTCCTAAAAATTGGCGTCCCTTACTTCACTTTTACTTTTCGTGGAGTAATATTAGCTTCATGAATTAACCGCTTCATTCAAAACAGCTTTTTCTACTTAAAATTATATCATCCATTTCTGAGCATAGTTTTCACAATCGAAATAAAATAAACAAATCAAAAGCCAAATTTGCGAACTGACAGCTCAAAAATGTTTTTGTATTAGTGAGGGTAAATCTTTCGAAAAATTTAGATCTGCAAAGTTACTTTTAAATCAAAAAATAAATCATCTTTGTCGACCAATGGAAAGTAAAAATTGTCAAAATCAGCTATTTGTCAAATCCAAATCAATATACAATGATTTTATTTTAGAATGGAATGAATGCCCCATAAATCAAACATGGCATTACGATAGCTCTTCCAAGCAATTCCAAAGTCAATTTTCACACGAAGGAACAAGTTGCTGGAGATTTTTTTGACGTTTTATTTTAATCTCCGTTAAAATCGCTTGTACCTTTCACACGAGGAAACAAATCTCCTGACAATTTTTGACATTTTCTTCGAAAGTCTATTGTTGAACACAGCTAAACCTAAATGTTAAAGGTAATGTCAAAAAAATCTCTTCAAATCCTCGACCGGGGAGATTTTGTTCACCCCTCTTTTTTTCTGCCCTTCTCACCATGAAACTGAAAGTTGCTGGCAACTCAGTTTCCTCGTGTGAAAGGGGACAAACTGCACAGGTTTGGCGCTGACAGTTGATTTCTCATATCTCGTCCTGGAGCAGAAGTGTGCAGGGCAGACAATAACATTAGAGTTCTTCATGAGGATTGAAGAAGAGTCTTGAAATAATCGAGAACTCAATGAGCTTTTTTAAAATTTATAGCTGTGTAGTCCAGAAACTCAAAACACTTTGATTAGCTACCTTTGGTCATCTCCATGGACCAAATGGACAACAATGGTCCAGCTAAGAGAGTTTTCTAATTCCAGCTGATAGGTTCGAGGTCACAAGCCATAACAATTTTTTACAGTTTGTGATCGATAGCAAATTGTAGCAAGTTACCAAACACATTGATTATTATTTTTTGAATGATTGAACTGCTGAACCAGTCATCACTGAAATGCTAAAAATCACCACATGTAAAAGGTTGGGCCGAACGGATTTTTTTTTGGCTGCTAATAATAATTATGTAAATTATTAGCTTCAATTTGAAGTCAAAATCATCATTTACTTTCCTTTCTCTCAAAATCAAAACAATTCAAATTATCAGTGTCAACTGTCATTTTCTCTTTATTCAAGAAGGTCTCTCAACATCTCTCGTAATTTAAAAAGCTATAAAAGGACAAATGGTCACTTTTGAACTACCCAAGCCCATGCCACAATCTAACAAGAACGATATTAAAAGAAAGTTATTATTTGTTTGATGTTTGAATGAAAAATAAGCAAATAATTGGATCCCCATTCTAGGGATGCAACCTATACCGCACACTTAGTAGTTGTTGGAAAATCGGTATTCGGAAACGGAATAGGAATAGGAATCTTCTCTTGTGAATCGACCGACAATCCCAAGAGTTTATCAACGAAACGACGACAGCGTGCACTGTCGGGCGGAACAGGCGAACAGTACTTTTGGGAGCTAATAATGTTTATAACAAAGTCAAAGTAGAAAAGCAACAATAAAGTTTGTGTATACTTGACTGTTTGTGGTTTTTCATTTGTCATACACATGACAACATATTCTATAGGGGTTAGCTTTGCTTTATATCTAACATAATATTACCTATGAAGCTATAACCATATATTTATCAAGTTGAGCAAAGTGAGCAAAAGTAGCGACATAAAATACATAATGTATAATCAAGCTCAATTTTATATTACAGTGATCAAATAGCAAAATGCAGGTAGGAAGGTACCTACTTTTAATCTATAGATATATGTAAATAAAATTGGAGTGTCTGTCGTTAATATTGAAATAATTTCAAGTTTTTGAGCTTAGGTGGTTGTTTAATTGCTAAGAAACATAACTGCATCATTTAAAAAAATTTTGTCTGTCTGTCTGTTTGTCCGCGGTAACCTTTAAAACGGCAGAACAGGTTATGACGGGACTTTTCATACATGTAGCGGACAACTCAGGGAGTAATCTAGGCTACTTTAAAATTGCAACAATGTTAACGGTTTCTTTGAAATATTAAGCCGCGTCCACATTATGTTGATTTGTGTAGATCAACATCGTTGATCAACAGTGTTGAGTAAGTGTAGACGTGTCGATCGGCAAAGCTATTCAACATTTGTTGACCCGAACGTAACCCGATTCAAATGGATAGCAATCGACAAAGTTGTTCAACAAATTTCATTTTAATAAAAACATTTGTAGGGTTTTAATTTCATGAACATAATTTATTGGTTTTGTGCGTTAATAATCACATTTTTACTAGATGAAAAATGCAATATTTGTTGTGAATAAGTATTTAATGTTAATAATATCGTTTTAACTTAATTGTTCACAAGAAAAAATAAAAAAAAGTTGGGCACCACCAGGATTCGAACCCTGAACCCTTCGGTTGCATCCTGACGCATCGATCAGAAAATTCCAAACCATACAAATGTTTGCTACGGAAGTTTTTCACGTACACACTAGCATGTTGATCGACAATGTTAACCAACAATGTTGATCGGCATAGTGTGGACCCACCTTTAGAAAAACAATGAAATTAAGGGAAAATTGTGTCGAAATAAAAAAATAATAAGGAAATGATTATAAACAAGTAGAAATAATCGATTCTAAAAGTGTCAGACAGTTAAATTAGAAAATTTTTGTTCTAATTTAACTAATATAGTCTTAGAGGTGGTGAAAGCTTTGCTCAAAACTTTGTCGACGTACTGTTTGGATCTGTGCAAACTATGCCACCAACAAGGCATCGATGCCACGGCTCTTTGACCACCACAATGTATTTTCAAGAATTGCTTGAGCTATTTGGATGATTCTTTTCAGGAAATCTTTGGTATTGGGAGTGTTATTGTCATTTTGGGTTAATTCGGTCTTGCGTTTTGCCAAAAAGGTGCAGAAGCATACTCTGGTTATTCATTTGTTCTCGAAATTATTGTCTACCTGGGCGGAGCCAGGGCGGGCCAGCTAGTTTGAAATAAGTTTCATTAGTTGATTTTTATATATTTTGGTCATTTAGGTATAGTTTCAAAACTCTTCTATTCCAATATTTGGTTGAGAGCATGTTTTGGATTCGTTCAAAAAAAATTTGAGATAGCAATCAAACATGACATTACGATGATAGAAAACACGAACAAAGTGGTTGGCCCAATTCTGTTTGTCTGTCTGTCTGCCTATACCTCAACCTACAGCCTAAACCACTGAAGCAATAAAAGGCTCGAATAATTTTGATAAAAAAAATCAGTGTGTTACGGTGTACTTTTTGGTGTACAAAAAATTTCCAAAAACTGTTATTAACGGTGCCTGCCATCATTTTTAGTTTGTTTTTATTTAGAAAAAAGTCAAAACGTCACCGACAAATAAGTGAATTTTTGATTTTGTCCACCCACCTCCCACCAACCAACTAATTTTCCATCACTGACTGACTGGAAAGATTATTGAAATGTCCCATGGCAGCGTTCAGTGCTGCTACTTTTCGTAGCTCAGTTCTTGTTGTTTGATGGATGTTTGACGGATGTTTGATGGATGTTGGACGGATGTTTGATGGATGTTTGACGGATGTTTGATGGAAGTTTAACGGATGTTTGATGGATGTTTTATGGATGTTTGACGGATGTTTGATGGATGTTTGACGGATGTTTGATGGATGTTTGACGGATGTTTGATGGATGTTTGACGGATGTTTGATGGATGCTTGATGGATGTTTGATGGATGTTTGACGGATGTTTGATGGATGTTTGACGGATGTTTGATGGAAGTTTGACGGATGTTTGATGGATGTTTTATGGATGTTTGACGGATGTTTGATGGATGTTTGACGGATGTTTGATGGATGTTTGACGGATGTTTGATGGATGTTCAACGGATGTTTGATGGATGTTTGATGGATGTCTCATGGATGTTTGATGGATGTTTGACGGATGTTTGACGGATTTTTGATGGATGTTTGATGGATGTTTGATGGATGTTTGACGGATGTTTGATGGATGTTTGACGGATGTTTGACGGATGTTTGACGAATGTTTGACGATTGTTTGATGGATGTTTGATGGATGTTTGACGGATGTTTGACGGATGTTTGATGGATGTTTGGCGGATGTTTGACGGATGTTTGACGAATGTTTGACGATTGTTTGATGGATGTTTGATGGATGTTTGATGGATGTTTGATGGATGTTTGAAAGATGTTTGATGGATGTTTTATGGATGTTTGACGGATGTTTGATGGATGTTTGACGGACGTTTGATGGATGTTTGAAGGATGTTTGATGGATGTTTGACGGATGTTTGATGGATGCTTGATGGATGTTTGATGGATGTTTGACGGATGTTTGATGGATGTTTGACGGATGTTTGATGGAAGTTTGACGGATGTTTGATGGATGTTTTATGGATGTTTGACGGATGTTTGACGGATGTTTGATGGATGTTTGACGGATGTTTGACGGATGTTTGATTGATGTTTGACGGATGTTTGATGGATGTTTGACGGATGTTTGACGGATGTTTGACGAATGTTTGACGGATGTTTGACGGATGTTTGGTGGATGTTTGACGGATGTTTGACGGATGTTTGACGAATGTTTGACGATTGTTTGATGGATGTTTGATGGATGTTTGACGGATGTTTGATGGATGTTTGACGGATGTTTGATGGAAGTTTAACGGATGTTTGATGGATGTTTTATGGATGTTTGATGGATGTTTGATGGATGTCTGACGGATGTTTGACGGATGTTTGACGGATGTTTATGGATGTTTGACGGATGTTTGACGGATGTTTGACGGATGTTTGACGGATGTCTGACAGATGTTTGACGGATGTTTGACGGATGTTTGATGGATGTTTGACGGATGTTTGACGGATGTTTGACGGATGTTTGACTGATGTTTGATGGATAATTGACGGATGTTTGATGGATGTTTGACGGATGTTTGACGGATGTTTGATGGATGTTTGACGGATGTTTGACGGATGTTTGACGGATGTTTGACGGATGTTTGACGGATGTTTGGTGGATGTTTGACGGATGTTTGATGGATGTTTGACGGATGTTTGACGGATGTTTGACGGATGTTTGACGGATGTTTGACGGATGTTTATGGATGTTTGACGGATGTTTGACGGATGTTTGACGGATGTTTGACGGATGTTTGACGGATGTCTGACAGATGTTTGACGGATGTTTGACGGATGTTTGATGGATGTTTGACGGATGTTTGACGGATGTTTGACGGATGTTTGACGGATGTTTGACGGATGTTTGAAAGATGTTTGACGGATGTTTTATGGATGTTTGATGGATGTTTGATGGATGCTTGACGGATGTTTGATGGATATTTGACGGATGTTTGACGGATGTTTGACGGATGTTTGACGGATGTTTGATGCATGTTTGACGGATGTTTGATGGATGTTTGACGGATGTTTGATGGATGTTTGATGGATGTTTGATGGATGTTTGACGGATGTTTGATGGATGTTTGACGGATGTTTGACGGATGTTTGACGGATGTTTGATGGATGTTTGACGGATGTTTGACGGATGTTTGACGGATGTTTGACGGATGTTTGATTAATGTTTGACGGATGTTTGACGGATGTTTGATGGATGTTTGACGGATGTTTGATGGATGTTTGACGGATGTTTGATGGATGTTTGACGGATGTTTGATGGATGTTTGACGGATGTTTGATGGATGTTTGATGGATGTTTGATGGATGTTTGACGGATGTTTGATGGATGTTTGACGGATGTTTAACGGATGTTTGACGGATGTTTGATTGATGTTTGACGGATGTTTGACGGATGTTTGACGGATGTTTGACGGATGTTTGACGGATGTTTGACGGATGTTTGACGGATGTTTGACGGATGTTTGATGGAAGTTTGACGGATGTTTGATGGATGTTTGACGGATGTTTGACGGATGTTTGATGGATGTTTGATGGATGTTTGACGGATGTTTGATGGATGTTTGACTAATGTTTGACGGATGTTTGATGGATGTTTGATGGATGTTTGACGGATGTTTGACGGATGTTTGACGGATGTTTGACGGATGTTTGACGTATGTTTGATGGATGTTTGACGGATGTTTGACGGATGTTTGATGGACGTTTGATGGATGTTTGACGGATGTTTGACGGATGTTTGACGGATGTTTGACGGATGTTTGACGGATGTTTGACGGATGTTTGATGGATGTTTGACGGATGTTTGACGGATGTTTGATGGATGTTTGACGGATGTTTGACTGATGTTTGATGGATGTTTGACGGATGTTTGACGGATGTTTGACGGATGTTTGACGGATGTTTGACGGATGTTTGATGGATGTTTGATGGATGTTTGACGGATGTTTGATGGATGTTTGACGGATGTTTGACGGATGTTTGACGGATGTTTGACGGATGTTTTACGGAAGTTTGACGGATGTTTGATGTATGTTTGACGGATGTTTGACGGATGTTTGACGGATGTTTGATGGATGTTTGACGGATGTTTGACGGATGTTTGACGGATGTTTGACGGATGTTTGACGGATGTTTGATGGATGTTTGATGGATGTTTGACGGATATTTGATGGATGTTTGACGGATGTTTGACGGATGTTTGACGGATGTTTGACGGATGTTTTACGGAAGTTTGACGGATGTTTGATGTATGTTTGATGGATGTTTGACGGATGTTTGACGGATGTTTGACGGATGTTTGACGGATGTTTGACGGATGTTTGACGGATGTTTGACGAATGTTTGATGGATGTTTGATGGATGTTTGACGAATGTTTGATGGATGTTTGATGGATGTTTGATGGATGTTTGACGGATGTTTGACGGATGTTTGACGGATGTTTGACGGATGTTTGACGGATGTTTGACGGATGTTTGACGGATGTTTGACGGATGCTTGACGGATGTTTGATGGATGTTTGACGGATGTTTGATGGATGTTTGACGGATGTTTGACGGATGTTTGACGGATGTTTGACGGATGTTTGACGGATGTTTGACGGATGTTTGACGAATGTTTGATGGATGTTTGATGGATGTTTGACGGATGTTTGACGGATGTTTGATGGATGTTTGATGGATGTTTGACGGATGTTTGACGGATGTTTGACGGATGTTTGACGGATGTTTGACGGATGTTTGACGGATGTTTGACGGATGTTTGATGGATGTTTGACGGATGTTTGATGGATGTTTGACGGATGTTTGACGGATGTTTGATGGATGTTTGATGGATGTTTGACGGATGTTTGATGGATGTTTGACGGATGTTTGACGAATGTTTGACGGATGTTTGATGGATGTTTGATGGATGTTTGACGGATGTTTGACGGATGTTTGACGGATGTTTGACGGATGTTTGACGGATGTTTGATGGATGTTTGACGGATGTTTGACGGATGTTTGATGGACGTTTGATGGATGTTTGACGGATGTTTGACGGATGTTTGACGGATGTTTGACGGATGCTTGATGGATGTTTGACGGATGTTTGATGGATGTTTGACGGATGTTTGACGGATGTTTCATGGATGTTTGATGGATGTTTGACGGATGTTTGATGGATGTTTGACTAATGTTTGACGGATGTTTGACGGATGTTTGATGGATGTTTGACGGATGTTTGACGGATGTTTGACGGATGTTTGACGGATGTTTGACGGATGTTTGACGGATGTTTGATGGATGTTTGACGGATGTTTGACGGATGTTTGATGGACGTTTGATGGATGTTTGACGGATGTTTGACGGATGTTTGACGGATGTTTGACGGATGTTTGATGGATGTTTGATGGATGTTTGATTAATGTTTGACGGATGTTTGACGGATGTTTGATGGATGTTTGACGGATGTTTGACGGATGTTTGACGGATGTTTGACGGATGTTTGACGGATGTTTGATGGATGTTTGACGGATGTTTGACGGATGTTTGACGGATGTTTGACGGATGTTTGACGGATGTTTTATGGATGTTTGATGGATGTTTGACGGATGTTTGATGGATGTTTGACGGATGTTTGACGGATGTTTGACGGATGTTTGATGGATGTTTGACGGATGTTTGATGGATGTTTGACGGATGTTTGACGGATGTTTGATGGATGTTTGATGGCTGTTTGACGGATGTTTGATGGATGTTTGACGGATGTTTGACGAATGTTTGACGGATGTTTGATGGATGTTTGATGGATGTTTGACGGATGTTTGACGGATGTTTGACGGATGTTTGACGGATGTTTGACGGATGTTTGATGGATATTTGACGGATAATTGACGGATGTTTGATGGACGTTTGAAGGATGTTTGACGGATGTTTGACGGATGTTTGACGGATGTTTGATGGATGTTTGATGGATGTTTGATGGATGTTTGACGGATGTTTGACGGATGTTTGATGGATGTTTGACGGATGTTTGATGGATGTTTGACGGATGTTTGACGGATGTTTGACGAATGTTTGATGGATGTTTGATGGATGTTTGACGGATGTTTGACGGATGTTTGACGGATGTTTGACGGATGTTTGATGGATGTTTGATGGATGTTTGATGGATGTTTGACGGATGTTTGACGGATGTTTGATGGATGTTTGACGGATGTTTGATGGATGTTTGACGGATGTTTGACGGATGTTTGACGGATGTTTGACGGATGTTTGACGGATGTTTGACGGATGTTTGACGAATGTTTGATGGATGTTTGATGGATGTTTGACGGATGTTTGACGGATGTTTGATGGAAGTTTGACGGATGTTTGACGGATGTTTGACGGATATTTGGCGGATTTTTGACGGATGTTTGACGGATGTTTGATGGATGTTTGACGGATGTTTGACGGATGTCTGACGGATGTTTGACGGATGTTTGACGGATGTTTGACGGATGTGTGACGGATGTTTGACGGATGTTTGATGGATGTTTGACGGATGTTTGATGGATGTTTGACGGATGTTTGACGGATGTTTGATGGATGATTGACGGATGTTTGACGGATGTTTGACGGATGTTTGACGGATGTTTGACGGATGTTTGACGAATGTTTGATGGATGTTTGACGGATGTTTGACGGATGTTTGATGGATGTTTTACGGATGTTTGACGGATGTTTGACGGATGTTTGACGGATGTTTGATGGATGTTTGACGGATGTTTGAAGGATGTTTGACGGATGTTTGACGGATGTTTGAAGGATGTTTGATGGATGTTTGATGGATGTTTGATGGATGTTTGACGGATGTTTGATGGATGTTTGATGGATGTTTGATGGATGATTGGCATATGTTTGATGGATGTTTGATGGATATTTGACGGATGTTTGACGGATGTTTGAAGGATGTTTGATGGATGTTTGATGGATGTTTGATGGATGTTTGACGGATGTTTGATGGATGTTTGATGGATGTTTGATGGATGTTTGGCATATGTTTGATGGATGTTTGATGGATATTTGACGGATGTTTGACGGATGTTTGATGGACGTTAATGGATGTTTGACGGATGTTTGACGGATGTTTGACGGATGTTTGTCGGATGTTTGATTGATGGTTGACGGATGTTTGACGGATGTTTGACGGATGTTTGACGGATGTTTGATGGATGTTTGACGGATGTTTGATGGATGTTTGACGGATGTTTGACGGATGTTTGACGGATGTTTGACGGATGTTTGACGGATGTTTGACGGATGTTTGACGGATGTTTGACGAATGTTTGATGGATGTTTGATGGATGTTTGACGGATGTTTGATGGATGTTTGACGGATGTTTGACGGATGTTTGACGGATGTTTGACGGATGTTTGACGGATGTTTGACGGATGCTTGATGGATGTTTGACGGATGTTTGATGGATGTTTGACGGATGTTTGACGGATGTTTGACGGATGTTTGACGGATGTTTGACGGATGTTTGATGGATGTTTGACGGATGTTTGATGGATGTTTGATGGATGTTTGACGGTTGTTTGACGGATGTTTGATGGATGTTTGACGGATGTTTGATGGATGTTTGACGGATGTTTGACGGATGTTTGATGGATGTTTGACGGATGTTTGATGGATGTTTGACGGATGTTTGACGGATGTTTGACGGATGTTTGATGGATGTTTGATGGATGTTTGACGGATGTTTGATGGATGTTTGACGGATGTTTGACGGATGTTTGACGGATGTTTGACGGATGTTTGATGGATGTTTGACGGATGTTTGATGGATGTTTGATGGATGTTTGACGGATGTTTGACGGATGTTTGACGGATGTTTGACGGATGTTTGACGGATGTTTGATGGATGTTTGACGGATGTTTGATGGATGTTTGACGGATGTTTGACGGATGTTTGACGGATGTTTGACGGATGTTTGACGGATGTTTGACGGATGTTTGATGGATGTTTGACGGATGTTTGATGGATGTTTGATGGATGTTTGACGGATGTTTGACGGATGTTTGACGGATGTTTGACGGATGTTTGACGGATGTTTGATGGATGTTTGACGGATGTTTGACGGATGTTTGACGGATGTTTGACGGATGTTTGACGGATGTTTGATGGATGTTTGATGGATGTTTGACAGATGTTTGATGGATGTTTGACGGATGTTTGACGGATGTTTGACGGATGTTTGATGGATGTTTGACGGATGTTTGACGGATGTTTGATGGATGTTTGATGGATGTTTGATGGATGTTTGACGGATGTTTGACGGATGTTTGACGGATGTTTGACGGATGTTTGACGGATGTTTGATGGATGTTTGATGGATGTTTGACGGATGTTTGACGGATGTTTGACGGATGTTTGACGGATGTTTGACGGATGTTTGATGGATGTTTGACGGATGTTTGATGGATGTTTGACGGATGTTTGACGGATGTTTGACGGATGTTTGACGGATGTTTGACGGATGTTTGACGGATGTTTGATGGATGTTTGACGGATGTTTGATGGATGTTTGATGGATGTTTGATGGATGTTTGACAGATGTTTGATGGATGTTTGACGGATGTTTGATGGATGTTTGACGGATGTTTGACGGATGTTTGACGGATGTTTGACGGATGTTTGATGGATGTTTGATGGATGTTTGACGGATGTTTGACGGATGTTTGACGGATGTTTGACGGATGTTTGACGGATGTTTGATGGATGTTTGATGGATGTTTGACGGATGTTTGATGGATGTTTGACGGATGTTTGACGGATGTTTGACGGATGTTTGACGGATGTTTGACGGATGTTTGACGGATGTTTGATGGATGTTTGACGGATGTTTGACGGATGTTTGACGGATGTTTGACGGATGTTTGACGGATGTTTGATGGATGTTTGACGGATGTTTGACGGATGTTTGATGGACGTTTGATGGATGTTTGACGGATGTTTGACGGATGTTTGACGGATGTTTGACGGATGTTTGACGGATGTTTGACGGATGTTTGACGGATGTTTGACGGATGTTTGACGGATGTTTGATGGATGTTTGATGGATGTTTGATGGATGTTTGACGGATGTTTGATGGATGTTTGACGGATGTTTTACGGAAGTTTGACGGATGTTTGATGTATGTTTGACGGATGTTTGACGGATGTTTGACGGATGTTTGACGGATGTTTGACGGATGTTTGACGGATGTTTGACGGATGTTTGACGGATGTTTGACGAATGTTTGATGGATGTTTGATGGATGTTTGACGGATGTTTGACGGATGTTTGATGGATGTTTGATGGATGTTTGACGGATGTTTGACGGATGTTTGACGGATGTTTGACGGATGTTTGACGGATGTTTGACGGATGTTTGACGGATGTTTGACGGATGTTTGACGGATGTTTGACGGATGTTTGATGGATGTTTGATGGATGTTTGACGGTTGTTTGACGGATGTTTGATGGATGTTTGACGGATGTTTGATGGATGTTTGACGGATGTTTGACGGATGTTTGATGGATGTTTGACGGATGTTTGATGGATGTTTGACGGATGTTTGACGGATGTTTGACGGATGTTTGACGGATGTTTGATGGATGTTTGACGGATGTTTGATGGATGTTTGACGGATGTTTGACGGATGTTTGACGGATGTTTGACGGATGTTTGATGGATGTTTGACGGATGTTTGATGGATGTTTGATGGATGTTTGATGGATGTTTGACGGATGTTTGACGGATGTTTGACGGATGTTTGACGGATGTTTGATGGATGTTTGACGGATGTTTGATGGATGTTTGACGGATGTTTGACGGATGTTTGACGGATGTTTGACGGATGTTTGACGGATGTTTGACGGATGTTTGATGGATGTTTGACGGATGTTTGATGGATGTTTGATGGATGTTTGACGGATGTTTGATGGATGTTTGACGGATGTTTGATGGATGTTTGACGGATGTTTGACGGATGTTTGACGGATGTTTGACGGATGTTTGATGGATGTTTGACGGATGTTTGATGGATGTTTGATGGATGTTTGATGGATGTTTGACGGATGTTTGACGGATGTTTGACGGATGTTTGACGGATGTTTGATGGATGTTTGACGGATGTTTGATGGATGTTTGACGGATGTTTGACGGATGTTTGACGGATGTTTGACGGATGTTTGACGGATGTTTGACGGATGTTTGATGGATGTTTGACGGATGTTTGATGGATGTTTGATGGATGTTTGACGGATGTTTGACGGATGTTTGACGGATGTTTGACGGATGTTTGACGGATGTTTGATGGATGTTTGACGGATGTTTGATGGATGTTTGACGGATGTTTGACGGATGTTTGACGGATGTTTGACGGATGTTTGACGGATGTTTGATGGATGTTTGACGGATGTTTGACGGATGTTTGACGGATGTTTGACGGATGTTTGACGGATGTTTGATGGATGTTTGATGGATGTTTGACGGATGTTTGATGGATGTTTGACGGATGTTTGACGGATGTTTGACGGATGTTTGACGGATGTTTGACGGATGTTTGACGGATGTTTGATGGATGTTTGACGGATGTTTGACGGATGTTTGACGGATGTTTGACGGATGTTTGACGGATGTTTGATGGATGTTTGACGGATGTTTGACGGATGTTTGATGGACGTTTGATGGATGTTTGACGGATGTTTGACGGATGTTTGACGGATGTTTGACGGATGTTTGACGGATGTTTGACGGATGTTTGACGGATGTTTGACGGATGTTTGACGGATGTTTGATGGATGTTTGATGGATGTTTGACGGATGTTTGATGGATGTTTGACGGATGTTTTACGGAAGTTTGACGGATGTTTGATGTATGTTTGACGGATGTTTGACGGATGTTTGACGGATGTTTGACGGATGTTTGACGGATGTTTGACGGATGTTTGACGGATGTTTGACGGATGTTTGACGAATGTTTGATGGATGTTTGATGGATGTTTGACGGATGTTTGACGGATGTTTGATGGATGTTTGATGGATGTTTGACGGATGTTTGACGGATGTTTGACGGATGTTTGACGGATGTTTGACGGATGTTTGACGGATGTTTGACGGATGTTTGACGGATGTTTGACGGATGTTTGACGGATGTTTTACGGATGTTTGACGGATGTTTGACGAATGTTTGATGGATGTTTGATGGATGTTTGACGGATGCTTGACGGATGTTTGATGGATATTTGATGGATGTTTGACGGATGTTTGACGGATGTTTGACGGATGTTTGACGGATGTTTGACGGATGTTTGACGGATGTTTGACGGATGTTTGACGGATGTTTGACTGATGCTTGACGGATGCTTGACGGATGTTTGATGGATGATTGACGGATGTTTGATGGATGTTTGACGGATGTTTGACGGATGTTTGATGGATGTTTGATGGATGTTTGACGGATGTTTGATGGATGTTTGACGGATGTTTTACGGAAGTTTTACGGATGTTTGATGTATGTTTGACGGATGTTTGACGGATGTTTGACGGATGTTTGACGGATGTTTGACGGATGTGTGACGGATGTTTGACGGATGTTTGACGGATGTTTGACGAATGTTTGATGGATGTTTGATGGATGTTTGACGGATGTTTGACGGATGTTTGATGGATGTTTGATGGATGTTTGACGGATGTTTGACGGATGTTTGACGGATGTTTGACGGATGTTTGACGGATGTTTGACGGATGTTTGACGGATGTTTGACGGATGCTTGACGGATGTTTGATGGATGTTTGACGGATGTTTGATGGATGTTTGACGGATGTTTGACGGATGTTTGACGGATGTTTGACGGATGTTTGACGGATGTTTGACGGATGTTTGACGAATGTTTGATGGATGTTTGATGGATGTTTGACGGATGTTTGACGGATGATTGATGGATGTTTGATGGATGTTTGACGGATGTTTGACGGATGTTTGACGGATGTTTGACGGATGTTTGATGGATGTTTGACGGATGTTTGACGGATGTTTGACGGATGTTTGACGGATGTTTGATGGATGTTTGACGGATGTTTGATGGATGTTTGACGGATGTTTGACGGATGTTTGATGGATGTTTGATGGATGTTTGACGGATGTTTGATGGATGTTTGACTAATGTTTGACGGATGTTTGACGGATGTTTGACGGATGTTTGACGGATGTTTGATGGATGTTTGACGGATGTTTGATGGATGTTTGACGGATGTTTGACGGATGTTTGATGGATGTTTGATGGATGTTTGACGGATGTTTGATGGATGTTTGACGGATGTTTGATGGATGTTTGATGGATGTTTGACGGATGTGTGATGGATGTTTGACGGATGTTTGATGGATGTTTGACGGATGTTTGACGGATGTTTGATGGATGTTTGATGGATGTTTGACGGATGTTTGATGGATGTTTGACTAATGTTTGACGGATGTTTGACGGATGTTTGACGGATGTTTGATGGATGTTTGACAGATGTTTGATGGATGTTTGACGGATGTTTGACGGATGTTTGATGGATGTTTGATGGATGTTTGACGGATGTTTGATGGATGTTTGACGGATGTTTGACGGATGTTTGATGGATGTTTGATGGATGTTTGACGGATGTTTGACGGATGTTTGATGGATGTTTGATGGATGTTTGACGGATGTTTGATGGATGTTTGACGGATGTTTGACGAATGTTTGACGGATGTTTGATGGATGTTTGATGGATGTTTGACGGATGTTTGACGGATGTTTGACGGATGTTTGACGGATGTTTGACGGATGTTTGATGGATGTTTGACGGATAATTGACGGATGTTTGATGGACGTTTGATGGATGTTTGACGGATGTTTGACGGATGTTTGACGGATGTTTGACGGATGTTTGACGAATGTTTGATGGATGTTTGATGGATGTTTGACGGATGTTTGACGGATGTTTGATGGAAGTTTGACGGATGTTTGACGGATGTTTGACGGATGTTTGATGGATGTTTGACGGATGTTTGATGGATGTTTGACGGATGTTTGACGGATGTTTGATGGATGTTTGATGGATGTTTGACGGATGTTTGATGGATGTTTGACTAATGTTTGACGGATGTTTGACGGATGTTTGACGGATGTTTGACGGATGTTTGATGGATGTTTGACGGATGTTTGATGGATGTTTGACGGATGTTTGACGGATGTTTGATGGATGTTTGATGGATGTTTGACGGATGTTTGATGGATGTTTGACGGATGTTTGACGGATGTTTGATGGATGTTTGATGGATGTTTGACGGATGTGTGATGGATGTTTGACGGATGTTTGACGGATGTTTGACGGATGTTTGACGGATGTTTGACGGATGTTTGACGGATGTTTGATGGATGTTTGACGGATGTTTGACGGATGTTTGATGGACGTTTGATGGATGTTTGACGGATGTTTGACGGATGTTTGACGGATGTTTGACGGATGTTTGACGGATGTTTGATGGATGTTTGATGGATGTTTGACGGATGTTTGATGGATGTTTGACGGATGTTTGACGGATGTTTGATGGATGTTTGATGGATGTTTGACGGATGTTTGACAGATGTTTGACGGATGTTTGATGGATGTTTGACGGATGTTTGATGGATGTTTGACGGATGTTTGACGGATGTTTGACGGATGTTTGATGGATGTTTGACGGATGTTTGACGGATGTTTGACGGATGTTTGACGGATGTTTGACGGATGTTTGACGGATGTTTGATGGATGTTTGATGGATGTTTGACGGATGTTTGACGGATGTTTGATGGATGTTTGATGGATGTTTGACGGATGTTTGATGGATGTTTGACGGATGTTTGACGGATGTTTGACGGATGTTTTACGGAAGTTTGACGGATGTTTGATGTATGTTTGACGGATGTTTGACGGATGTTTGACGGATGTTTGACTGATGTTTGATGGATGTTTTACGGAAGTTTGACGGATGTTTGATGTATGTTTGACGGATGTTTGACGGATGTTTGATGTATGTTTGACGGATGTTTGACGGATGTTTAACGGAAGTTTGACGGATGTTTGATGTATGTTTGACGGATGTTTGACGGATGTTTGACGGATGTTTGACGGATGTTTGACGGATGTTTGACGGATGTTTGACGGATATTTGACGGATGTTTGACGAATGTTTGATGGATGTTTGATGGATGCTTGACGGATGTTTGACGGATGTTTTACGGAAGTTTGACGGATGTTTGATGTATGTTTGACGGATGTTTGACGGATGTTTGATGTATGTTTGACGGATGTTTGACGGATGTTTGACGGATGTTTGACGGATGTTTGACGGATGTTTGATGGATGTTTGATGGATGTTTGACGGATGTTTGATGGATGTTTGACGGATGTTTGACGGATGTTTGATGGATGTTTGATGGATGTTTGACGGATGTGTGATGGATGTTTGACGGATGTTTGATGGATGTTTGACGGATGTTTGACGGATGTTTGATGGATGTTTGATGGATGTTTGACGGATGTTTGATGGATGTTTGACAGATGTTTGACGGATGTTTGACGGATGTTTGACGGATGTTTGACGGATGTTTGATGGATGTTTGACGGATGTTTGATGGATGTTTGACGGATGTTTGATGGATGTTTGACGGATGTTTGACGGATGTTTGACGGATGTTTGATGGATGTTTGATGGATGTTTGATGGATGTTTGACGGATGTTTGATGGATGTTTGACGGATGTTTGACGGATGTTTGATGGATGTTTGACGGATGTTTGACGATTGTTTGACGGATGATTGACGGATGTTTGACGGATGTTTGATGGATGTTTGACGGATGTTTGATGGATGTTTGACGGATGTTTGATGGATGTTTGATGGATGTTTGATGGATGTTTGACGGATGTTTGATGGATGTTTGACGGATGTTTGACGGATGTTTGACGGATGTTTGATGGATGTTTGACGGATGTTTGACGGATGTTTGACGGATGTTTGACGGATGTTTGATTAATGTTTGACGGATGTTTGACGGATGTTTGACGGATGTTTGACGGATGTTTGACGGATGTTTGATGGATGTTTGACGGATGTTTGATGGATGTTTGATGGATGTTTGATGGATGTTTGACAGATGTTTGATGGATGTTTGACGGATGTTTGATGGATGTTTGACGGATGTTTGACGGATGTTTGACGGATGTTTGACGGATGTTTGATGGATGTTTGACGGATGTTTGACGGATGTTTGACGGATGTTTGACGGATGTTTGACGGATGTTTGATGGATGTTTGATGGATGTTTGACGGATGTTTGATGGATGTTTGACGGATGTTTGACGGATGTTTGACGGATATTTGACGGATGTTTGACGGATGTTTGACGGATGTTTGACGGATGTTTGATGGATGTTTGACGGATGTTTGACGGATGTTTGACGGATGTTTGACGGATGTTTGACGGATGTTTGATGGATGTTTGACGGATGTTTGACGGATGTTTGATGGACGTTTGATGGATGTTTGACGGATGTTTGACGGATGTTTGACGGATGTTTGACGAATGTTTGATGGATGTTTGATGGATGTTTGACGGATGTTTGACGGATGTTTGATGGATGTTTGATGGATGTTTGACGGATGTTTGACGGATGTTTGACGGATGTTTGACGGATGTTTGACGGATGTTTGACGGATGTTTGACGGATGTTTGACGGATGTTTGACGGATGTTTGACGGATGTTTTACGGATGTTTGACGGATGTTTGACGAATGTTTGATGGATGTTTGATGGATGTTTGACGGATGCTTGACGGATGTTTGATGGATGTTTGATGGATGTTTGACGGATGTTTGACGGATGTTTGACGGATGTTTGACGGATGTTTGACGGATGTTTGACGGATGTTTGACTGATGCTTGACGGATGCTTGACGGATGTTTGATGGATGATTGACGGATGTTTGATGGATGTTTGACGGATGTTTGACGGATGTTTGATGGATGTTTGATGGATGTTTGACGGATGTTTGATGGATGTTTGACGGATGTTTTACGGAAGTTTTACGGATGTTTGATGTATGTTTGACGGATGTTTGACGGATGTTTGACGGATGTTTGACGGATGTTTGACGGATGTGTGACGGATGTTTGACGGATGTTTGACGGATGTTTGACGAATGTTTGATGGATGTTTGATGGATGTTTGACGGATGTTTGACGGATGTTTGATGGATGTTTGATGGATGTTTGACGGATGTTTGACGGATGTTTGACGGATGTTTGACGGATGTTTGACGGATGTTTGACGGATGTTTGACAGATGTTTGGCGGATGCTTGACGGATGTTTGATGGATGTTTGACGGATGTTTGATGGATGTTTGACGGATGTTTGACGGATGTTTGACGGATGTTTGACGGATGTTTGACGGATGTTTGACGGATGTTTGACGAATGTTTGATGGATGTTTGATGGATGTTTGACGGATGTTTGACGGATGATTGATGGATGTTTGATGGATGTTTGACGGATGTTTGACGGATGTTTGACGGATGTTTGACGGATGTTTGATGGATGTTTGACGGATGTTTGACGGATGTTTGACGGATGTTTGACGGATGTTTGATGGATGTTTGACGGATGTTTGATGGATGTTTGACGGATGTTTGACGGATGTTTGATGGATGTTTGATGGATGTTTGACGGATGTTTGATGGATGTTTGACTAATGTTTGACGGATGTTTGACGGATGTTTGACGGATGTTTGACGGATGTTTGACGGATGTTTGATGGATGTTTGACGGATGTTTGATGGATGTTTGACGGATGTTTGACGGATGTTTGACGGATGTTTGATGGATGTTTGACGGATGTTTGATGGATGTTTGACGGATGTTTGATGGATGTTTGATGGATGTTTGACGGATGTGTGATGGATGTTTGACGGATGTTTGATGGATGTTTGACGGATGTTTGACGGATGTTTGATGGATGTTTGATGGATGTTTGACGGATGTTTGATGGATGTTTGACTAATGTTTGACGGATGTTTGACGGATGTTTGACGGATGTTTGATGGATGTTTGACGGATGTTTGATGGATGTTTGACGGATGTTTGACGGATGTTTGATGGATGTTTGATGGATGTTTGACGGATGTTTGATGGATGTTTGACGGATGTTTGACGGATGTTTGATGGATGTTTGATGGATGTTTGACGGATGTTTGACGGATGTTTGATGGATGTTTGATGGATGTTTGACGGATGTTTGATGGATGTTTGACGGATGTTTGACGAATGTTTGACGGATGTTTGATGGATGTTTGATGGATGTTTGACGGATGTTTGACGGATGTTTGACGGATGTTTGACGGATGTTTGACGGATGTTTGATGGATGTTTGACGGATAATTGACGGATGTTTGATGGACGTTTGATGGATGTTTGACGGATGTTTGACGGATGTTTGACGGATGTTTGACGGATGTTTGACGAATGTTTGATGGATGTTTGATGGATGTTTGACGGATGTTTGACGGATGTTTGATGGAAGTTTGACGGATGTTTGACGGATGTTTGACGGATGTTTGATGGATGTTTGACGGATGTTTGATGGATGTTTGACGGATGTTTGACGGATGTTTGATGGATGTTTGATGGATGTTTGTCGGATGTTTGATGGATGTTTGACTAATGTTTGACGGATGTTTGACGGATGTTTGACGGATGTTTGATGGATGTTTGACGGATGTTTGATGGATGTTTGACGGATGTTTGACGGATGTTTGATGGATGTTTGATGGATGTTTGACGGATGTTTGATGGATGTTTGACGGATGTTTGACGGATGTTTGATGGATGTTTGATGGATGTTTGACGGATGTGTGATGGATGTTTGACTAATGTTTGACGGATGTTTGACGGATGTTTGATGGATGTTTGACGGATGTTTGACGGATGTTTGATGGATGTTTGACGGATGTTTGACGGATGTTTGACGGATGTTTGATGGATGTTTGACGGATGTTTGACGGATGTTTGATGGACGTTTGATGGATGTTTGACGGATGTTTGATGGATGTTTGACGGATGTTTGACGGATGTTTGACGGATGTTTGACGGATGTTTTACGGAAGTTTGACGGATGTTTGATGTATGTTTGACGGATGTTTGACGGATGTTTGACGGATGTTTGACTGATGTTTGATGGATGTTTTACGGAAGTTTGACGGATGTTTGATGTATGTTTGACGGATGTTTGACGGATGTTTGATGTATGTTTGACGGATGTTTGACGGATGTTTTACGGAAGTTTGACGGATGTTTGATGTATGTTTGACGGATGTTTGACGGATGTTTGACGGATGTTTGACGGATGTTTGACGGATGTTTGACGGATGTTTGACGGATGTTTGACGGATGTTTGACGGATGTTTGACGGATGTTTGACGGATGTTTGACGAATTTTTGATGGATGTTTGATGGATGCTTGACGGATGTTTGACGGATGTTTTACGGAAGTTTGACGGATGTTTGATGTATGTTTGACGGATGTTTGACGGATGTTTGACGGATGTTTGACGGATGTTTGACGGATGTTTGACGGATGTTTGACGGATGTTTGATGGACGTTTGATGGATGTTTGACGGATGTTTGATGGATGTTTGACGGATGTTTGACGGATGTTTGACGGATGTTTGACGGATGTTTTACGGAAGTTTGACGGATGTTTGATGTATGTTTGACGGATGTTTGACGGATGTTTGACGGATGTTTGACTGATGTTTGATGGATGTTTTACGGAAGTTTGACGGATGTTTGATGTATGTTTGACGGATGTTTGACGGATGTTTGATGTATGTTTGACGGATGTTTGACGGATGTTTTACGGAAGTTTGACGGATGTTTGATGTATGTTTGACGGATGTTTGACGGATGTTTGACGGATGTTTGACGGATGTTTGACGGATGTTTGACGGATGTTTGACGGATGTTTGACGGATGTTTGACGGATGTTTGACAGATGTTTGACGGATGCTTGACGGATGTTTGATGGATGTTTGACGGATGTTTGATGGATGTTTGACGGATGTTTGACGGATGTTTGACGGATGTTTGACGGATGTTTGACGGATGTTTGACGGATGTTTGACGAATGTTTGATGGATGTTTGATGGATGTTTGACGGATGTTTGACGGATGATTGATGGATGTTTGATGGATGTTTGACGGATGTTTGACGGATGTTTGACGGATGTTTGACGGATGTTTGATGGATGTTTGACGGATGTTTGACGGATGTTTGACGGATGTTTGACGGATGTTTGATGGATGTTTGACGGATGTTTGATGGATGTTTGACGGATGTTTGACGGATGTTTGATGGATGTTTGACGGATGTTTGATGGATGTTTGACGGATGTTTGACGGATGTTTGACGGATGTTTGATGGATGTTTGACGGATGTTTGACGGATGTTTGATGGATGTTTGATGGATGTTTGACGGATGTTTGATGGATGTTTGACTAATGTTTGACGGATGTTTGACGGATGTTTGACGGATGTTTGATGGATGTTTGACGGATGTTTGATGGATGTTTGACGGATGTTTGACGGATGTTTGATGGATGTTTGATGGATGTTTGACGGATGTTTGATGGATGTTTGACGGATGTTTGACGGATGTTTGATGGATGTTTGATGGATGTTTGACGGATGTTTGACGGATGTTTGATGGATGTTTGATGGATGTTTGACGGATGTTTGATGGATGTTTGACGGATGTTTGACGAATGTTTGACGGATGTTTGATGGATGTTTGATGGATGTTTGACGGATGTTTGACGGATGTTTGACGGATGTTTGACGGATGTTTGACGGATGTTTGATGGATGTTTGACGGATAATTGACGGATGTTTGATGGACGTTTGATGGATGTTTGACGGATGTTTGACGGATGTTTGACGGATGTTTGACGGATGTTTGACGAATGTTTGATGGATGTTTGATGGATGTTTGACGGATGTTTGACGGATGTTTGATGGAAGTTTGACGGATGTTTGACGGATGTTTGACGGATGTTTGATGGATGTTTGACGGATGTTTGATGGATGTTTGACGGATGTTTGACGGATGTTTGATGGATGTTTGATGGATGTTTGTCGGATGTTTGATGGATGTTTGACTAATGTTTGACGGATGTTTGACGGATGTTTGACGGATGTTTGATGGATGTTTGACGGATGTTTGATGGATGTTTGACGGATGTTTGACGGATGTTTGATGGATGTTTGATGGATGTTTGACGGATGTTTGATGGATGTTTGACGGATGTTTGACGGATGTTTGATGGATGTTTGATGGATGTTTGACGGATGTGTGATGGATGTTTGACTAATGTTTGACGGATGTTTGACGGATGTTTGATGGATGTTTGACGGATGTTTGACGGATGTTTGATGGATGTTTGACGGATGTTTGACGGATGTTTGACGGATGTTTGATGGATGTTTGACGGATGTTTGACGGATGTTTGATGGACGTTTGATGGATGTTTGACGGATGTTTGATGGATGTTTGACGGATGTTTGACGGATGTTTGACGGATGTTTGACGGATGTTTTACGGAAGTTTGACGGATGTTTGATGTATGTTTGACGGATGTTTGACGGATGTTTGACGGATGTTTGACTGATGTTTGATGGATGTTTTACGGAAGTTTGACGGATGTTTGATGTATGTTTGACGGATGTTTGACGGATGTTTGATGTATGTTTGACGGATGTTTGACGGATGTTTTACGGAAGTTTGACGGATGTTTGATGTATGTTTGACGGATGTTTGACGGATGTTTGACGGATGTTTGACGGATGTTTGACGGATGTTTGACGGATGTTTGACGGATGTTTGACGGATGTTTGACGGATGTTTGACGGATGTTTGACGGATGTTTGACGAATTTTTGATGGATGTTTGATGGATGCTTGACGGATGTTTGACGGATGTTTTACGGAAGTTTGACGGATGTTTGATGTATGTTTGACGGATGTTTGACGGATGTTTGACGGATGTTTGACGGATGTTTGACGGATGTTTGACGGATGTTTGACGGATGTTTGACGGATGTTTGACGGATGTTTGACGGATGTTTGACGGATGTTTGACGAATGTTTGATGGATGTTTGATGGATGCTTGACGGATGTTTGACGGATGTTTTACGGAAGTTTGACGGATGTTTGATGTATGTTTGACGGATGTTTGACGGATGTTTGATGTATGTTTGACGGATGTTTGACGGATGTTTGACGGATGTTTGACGGATGTTTGACGGATGTTTGATGGATGTTTGATGGATGTTTGACGGATGTTTGATGGATGTTTGACGGATGTTTGACGGATGTTTGATGGATGTTTGATGGATGTTTGACGGATGTGTGATGGATGTTTGACGGATGTTTGATGGATGTTTGACGGATGTTTGACGGATGTTTGATGGATGTTTGATGGATGTTTGACGGATGTTTGATGGATGTTTGACGGATAATTGACGGATGTTTGATGGACGTTTGATGGATGTTTGACGGATGTTTGACGGATGTTTGACGGATGTTTGACGGATGTTTGACGAATGTTTGATGGATGTTTGATGGATGTTTGACGGATGTTTGACGGATGTTTGATGGATGTTTGATGGATGTTTGACGGAAGTTTGATGGATGTTTGACTAATGTTTGACGGATGTTTGACGGATGTTTGACGGATGTTTGACGGATGTTTGATGGATGTTTGACGAATGTTTGATGGATGTTTGATGGATGCTTGACGGATGTTTGACGGATGTTTTACGGAAGTTTGACGGATGTTTGATGTATGTTTGACGGATGTTTGACGGATGTTTGACGGATGTTTGATGTATGTTTGACGGATGTTTGACGGATGTTTTACGGAAGTTTGACGGATGTTTGATGTATGTTTGACGGATGTTTGACGGATGTTTGACGGATGTTTGACGGATGTTTGACGGATGTTTGACGGATGTTTGACGGATGTTTGACGGATGTTTGACGAATGTTTGATGGATGTTTGATGGATGCTTGACGGATGTTTGACGGATGTTTTACGGAAGTTTGACGGATGTTTGACGGATGTTTGACGAATGTTTGATGGATGTTTGATGGATGTTTGACGGATGTTTGACGGATGTTTGATGGATGTTTGATGGATGTTTGACGGAAGTTTGATGGATGTTTGACTAATGTTTGACGGATGTTTGACGGATGTTTGACGGATGTTTGACGGATGTTTGATGGATGTTTGACGAATGTTTGATGGATGTTTGATGGATGCTTGACGGATGTTTGACGGATGTTTTACGGAAGTTTGACGGATGTTTGATGTATGTTTGACGGATGTTTGACGGATGTTTGACGGATGTTTGATGTATGTTTGACGGATGTTTGACGGATGTTTTACGGAAGTTTGACGGATGTTTGATGTATGTTTGACGGATGTTTGACGGATGTTTGACGGATGTTTGACGGATGTTTGACGGATGTTTGACGGATGTTTGACGAATGTTTGATGGATGTTTGATGGATGTTTGACGGATGTTTGACGGATGTTTGATGGATGTTTGATGGATGTTTGACGGAAGTTTGATGGATGTTTGACTAATGTTTGACGGATGTTTGACGGATGTTTGACGGATGTTTGACGGATGTTTGATGGATGTTTGACGAATGTTTGATGGATGTTTGATGGATGCTTGACGGATGTTTGACGGATGTTTTACGGAAGTTTGACGGATGTTTGATGTATGTTTGACGGATGTTTGACGGATGTTTGACGGATGTTTGATGTATGTTTGACGGATGTTTG
This sequence comes from Dasysyrphus tricinctus, assembly GCA_963921185.1. Lineage (NCBI taxonomy): Eukaryota > Metazoa > Arthropoda > Insecta > Diptera > Syrphidae > Dasysyrphus > Dasysyrphus tricinctus. The sequence continues at coordinate 103,022,186 of OY992531.1, forward strand.
ACGGATGTTTTACGGAAGTTTGACGGATGTTTGATGTATGTTTGACGGATGTTTGACGGATGTTTGACGGATGTTTGACGGATGTTTGACGGATGTTTGACGGATGTTTGACGGATGTTTGACGAATGTTTGATGGATGTTTGATGGATGCTTGACGGATGTTTGACGGATGTTTTACGGAAGTTTGACGGATGTTTGATGTATGTTTGACGGATGTTTGACGGATGTTTGATGTATGTTTGACGGATGTTTGACGGATGTTTGACGGATGTTTGACGGATGTTTGACGGATGTTTGATGGATGTTTGATGGATGTTTGACGGATGTTTGATGGATGTTTGACGGATGTTTGACGGATGTTTGATGGATGTTTGATGGATGTTTGACGGATGTGTGATGGATGTTTGACGGATGTTTGATGGATGTTTGACGGATGTTTGACGGATGTTTGATGGATGTTTGATGGATGTTTGACGGATGTTTGATGGATGTTTGACTAATGTTTGACGGATGTTTGACGGATGTTTGACGGATGTTTGACGGATGTTTGATGGATGTTTGACGGATGTTTGATGGATGTTTGACGGATGTTTGACGGATGTTTGATGGATGTTTGATGGATGTTTGACGGATGTTTGATGGATGTTTGACGGATGTTTGATGGATGTTTGATGGATGTTTGATGGATGTTTGACGGATGTTTGACGGATGTTTGATGGATGTTTGATGGATGTTTGACGGATGTTTGATGGATGTTTGACGGATGTTTGACGAATGTTTGACGGATGTTTGATGGATGTTTGATGGATGTTTGACGGATGTTTGACGGATGTTTGACGGATGTTTGACGGATGTTTGACGGATGTTTGATGGATGTTTGACGGATAATTGACTGATGTTTGATGGACGTTTGATGGATGTTTGACGGATGTTTGACGGATGTTTGACGGATGTTTGACGGATGTTTGACGAATGTTTGATGGATGTTTGATGGATGTTTGACGGATGTTTGACGGATGTTTGATGGATGTTTGATGGATGTTTGACGGAAGTTTGATGGATGTTTGACTAATGTTTGACGGATGTTTGACGGATGTTTGACGGATGTTTGACGGATGTTTGATGGATGTTTGACGGATGTTTGATGGATGTTTGACGGATGTTTGACGGATGTTTGATGGATGTTTGATGGATGTTTGACGGATGTTTGATGGATGTTTGACGGATGTTTGACGGATGTTTGATGGATGTTTGATGGATGTCTGACGGATGTGTGATGGATGTTTGACTAATGTTTGACGGATGTTTGACGGATGTTTGATGGATGTTTGACGGATGTTTGACGGATGTTTGACGGATGTTTGACGGATGTTTGACGGATGTTTGACGGATGTTTGATGGATGTTTGACGGATGTTTGACGGATGTTTGATGGACGTTTGATGGATGTTTGACGGATGTTTGACGGATGTTTGACGGATGTTTGACGGATGTTTGACGGATGTTTGATGGATGTTTGACGGATGTTTGATGGATGTTTGACGGATGTTTGACGGATGTTTGATGGATGTTTGATGGATGTTTGACGGATGTTTGATGGATGTTTGACGGATGTTTGATGGATGTTTGACGAATGTTTGACGGATGTTTGACGGATGTTTGACGCATGTTTGACGGATGTTTGATGGATGTTTGACGGATGTTTGACGGATGTTTGACGGATGTTTGACGGATGTTTGACGGATGTTTGACGGATGTTTGATGGATGTTTGATGGATGTTTGACGGATGTTTGATGGATGTTTGACGGATGTTTGACGGATGTTTGACGGATGTTTGACGGATGTTTTATGGAAGTTTGACGGATGTTTGATGTATGTTTGACGGATGTTTGACGGATGTTTGACGGATGTTTGACGGATGTTTGATGGATGTTTTACGGAAGTTTGACGGATGTTTGATGTATATTTGACGGATGTTTGACGGATGTTTGATGTATGTTTGACGGATGTTTGACGGATGTTTGACGGATGTTTGATGGATGTTTGATGGATGTTTGACGGATGTTTGACGGATGTTTTACGGAAGTTTGACGGATGTTTGATGTATGTTTGACGGATGTTTGACGGATGTTTTACGGAAGTTTGACGGATGTTTGATGTATGTTTGACGGATGTTTGACGGATGTTTGACGGATGTTTGATGGATGTTTGACGGATGTTTGATGGATGTTTGACGGATGTTTGACGGATGTTTGATGGACGTTTGATGGATGTTTGACGGATGTTTGACGGATGTTTGACGGATGTTTGACGGATGTTTGACGGATGTTTGACGGATGTTTGACGGAAGTTTGATGGATGTTTGACTAATGTTTGACGGATGTTTGACGGATGTTTGACGGATGTTTGACGGATGTTTGACGGATGTTTGATGGATGTTTGACGGATGTTTGATGGATGTTTGACGGATGTTTGACGGATGTTTGATGGATGTTTGATGGATGTTTGACGGATGTTTGATGGATGTTTGACGGATGTTTGACGGATGTTTGATGGATGTTTGATGGATGTCTGACGGATGTGTGATGGATGTTTGACTAATGTTTGACGGATGTTTGACGGATGTTTGATGGATGTTTGACGGATGTTTGACGGATGTTTGACGGATGTTTGACGGATGTTTGACGGATGTTTGACGGATGTTTGATGGATGTTTGACGGATGTTTGACGGATGTTTGATGGACGTTTGATGGATGTTTGACGGATGTTTGACGGATGTTTGACGGATGTTTGACGGATGTTTGACGGATGTTTGATGGATGTTTGATGGATGTTTGACGGATGTTTGATGGATGTTTGACGGATGTTTGACGGATGTTTGATGGATGTTTGATGGATGTTTGACGGATGTTTGATGGATGTTTGACGGATGTTTGATGGATGTTTGACGAATGTTTGACGGATGTTTGACGGATGTTTGACGCATGTTTGACGGATGTTTGATGGATGTTTGACGGATGTTTGACGGATGTTTGACGGATGTTTGACGGATGTTTGACGGATGTTTGACGGATGTTTGATGGATGTTTGATGGATGTTTGACGGATGTTTGATGGATGTTTGACGGATGTTTGACGGATGTTTGACGGATGTTTGATGGATGTTTTACGGAAGTTTGACGGATGTTTGATGTATGTTTGACGGATGTTTGACGGATGTTTGACGGATGTTTGACGGATGTTTGATGGATGTTTTACGGAAGTTTGACGGATGTTTGATGTATGTTTGACGGATGTTTGACGGATGTTTGATGTATGTTTGACGGATGTTTGACGGATGTTTGACGGATGTTTGACGGATGTTTGATGGATGTTTGATGGATGTTTGACGGATGTTTGACGGATGTTTTACGGAAGTTTGACGGATGTTTGATGTATGTTTGACGGATGTTTGACGGATGTTTTACGGAAGTTTGACGGATGTTTGATGTATGTTTGACGGATGTTTGACGGATGTTTGACGGATGTTTGACGGATGTTTGACGGATGTTTGACGGATGTTTGACGAATGTTTGATGGATGTTTGATGGATGTTTGACGGATGTTTGACGGATGTTTGATGGATGTTTGATGGATGTTTGACGGATGTTTGACGGATGTTTGACGGATGTTTGACGGATGTTTGACGGATGTTTGACGGATGTTTGACGGATGATTGATGGATGTTTGATGGATGTTTGATGGATGTTTGACGGATGTTTGACGGATGTTTGACGGATGTTTGACGGATGTTTGACGGATGTTTGATGGATGTTTGACGGATGTTTGATGGATGTTTGACGGATGTTTGACGGATGTTTGATGGATGTTTGACGGATGTTTGATGGATGTTTGACGGATGTTTGACGGATGTTTGACGGATGTTTGACGGATGTTTGACGGATGTTTGACGGATGTTTGACGGATGTTTGACGGATGCTTGACGGATGTTTGATGGATGTTTGACGGATGTTTGATGGATGTTTGATGGATGTTTGACGGATGTTTGACGGATGTTTGACGGATGTTTGACGGATGTTTGACGGATGTTTGACGAATGTTTGATGGATGTTTGATGGATGTTTGACGGATGTTTGACGGATGATTGATGGATGTTTGATGGATGTTTGATGGATGTTTGACGGATGTTTGACGGATGTTTGACGGATGTTTGACGGATGTTTGACGGATGTTTGATGGATGTTTGACGGATGTTTGATGGATGTTTGACGGATGTTTGATGGATGTTTGATGGATGTTTGACGGATGTTTGATGGATGTTTGACGGATGTTTGACGAATGTTTGACGGATGTTTGATGGATGTTTGATGGATGTTTGACGGATGTTTGACGGATGTTTGACGGATGTTTGACGGATGTTTGACGGATGTTTGATGGATGTTTGACGGATGTTTGACGGATGTTTGATGGACGTTTGATGGATGTTTGACGGATGTTTGACGGATGTTTGACGGATGTTTGACGGATGTTTGATGGATGTTTGACGGATGTTTGACGGATGTTTGACGGATGTTTGATGGATGTTTGACGGATGTTTGACGGATGTTTGATGGACGTTTGATGGATGTTTGACGGATGTTTGACGGATGTTTGACGGATGTTTGACGGATGTTTGACGGATGTTTGATGGATGTTTGATGGATGTTTGACGGATGTTTGATGGATGTTTGTCGGATGTTTGACGGATGTTTGATGGATGTTTGATGGATGTTTGACGGATGTTTGACGGATGTTTGACGGATGTTTGATGGATGTTTGACGAATGTTTGACGGATGTTTGACGGATGTTTGACGCATGTTTGACGGATGTTTGATGGATGTTTGACGGATGTTTGACGGATGTTTGACGGATGTTTGACGGATGTTTGACGGATGTTTGACGGATGTTTGATGGATGTTTGATGGATGTTTGACGGATGTTTGATGGATGTTTGACGGATGTTTGACGGATGTTTGACGGATGTTTGACGGATGTTTGACGGATGTTTTACGGAAGTTTGACGGATGTTTGATGTATGTTTGACGGATGTTTGACGGATGTTTGACGGATGTTTGACGGATGTTTGATGGATGTTTTACGGAAGTTTGACGGATGTTTGATGTATGTTTGACGGATGTTTGACGGATGTTTGATGTATGTTTGACGGATGTTTGACGGATGTTTGACGGATGTTTGACGGATGTTTGATGGATGTTTGATGGATGTTTGACGGATGTTTGACGGATGTTTTACGGAAGTTTGACGGATGTTTGATGTATGTTTGACGGATGTTTGACGGATGTTTTACGGAAGTTTGACGGATGTTTGATGTATGTTTGACGGATGTTTGACGGATGTTTGACGGATGTTTGACGGATGTTTGACGGATGTTTGACGGATAGTTGACGGATGTTTGACGGATGTTTGACGGATGTTTGACGAATGTTTGATGGATGTTTGATGGATGTTTGACGGATGTTTGACGGATGTTTGATGGATGTTTGATGGATGTTTGACGGATGTTTGACGGATGTTTGACGGATGTTTGACGGATGTTTGACGGATGTTTGACGGATGTTTGACGGATGTTTGACGGATGTTTGACGGATGTTTGACGGATGTTTGACGGATGCTTGACGGATGTTTGATGGATGTTTGACGGATGTTTGATGGATGTTTGATGGATGTTTGACGGATGTTTGACGGATGTTTGACGGATGTTTGACGGATGTTTGACGGATGTTTGACGAATGTTTGATGGATGTTTGATGGATGTTTGACGGATGTTTGACGGATGATTGATGGATGTTTGATGGATGTTTGATGGATGTTTGACGGATGTTTGACGGATGTTTGACGGATGTTTGACGGATGTTTGACGGATGTTTGACGGATGTTTGACGGATGTTTGATGGATGTTTGATGGATGTTTGACGGATGTTTGATGGATGTTTGATGGATGTTTGACGGATGTTTGATGGATGTTTGACGGATGTTTGACGGATGTTTGATGGATGTTTGACGGATGTTTGATGGATGTTTGACGGATGTTTGACGGATATTTGATGGATGTTTGATGGATGTTTGACGGATGTTTGAAGGATGTTTGACTAATGTTTGACGGATGTTTGACGGATGTTTGATGGATGTTTGACGGATGTTTGACGGATGTTTGATGGACGTTTGATGGATGTTTGACGGATGTTTGACGGATGTTTGACGGATGTTTGACGAATGTTTGATGGATGTTTGATGGATGTTTGACGGATGTTTGATGGATGTTTGATGGATGTTTGACGGATGTTTGATGGATGTTTGACGGATGTTTGACGGATGTTTGATGGATGTTTGACGGATGTTTGATGGATGTTTGACGGATGTTTGACGGATATTTGATGGATGTTTGATGGATGTTTGACGGATGTTTGATGGATGTTTGACGGATGTTTGACGGATGTTTGATGGATGTTTGATGGATGTTTGACGGATGTTTGACGGATGTTTGACGGATGTTTGACGGATGTTTGACGGATGTTTGACGGATGTTTGATGGATGTTTGATGGATGTTTGA